>OZ023330.1:21036023-21226023 GCA_964007535.1 Brachyptera risi
TTGCTCGAATCTATAAGGAAATTACCGTTTAGTATTTTTTTTTTTTTTATATATTAGGTTTTAACGACGCACTGTAATGATTACTAAGATCTATTGGCGCCGGATGAATGATCAATGAGATGATGGGATGATGAGATGAAGGTTTTTATGGGTAGTGGGAAGGATAGTGGGAAGGAAGCGGTCGTGGCCTATATTGTGGGAACCATCCCGGCATTAGCCTAGACTACAGAGAGAAACCACGAAAACCCCTGTAAAGATGGATGATGGCGGGGATCGAAACGGGTCCGACATGTCTCTTCACCTCCCGGATCACACGAAGCAAGTGAGCTAATCACTCAGCTACTGTGCCGGTACGTTTAGTATTTAAATATATAGTTTCAAGTTCTGTATTACCGGCACAGTAGCGGAGTGGTTAGCTCACTCGCTTCGTGATCCGGGAGGTGAAGGGATATATCGGACCCGGTTCGATCCCCGCCACCGTCCATCTTTACAGGGGTTTTTCGTGGTTTCCCTCTGTAGTCTAGGCTAATGCCGGGATGGTTCCTACAATATAGGCCACGACCGCTTCCTTCTCACTATCCTTCCCACTACCCATAAAAAAAAAACTACATCTCAACATCCCATCATCTCATTAGTCATTCATCCGACGACAATAGATCTTAGTAATCATTACAGTGCGTCGTTAAAACCCAATAAAAAAAAATAAAAAAAAAGTTCTGTATTGAGATTAATGCTGATCAACAAGTTGACAGTGTAACGAATAAGGCAGTGATTATGACTCATATACTAGTATTCACGAAAAATAATGTCTCTTTCACCATATAGCAAACACAAACTCATGAATGCACATCTGGTAAAATTGGAGTAATTTTTCTCTCTTCAGATTGCACTTTGGTCTGGCATACCCAAGTCGACATGTATTTGCCCTAGTTAGTATATGCACTTACTTTGTTAGAAATAAGTAGTTGGAAATTTAAAAAAAAAAATGACGAAGCTTACTATAAGAAAGGCCAACTATATACATCCTTTAAATGCGTAAAACCAATTATGCGATTTTCGGAATCAAGTTTTTGCAGTTATTCATTTGGACTTTGGTGGACGACCATCTCTTCGGTGGGTACAAGTAATGAGTATAGTTTCAAAATCGAGGTGCGTATATAGCCATAGCTTACGAGTAAAAGTCCATATAATTATAAGTATAAGTAAGAAATAGTCTTTATTAGCAATTCAGCTATTTGCATACACACAATTATTACAATAATACACAATAGATACAATAATATAACAATAATAATAACATTAGCATAATATTACAAGAGAGTTATCATGCTAATTATACATACAATTTTTCAGTTCTAATAACCCACTTCATCTATTTAGTTGATATATATTTAATATACATGGGGAGTATCCCAATAATAGTATTTTTTTCATAAGCTTTAGGTAATAAACCCTTTCCTTTGATTACTTTACTACACTCTCGACGAAATCTATCAACATTCTTGACTTCCTTCACAATATTTGGTAACCTATTATAAATTCTCATCCCTTTGATAAAAATAGAATTGTCTTCCTCTTTTGAGCAAGTCCTTATAATGTTAATATTTGTACTACCTCTGGTAAAATGATTATGTTTATCATTATTCATCCTCATTATCATCATTATATATCTGTGACCTTCTGCCATTAGTTAAGTTATTCAAATATAGATTTATTCTGAAATATTTTTTCAATCAAAATTGTAAAATATTACCACCAAATAATGTTAACACTCGCCTTCAGCTCCTTGATGTAAATGTACTTCCTCAATTCATTAATAAATATGGCAGTAGGCAGTTAAGTGTCGCAGTTCCCACTATATTTAATTCTATTCCTCCACGTATAAAAACCCTTGACAAATACTCTATTATGAAACCCTTGTTAAAAAATCTGTTACTTAATTCTTAATTTTATTGTTTACATGAATGTATTATAACAAGGAATAATTGTTATACCGAATATTTTTGTTTTGTTTCACAATTTTTGTTAATGTAAAATCATCGTTTTCTTTCCTTTCTTCTCTTGAACTTACCCTTGAAATGATAAACAGTCAAGTACTACTCTCAAGCTATGCCAAGTTATATTTATTTGTGTATTTATTAATTTTTGTTTTCAATAACAGTATAGGAGAGAAACATGATATGTCCAAAAATAATATCTTATCTTATCCCTACAGTTTTTGGCTTAGTAGGATTTTATGATGAGAGTTTCTGTAATAATGTATATAATGTGTGACTAATAAAAGAAAAAAAATTTCAGTGTATCACACAGATAACTTGGAACCAACCCACTAATAATTTTATAAATTAATGTAAGGCTATTTAACAGTATTCTTACTTTAATATTCAGCCAATATAATGTTTTACACATTTCAGCAACTGCAGTATCTTTTTTAACTCATCTTATACATGCTCATCTTACAGCAAATATGCTGCGTTTGCTATAGGTATGAGTCAAGCTAAGCATTCCATCTTCGTTGGAAACTGGAAGAATCGAGCTTGGATTTGTTATTTGTGAATCATTATACACATGTACAGCATTACACACACATACAGCATAACACAATATTTTTTCCATTAGTTTTCTATATTTAATCCACAGTCAAGCTCTCTAGGGCTTTATAAACATCACGTGACTGTTCATTAATTTATATATGTATGTTCTTTTGTTCAATGAAAAAAAATACAGATCAGAAAGAAAAACAATTGACTAGGGCCTCTTTCAACATTGCTGTCCCTTGGAATCCAGTATAGATTGGTATTTTTTTTGTATGCAAATCGGACACAATTTTTTCGGAAAATTATAGTGTTAAAAAAATTAATTTCATCTGATTGAAGTGAAATTTTCACAGAAATGCATTGCTGGATGAGCGTGAGCAAAAACTCAATTTTACTATACTCAAAAAAGCAATGCTTCTTCTGAGCTCCCCAGGTCAAACAAGAGGACAAATGCTGATTGAACTTTCCATGCACATGTGTCACCACGTAACACGAAACTGTGTAGCTTCGAGTCCCATGCAATCGATAAGACCATTTTTGAGACAAACCAATTCGAAATTTTAAATAACCCTGTAAGAATAATTCAGAGGTTAAAATATGTCAAAATTGATTTCTTCGAATATTTTAAAAAATCCGAATAATTCAAGTACACGAATGATACACGTTATTCCAAAGTTTTACATGAAACGGATCAATCGTTTTTGAAAAAACAATCATCTCCACAGATGAGTCTTCAGAACAAAATTTAAAACTATGGACAGTGTCAACAGGTAAAACTAATTAGAGTGTGAAACGATAAAAAACAATCAACAGCTCCATCAACAAGTGGTGTAGAAGAAGAACGTCAATGTGTGAGGTAATTCAAATAAGTGAATCGCATATAAGGCATATGCTGCGTTTTAATTGTTTCCTAGTTTTAATACATATATTTCTACCAAGCTTAGAAAATCGGTACTGTTGGTTTCACGAAAATAGATGTAGGCCTATCATATTGTGAAGTGTGAACAATCAATAAAATGAAGAGTTTGAAGATTTTGTTAGGGTGATCAGATAGTTGTAATATAATTCGGCTTCACGGTGAGTCTTAGAAATAAGAAGTCTTAGAAAATAGAAGTCTTAGAATACCTTCCAAACAAATATCATCGCTCATTGTATAACGCATATATGCTGCGTTTTCCTAGTTAGGCCTGTAATAATAATAAACGATATCAAAAATATAAAAGAATATTAAAAAAATAAAAATATAAAATAACAGATAATATATAAATAAAATGAATGAAATGAAATGATATATAATATAAATATAAAAGAATTCGAACAAACAACAATTTTTATTCTATAGTATGTAAAATTGAGTTTCGTTGCAGACACGTTCATCTAGATAGCGTTTTCAGACGACATTTGAATTCGTACATGATGCTAGCCCCTTGTGGCAGGCAACTCGAGTGACAGATACGCATGCGTATAGAAGACAGTAATTGCAAGATATCGCTATTGTTACGCCTTGTGGCAGACCAACTGCATAACACCTAAAAAGAGATAAATAGCTTCTCACTTTGTCTTATTTATTCACAAAAACACCGCAGACATCCGTCATAATCACGTCATTGAAAGTACAATAATTCCTTTTCGACATGAAGTCTAAACTTTTGCATATATTATAATTATCTATTATTAGATGAGCGATAGCGAATACCTCCATCCCACTCATATGGAGTTTGTCTCTGTATTTTTTTTTTTGGAAGCACTTCATAAGTCACATGGTTTGGTCACAAACTTATCCAACTTTGAACTGTATAGTTTTTGGGTCATATCGGTTGGACCAATTCTGAGAAATATCATTTCAAAGTTTCTAAAAACTATGAGATCAGACTGGGTGGAAATTTTTGAAAATGAATCGAAATTGAAATGGGTCTCTTCAAAAAGAAAACAATTATCTGAATGTAAACACATTATCACAATTTGTAATGCAATTCTGATTAGGCCCGGTATTACCAACGTGGGAGTAGCTCCAACTGGCAGATAAAAGTTGTTATCACCATGGTTAGCCATGCTATTTGTTTTCACCAACTCTCAGATAGCTGCTCACTGGACTTGTTAATACCGGACCTTAGTCGTTTTGAAGAAAATAATGTAATACATGTTTTTTATTCAACAATTAGACATTAATAATAGCAGAGCCATTTTGGAGAAGATTCACGGCTTTCTAGATTTGATAGTTGATGAGTCAAGTTGTGTAAAGTTTACGATTATAGGCCAACCCCACATAAATATCTCGCTCATTTTACAACGCATATATGCTGCGTTTGCCTAGTGTTTATGTATTTACGTACGCATGCATAAATGCCTGTCGAAAATCGTTGATGAAACAAAAACGCATAAATCATTCGACTTCAAAACGTGCCTAGATCTACATCGATAATGCATTATTGCAGGATCGTCAGTTGTAGACCGACGTTTACCATGTAGGTTCAAGTGACTATGCTTGTTTCAAGTCATGTCACACATTGTTGTAATAAGTGAACAATCTTCCCCAAATTATCTTCTTCAATCACATCTTTGGAAATCGGAATTAGTTTGCTTTGCTTGCACTTTCCTAGTTGCATTCAGTTTCAGTAAAAATGACTTTTTTCAGTAAATTTCTTATGGTACTCCATAAAAACCTGACAAACACACTACATCTCCCAGGATTAGGGCAAGGATTTATCATGGCGTAATGGCATCAAAAGGAAGTCAATAGCCAGTAAATAAAAAGCAACCAGGCACGCTTCAGAGTAACTCACAAATCCGCATGTACGGTATTTTTCTCTGAAGCTTTCTGACTTTAGTCACATGAAAATTATTGTTTGAACGTTGTCGTGGCTTCCTTGGGACATGTGAAGAGTTGCTTTCGAGAGCTTGTTATCTCTCATCTTTATTATTGTGCTTTGTGCAGTTTGCCAAACAAACGAATAACACCCGTGGTTGGCGATCAGAAGCAACTGTGTTATTATTGATTAAAGTCTGTGATAGGTATGGCAAAATTACGAATCTTCCGACAATTCGTTTAGATATTCTGGATAATAACATGATCGGATGAGAGTAGCGAAGACTTCCATTCATTAGACGAGCTTCAGCGAGGATTCAATTTGACATACTGAAAAAAATTGGTGTTCGTTTTTATGTTTTTTTTTCTTTAGTTTTTTTTATGTTTTTTTGTCGGTTCTCCACAGGTCAAACGGTTACAGCTATCAACTTCAAAATGTTTTCATTATGGTTCCTCATCTAACTTAGATTTGTATAGTTTTGTGTCATTATCAGGTGGTAAACTTTCATTTTTATGGATTTTAGAAATTTCAAAAATACCCATTAGAATAACACAGCGGAAAAAAAATATTTTCAAAAAAATTTAAATTTTTCCTGAAGTTGAGTAACATTCTGATACACATTTTTGAAAACTTTCAGCTTGATCGGGTGAGCCATTTTGAAGAAAAAACATAAAATGTGCTAAATTGGTACCACTCGAAGCAGTTTTTACCCATTTATAACTTGAATGTCACCCAATTGGCGAATGTAGGCAAAAGTTTGGCAAAAAAGTCGACATACTATCCGCTCGTCTAACAACGCATATATGGCGTTTTCGTAGTATATCTAAAAAATTGGGCTTCGTTTTTTTTTATTGTTGTAACTTTGTACGCGGCATATAGGTAAAAAAAAAAACAGTCGACTCGAATCTTTTTCTGCATATTGGTGTCACGCCAGGATAAATTGGGATTGTTTTTCAGAAAAATCGCTCTGACAGGTTCTACAAAAAAAATCGGAAAGTTTGGAAAATCCACATGAGAATAACTGAATCACCAGTGGAAAAATACTTGAAAACAAAAATTCTTCAAAAGCTCTCAAAATTTCACTGAATATGAAAAAAATCATCACTAATAATTAGTATTACAAAATAATAATCAGAAGAGAAATGACGAAGAAAACGCAATAAAAGTGTACTTTTTATTAAATATTAGGATCAACAGGTTTTGCAAAGTGAATATGCTACAGATACATATGGCCTACTTTAAATATCAACAAGTAGCAGGTATGGTTTTCAAACGATTCAAGTGATCCAAGATCTATAGATGTAGATTGAGCTGACAAAATATTTTTCATTCTAGATTTCCATATTCATAAGGTCATCAAACAATGCATATACTGCGTTTTCCATAGTTAATATCAAAACAACTGGTAGGTTAGTGAGGTTCAATTTTGAGATATACCAATGGAGATGTAAAATTTCTCAATCATTCATTGTGCAACTTGGAAATTTCATGGTTTTAGTCAATAATAATACGAAAATGACTAAAATAATACCATTCATACCAAAAATGGTTGTATAGACGATTGAGATATACAAGTGAATATATGTTTTATACGTAGGCTCTACCTATTTTCAAATAACACCAATTTTCAGTGAAGTAATAGTTCATGTTTCACCAGAACGTTGTCAAAGTAGAAACTTATTATTTATTCAAAGTGGTACATCCTTGTCATAAAATTATTATTAATAACTCACAATGATTACTATCCGAATTTCGTCAACTTATTTGAGCGATTTGATTTGCCGAATTCAACTGTTTCTTATGCAATTCTTTTTCTCCAATTAATTTCAATATAATTATATCAACTTGAATAGCCCCATAGTAGGATAACAAATAATTTTCACATCAGTCATGTTTTCATCATTTCACAGTCTGACAAACGGACACATTTTCAGAACGTGAGTTCTCATGACAGACAATTCAGAACTTTTCAAATCATTTTCTCGACAACGTTATTGCAACAGTGGAAAAAGTACAATGCATTTCTTCTTAACGTATATGCCAGGATTAGCTAGCAATTGGTGTATGTCAAGTCTCCAGAAGACGGAAATAGTAGAGGTAATAAGATTGTGGAATCGCAATTTGTTTGTGTTCTCAAGGGGATGAGGATGGAACGTCACCTGAGCTGAGACAGTTTATAAAACGAGAGAGAGAGAGAGAGATGGTTGGAGGAGAGGGAGAGGGGGTATGGAGACATAGAGAAAGTGAGAGAAAAGGAGAAGAATGAAAGTGAGGTAATGATAGACAGTGAGAGAGTGGGGGGAAGGAGGAGAGAGAGAGAGAGAGAGAGAGAGAGAGAGAGCGAGAGAGAGAGAGGGATAGTGGGAGAGGGGGTGAGATAATAAGAGAGAGGGTGTGAAGGATAGAAGAGAAAGGGGAATAGAAGTTGCAAAGGAGTGAAAGAAAGAGATATAGATGGAGAGAGAGAGAGAGAGAAAGGCTGTAATAGAATGGCTCATTACTGAATAATAATGGCCGGACGTGAGCTTCTGGAGATGTTTGGTTTTTCATGCAGATATTTCAAGTTTTAAATCCGGTAAATAACTTATACTTTTGTTGATACGAGAATATTTGGCTCATTTAGACCTATAACTGTACTCCGTACTTATGTATAATTCATTCATAGTTTCATAATTCATCATATCGAATTCATACTTGATATATAATATGTATAATTATTAATTATATAGATTCTTGGGTTTGAAATCCTAATTAACGTTTCATTCTGTTCAATTACTGTTGTCATTATGTTGGGAAAAACATCATTTTCAACTTTGCATAATTATCTTGACGCTCATGTCATGGCGACGCGTATGGCGTTTTTCTAGTTGGCCTATTGTTGAAGTTTTCTCATCGTTTAGTTAACAAAGTAAAAGAAAATATTGAAAATAATTAAATCGGGAAAATTTAAGTTGAACTTGATTGAACAATATCTCGAATACGAGTTGGATCAGAAATACTGTGATATTCTTTTCGCTGAATTGAAAAAAAAAAATTGAGAAGGGAAGAGAAAAAATTGCAAATGATTCCGTTGAATCTTTCGTCACTTAAATGGAGGAGATTGAACATAATTGCAAACTAGTAACGTCAAACAATCTACCAGACTTCAGATATTCAATCTTTGTTCACGCCCCCTATATAAAATTATAGCATCGTGAAAAATGTAATTGAAAAAATCGACTCTTCAGGGCAACCAGGTGCAACCAGGTTATAACAAAATTCGTGTTAAAGATATGAAATTCCTTTTTTGATGTCCCGTGATTGCAAAACTCATAAACATAACTTGAATTAATAACATGAACATAAATAACATTAATAACATAACATGAAAAATGAATTGAAAATATTAATAGTATACGTCCCATATACAGAGACGTCGTTGGGATTGTTCATTGCGCAGGTTACATGAATTAAACTTGGAAAACGCGGGATATGCGTTGTGATATGAGCTTATGGAGTATATAGAAATCTAGAATGAAAAATATTTCGTCAAATCAATCCACATCTATGGACCTTGGATTACTTCATACGTTCAAAAACTTTACTTGCAACTTGTTGATGTTTATAGTGCTGCAACCTGTCGCATGTACACTTTGCAAAACTAATTGATCCCATACCTTCAATAAAATGGATACTTTTATTGCGTTTTCTTTGTTATTTCCCATCCAAATGTTGTGAAAGTCACTAAAAATATCCGTAATCATGTTTTCCATATTCAGTGAATTTTGGAACTTTTTGAAAATTTTCTACATTTCAAGTATTTTCCATCCGTGTTATTCTTACGAGGATTTATCAAACTTTCCGAATTTTTCCGGGACAAACCTTCAGAATGATTTCTCTGAAAAACAATCCCAGTCTATTTTGGTATGACAAAAATATATGGAAAAAGTTTCAAGTCGATAGGTTTTTTTTCCTGACCTGTATGCCGCGCACAAAATTACAAAAAAAAACATAAAAACGAGGTCCATTTTTTTTGGCCTGCGAAGTGGAATCTTCGCTGCGCTCATCTAACTAGGACAACGCGGGATTTTCGTTGTGAGATGAGCTTAGAAGTATGGAAATCCAGAATGAAACATATTCTGTCAGATCAATCCACATATATACGGACCTTGGATTACTTCAAACGTTCAAAAATCTTACCTGCAACTTGTTGATATGTATAGTGCTGCAACCTGTCGCATATACACTTTGCAAAACAAATTGATCCAAATATTCAATAAAATGTACACTTTTATTGCGTTTTCTTTGTTATTTCCCATCCGATTGTTGCAAAAATCTCTGAATGGGTGTATGATAGTATTGTTCATATACGGTGAAAATTTGAGAGCTTCTGAAGAATTCTTCTTTTTAAGTATTTTTCCACCGGGTTATTTTCATGAGGATTTTTCAAACTTTACGATTTTTTCCGGAAAAACCTTCCAACCGATTTTTTTAAAAAACAATCCCAGCCTATTTTGGTATAACAAAAATATGTATAAAAAGTTTCAAGTCGTCGGTATTTTTTCCTGACCTGTATGCCGCGCACAAAATTACAGAAATGAAAACTTAAAAACCAAGCCCATTTATTTTCGGTATGTGAAATGGAATCTTCGCAACGCTCATCTAATAACATATAAATTAGCCTAATATGGACATTTCCAGAGTTATTTTATGCGATTTCACCCAGCAGAGCCTCGCAGAGAATCTTTGAAATATGGTCACGTTTCGAGTGATTTTTACTTTTACCAGCAGTTTTGGAGTCTTATATTAAATCTTAATAGATATTTTATTGTAATTAAAAATGTTTAATTCAAAATTAATCCGACTCGTGTTCGACAAGGTATTGAACTGAGCTCCAGATATTATGTAAGTTTGAATATGCTTTATTTTGTTGATACACGATAACTAGAAGAGGCTCGAATAAAAATTTGGTTATGTCAGCAAACAATAACGTTGAATGTTTCCAATTATTTGCATAATGAATTTTTTTTTTTTTTTTTTTTTTTATTAATCTTTTTTTTCACATACAAAAATGCACATGACAGTCAAAAAATCCACAAAGTCTTCAAAGAAGACTTGACTGTGGGAGAAACAAAGAATATTATAATCTGTATATTTTTTTAATTTTTATGTTGAATTTATGAAGAATTTATGAAGAAGGTGATCAAGAAAATGTAAATATGATGATGAATTGAGTGGCAACTATGAAAGCATAAGTAAGAGATCTAATTTTTAGATTGAACAATATTTTTTAAAAAAAGAAGAGAAATACCTGAGAATATACTATCACAAAAAAATTACAAGGAACAAAACACCACTGAAAAATAAAATTGACATACTTCTTTGCATTATGAATGAATAATAATATTGTGAAAGTGAAAAATGAACATAATAATAGCACCTGAACAAGAGTCTTGAAATAACTTAACTGGTGCATCGAGAAATAGTAAATATGAATACATTATATTAGGAACAAAACACTACTGAAAAATAAAATTGGCATAATTTTGTACATTATGAATGAATAATAATATTGTTAATGTGAAAAATGAACATAATAATAACAACTAAACAAGAGAGATGACTTCTGATGCATCGAAAAATAATTAATATGATTGCATTATATTATATAGAGGGTGACATGATGATGATTACATGAACAAAATATAACAATATTATGATGTCAGTAATATGAATAATGAATGATGTGAATGCCGAAGAAAATAAAAATATATATATATATCATGTTGGAGTCTTATGTCTTATCAGTACAACAATACACAGAAATACATCAGTATTGGCAATGTAAATTGAGACTGATTGAATGTAAGTCGAGACTAATAATGATAAATGTATTAAAACAGAAACCTACACGAAATTATAACAAAAGGATTCAATATAAGGTCTACTATGGGAATATGAAATTAATAGAGCCTAAATTATTTTATTGACCAACCATGTTTTGATTTCTGATTTGACATTTTTATAAGAATCGAAATTACGTAAACTTGGAGGAATTTGATTAAATTTGGAAGGTACAGCGTATTCGAGACGACGTTTACCATATTTATTTATATAAGTAGGAATATTATAATTTCCAAGGAGCCTATATCTAGTGTTTGCTTCATGATCATTCAATGTTTTAAAAGAAGGGTCGTAATAATATTTTAGAATGAATTTATAATCGAATAAGTAAGTGACGGGGAGAATATTACAATACTGAAATAATGTAGGAATGTCATTATCAATCGTATTTTTCACCTGATCGGGTGTTATACATTTTATCATGTCAATTTGGAGGTTGATAATTTGTTGTAGATGTGAGTTCGAAGCGTCCCCCCAGGCTAAAATACCATATGAAATTAAAGATTCAGCCAATGCTAAATAAACAGTACGCAACAATTGAAAAGGTAATATGAACTTGAGTGTGTATAATTTAAATGCACAAGACCGGAGTTTAGTACACAAAATATTTATATGAGGTTTCCATGTGAAATGGCTGTCAATTGTTAACCCCAAGTAAACGTAATTGGATACATTTTCGATTTTTGTATTACAATTTGAACAATTATCACCCTTGCTCAAGCCATGTAAACATTGATAAGAATGATAAATCGTATTGATGGTTAAATTTTTTTCTCTATTAAATGGGGAGCAAATATGTACCAGTTTGGTTTTATTTGAATTAATTACGAGGTCATGATCGTGAGTCCATGAAAGTAAATGACTAAAATCTTCTTGTAGATATGACTCGGCTACTTTTAAATTTTGGTGAGAGGAGAGCAATACAGTGTCATCTGCGTACATGTATATTTTACATTTACCAATGAAATTAGGCATGTTATTAACATAAATTAGGTATAATATGGGTCCAAGAATTGAGCCCTGAGGTACGCCCGTTGTGATGTTCCTCCTGACGCTCAAAGTGTCTCCAATTTTAACTACAATATGTCTATTCATCAAATAGTTTTCAAACCAATTCAACAATGAACCTCCGATACCGATATTAGTTAAAGCGAGTAAAAGTTTTGCATGATTGAGAGTATCAAAGGCTTTAGAGAAATCAATGAATAAACAAATTACGTGAGAATTGATATTTAACTGAGAGATAATGTAATCTGTGAATAAAACTAATAAATCGGATGTACTTTTATCTTTTTGAAATCCAAATTGATTTGCATGAATAATTTTGAATTTGAACAAATAATCAGTTAGCTTGACCGCTACACATCGTTCCATGATTTTTTCTATTGAAGGTAAAAGAGCAATAGGTCTGTAGTTGGAATATTCAATGTGCGAACCTTTTTTATAAATTGGACGGACAACAGAAATTTTCAATTTATTAGGAACAATGCCAGTTTTCAGCGATAAGTTAATTAATTTGGATATAACAGGACTTACACAATCGACTAATAATTTCAAATCCTTCACTCGTATCCCGTCACTTCCAGGCTGCTTATTTTCATCCATCCCATTTATAATATTTTTAATAAAATTTACGTTAACAGAAGGCATATGCATGGACGTACATCTATTAATATCATGCATTTGATTTATAGTAATTATATTACATTTATGACTAATATGATTGATTTCATCGATAAAAGAATTCACGAAGTTATTTGCAATGATATCATTAGAATATGATTTACCAAGAAATTTCATTATTACTTCATCTACCGTTTTCTTTCTACTTCTACCTACTATATCGTTAATGGTCTGCCAAGTACTTTTCAAGCTATTTCTCGATTTAATTAATTTCTCTTTAAAATAAACATTCTTTGCTTTAATTATTTTTACATTAACTGAATTTCTGCACTTTTTGAACTCATCACGATATACAGTTTTGAGAGAATTATTACAATTTTTCCATTTTTTAAATAATGCATCACGCTCTTTCAAAAGTAACTTCAAATCGGTCGTGATCCAATCTTTCTGAACTCTCTTCTTGGCTGCTTCACTTTCGTGCCGCCTATAAGTAGCAAGGTCATAACATTCTTTGAATTTAGACATTAAAACTTCATAAATCTCATTGCAATCATTTAATAATAGCTCTGAGTCCCACCTTATGAGTTTAAGTTTGTTTGCAAGAATATATTCATTTAAACTGTTTTTATAAACACCGGTTTCCTCTTTTTGATTTTCAATAATTTTGTCAAAGTTCATGTCCGCAGCTATCATATAATGATCTGTTATTTTTGTTGTATATATAACTGATGTTATTTCATTGGCCGATCCTCTTATAAATATGTGATCTATACACGTACCAGATACACTGTCAAGTCTGAATTCTTCTCTTGTTATTCCAAATATTCCTTTATAAAAACCATATGTAGCGAACATATTTTCATAAGATTGAATAATAATATCATCTTTGTTCAATAGATTCAAGTTCATATCACCAATTACAATTGCATTTAAATGTCCAATAATTTTAATACACTGCTCCAATTCTGATATAAAACCTACTTTATAAGTGTCCGGAGGCCTGTAAATAGCTATTAAAGAAATGGTTTTATTATTGTAGATGAGCGAACCACTAATAGATTCAAAGTAATTATTATTCGCAATACTCTGAACGAAACGAAAGCTAGATTTAACAAATAAAAGTAAACCTCCGCCACCTTTTTGTGCACGAGTTTTATGAAATGTTGAATAACCATCCAATTTATAATAAGATATGTCCACGTAGCTTGAAGATATTTCACTAAGAACTAAAGCATCGAAATTTCCAACATGATTCTTTAAAATGACATTCAATTCATTCCAGTGTTTATTTAGTGATCTGATATTTAAATGAATAATAACGAAGCCCCCAGCAGAGCTTAGCCAAAAATCCAAGTCGGCCACAACAAGCCGTTTATGAGTAACCTGATCACATACATCGTAATTTAAATCAAGGTCAAGGTCTAACATGTATCGAATATATATTACGTGAATGGATAGAAACAAATATCGCAGTACTCAAAATACAAGGGGAAAACACAGGTTCAAGTTACTTAATTTTTACAAGATCAATAACGTTATTCACCTTCAATACTCCCGATGACTCGTCTTTTTTTACAAGAATATGACCACGGTTCACCCAAGCAAATTTATACCCAATTTCCTTAGCTTTAGATCTTACTTTCCAAAACAGTTCTTTATAAAACGGGGAGAGATTCTCGTTAATATATACTCTGTCTTTTCCGACCTTGCTATTTCTTCCAGTTACGTCGTTACTTGTTCGAGCGTCTCTCTTCTTGGAGATGAAGTGATCTCGCTTCTTCCTGCTTGCTAGTTGCACAATGATGTTAGCAGGACGACTCGGATTTCTAGATTTCAAGCGATGAGCCGCGTCAATATCGTTTGCGTCAAGCGGGATGCCTAACGACTCAGCCAAGTTAAGGACGATATCGTCGATATTTTCGCCAGCAACCTCTTCTACGTTTACAAGTTCGAAGTTATTACGCCTGCTGTACTGTTCAAGAGAATGAACTTGATCACTTAAAAGTTCTATATGCCGATCTTTTTCTTCACACTCTTTTTTCAAGGTCACGACGGTATTTTTAAGTTCATTAAACTCAGAAGTAAGTTCCTCCTTAAAATTCTTAAAATCGTCACTCAACGATTTGAAATTTTCACGCATATCGGAGCGCAAATCAAACAAAGATTTGGCAACACCCACGTCGCCGAACTTGAAAGTCTCACTGTCAATGGGCGTATTATTACCAGACTTCTTGCCTTCTTTGCATTTGTAGCACCTCCACACAGATTTGCTCTCTCTTGATTTTATATTAAATGCCGATTTCTGCACAGACGCACACTTGAAGTGATACGCGGTATCACAACCTTCACAAAAAGCAAAATCACCTTCTTTGGGTAACTCAGCAGTGCATTTACCACAAAACATAACTATGACGTATACTAATATATACAGCGGAGCGTATAGTTGACAAAACACGTCCGTTCACTACCTGAGCGACTGTTGACTGTTCAACTTGCATTAACATTTTATTGCATTGCATTAACTTAACTAACTTGCAATTACAGGAATATGATGAAAAATGAGTTCTTATCTATAAAGACAAGGCTATTATATTGTGTTGTTTTACACAATATTACACAATACACACAAATATACTCAATATTGTGTTGTTTGTGTTGGCTATTGTATTGTTATATTGTGTTATGGCCAACTATAGGTATATCAAGTATCAACGATAACAGATATGGGCCTAATCATGTTATACGATTAAAATAGTTAATTTTCCAAACTTTTTCTCCACTAATAAATTCGAATATAATATAGGCTATAGCTACTATTAAAAAAAATGTAAAACCTCACACTAGGCGAACGAACACATCGCATACAAAAAGCATATAATGATAGTGGAGGGCCTAATAATCTTGTGTTTACTCTGGACTTCTATTTGACCAAGTCGTCAATTAGATCGTCATCATTTATTTTTCATACAAGAATGTTGAGAATTTTTCTTTCAAACAAACCAGCTTAAACTAAACGATTGCCCTCATTCGTGAAACAGAAAACTAATATTAAGCGATCCAACACAATTCCTTTGTAGGCCTATTGGTGTGTATTGGTGTGGTTTGTCCTATATAGGTTTTTGTCCTGTCGTGGGTTATTGAGGAGCTTGTCGTATGTCTGAAATTCCAGACTTTTTTCTTGAAGAGAATTCGCTTAAAAGAATAGCTATCTATATTAATATCTCGCCAAGATATGGCTGGACGAGTACAAAGCTATGGCTGGACCAGTACAAAGCTGGTACGCTGAACCGACATTCACGGAGACCAGGATTGCGACCCCGCCATGGTCGACCATCAGGGACGGACTGTTTCGGAACGCAGATCGGGACTTCCCGACCGGGCCCGGCTGTCCTATCTGGGGTCCCTAGGCGAAAAGCGAAGTGCAAATTCAAATGCAATCGTATTGTATGAAATGAAAAGAATTGGGTGATTTTATTGAATGACGGACATTGTATTCTTCTTCTACACTTGCAGCTGCACATAATTTTGTTTTACAAAATTGAAATTGTAAGTATTAATCAAATAAACGCATGATGTACCGTTCATGTTTTCACATAGTGTACGTGGAGACGGTGGAGTGAGTATGTATTCTGGTTCAAGTGCGTTTAAAGCCAGTGAATTTAATTCAGGATGCATTTTAGTGCAGTGTGAATGCAGCTCTAGACCTATATGACCGCAAGTGTACCTACTACATGGCAAGAAGAACTGTTGGCTTATCATGGGACTTCACGCTGCAGCTTGCATATTTCAGCATTATATAATCAATTAATTGTTGGTTTCCATATACTTTTTGCGTATTTCCATAATAGAGTGGTTCACCGACAAGAAAATAATTAACAGTAGGTCATTTTTTATTCTATTCTGTCGCTGGTCGGCCGGTGGATTCATATATTCATATTATTACGATGTCTGATTCAGCGATGAAGCGACGAAAGTCTTGGGAAATATCTTCGCTGAATTGTGGTTATAAATTATATGCAGTAGTCAGAGCCAGTATAGGTCGTTTAACAATGGGATGCTGATGGTCAGTTGTTACTTGTTCAGACCACGTATCAGAAGTGATGTCAATATAATAGGATCAGTAAATTGGAACTGTAAAAGCGAAATCGGATGCAGCTAAGAGGACTGCAAATTCGTAGAGAAAGTTATAACTTGCGGGCAGTAATAACTAGTTAACAAACGAAAAAAATTGTGTTTTTCTGGCAGTTCAGGTGCTATTAAATTTGATACTCGTGACTGTTTGTTGCTGTTAGTAGTTATCCGGAATTATAGTTCTGGGCGACAATGAGTGTAGGCGTACCCTGTACACCAATCCAATGACACAATTACTGAAGAAATAGAGGTATAAGTATTTTATTTTTTTTTAATCCATAATATTCACTACCTAGAGGCCCTAGTTCTAGTGTGGGTCAAGTGGATGGTAAGTGTTTGGTGTAGTAAAGACAGAAACAAAGTTTCTATATGAATAATCGTGGACGATGTATTGAACTGGGCAAGCCATGTGAAGTAGGCCGATGTGAGTTCCTAGCTGGTGGCATCAGGATGTCTCCTCCTGAATAAATTGATGTACTGTATTGATACTACTTTAGACTATATTATACTATATTATATACTTTATATACTATATACTATTATATACTATATATTATGTTTATACTATATTGTATTTGTATGTACTGTGTGTGTGATGTAGCATTGACACCGTGTGGTCTACTACGCTCATATTGAATCTAGACTGCGATATGGCATAATATTATGGGTAACTCCTCGCAAGTGCCAAAATGTTGAGGCTCTCAAAACGTGTCGTGCGCATCATGGCGCCCGCAAGTAGAGACCGTGAGTCGAGATTTAGTCCAAAGACTAAATTACAGAACGCTGTTTGGATCGGCAATTAAAAATATTGACAGTTGTTGCCAGCTTGTACATTTTAAGTAGGCCTGCTATAATATGTTTGTCTACTCGATAATGAAGGAGTTGGTGTAACTCGTGATGAAATGTATAATTTTGAAAGGAACAAATCCACATTCGTTTTGGTGGCTCAAAAGCAGTAGGGTGTAGGTTTTTTAATGCCTTGCCAAAAGTACTGAAAGATACCATGTAAACAAGCTTTTAAAAATGTATTCGAAAAGAAAGTACGCAACTATCTAATTGAAAAATGCTGCCATGGCTAGATGAATTCTGTTAAAATAGGGTATATTCTAATTTATTGGCCTATAAATGTATTCAACGATAACAACTGTAGGCATATTCAAGTGTCATGTTAAATTTTAGTTGGACACTGCTTATCTGACGTCTTGCATATCATGTAATTTAATAATGATCTCAAAGGAATGAAAAATTATCACTATTATTATTATTATTATTATTAGGATTAAATTGTTGATATATAATGATCATAGAATATTCATAGAATCATATAATGATTATAATGATGCTGTTCTAATTTTCTCAAATATTGCCATTCAGAGGAAGCAGCTCTAAAACAAGACGCTGAGTAATAATAATAGTTTAATTGTGTATTATATTGTTTAGCATAATCTCTGCCGACAGTTGCGAAAGCAGACTAGAGAAGTTTTGTACAAAATCTGTTAACTGTTTCTAATTCCCAATAAAAAAAAATTAATTAAAAAAAATTAAAAAATCATTATCATAGGTTAGAAGTTTTGTCAAATCATGACCATCAATACATACACATTTTCGAAAAGTCCAGAACTAAAGGGCTCCTGCTCGTGCCCTTGTAACCCCCAGTCCACCCATGTCGACCAACAAAGATTTTTTATGATTCCCCTATGTCGTTCAGGTGAAAACAGAATACTGCACAGTGTTCCTGAATAATGTTTTCGGACTGCACTAGAATCTATTGGCGTCGGGCCGTCGGATAATGATTGATGAGATGAAGGTTTCTTAAACGATGGGAAGGAAGCAGTCGTTGGTCTTTGGTCTTTTTTTCTTTCCCGACATTAATTTTATCTAGGCGCAACTGCAAGAGTTAATAATAATAATAATACAGCTAGCGGGAAAGCACGTAAAAGCTTTATACAAATGGTCAGTGGCGGGCATTGAACTGAGGCCCAATCTGTTGCGGTGGACCGTTCAAATGATGTTTCAAATAAAATATGTTTAAGCAAAGTCAGCATGATTCACAGTCATTTATAATCAGACTTTCTTCACACAATTAGTCTACAACCATTAATCACTTCATAAACTTCCCACCTACACAAACATGCTTTTGGCTTCGATCAGTTTGACTATATGGGCCTATACATACTTCCGTCCTCACGGCTCATTCATCATCATTTTTGATGGTGCTTATTTAAATTTTTTCTTTCTTTTTTTAAATATTTTCAAAAATTGTTTTCCATTATTGATTAGTGATGGCCAGTAGCCCTATTGAGTATTAATGGTACCGTAAGCATTTTTCTTTATTTTCAACACATTCAATAAATTTGAATTGCCGCTTCTTGTAGGCATACAAAATAAATAGGCCTCTTATAAAATATTATATTGTTCGAGAAGATTGAGAGCCATGTAATTCATCATCAGTTTGGAAATATTCGACTGCACTTTGCTAATACGCAGTGAAGAACACAGTTATCAAGAAATTAAATTTAGGACATTTTCCTTGTTTAAAAGTACCGGTATATACTATTTCACATATTTCACCACTCGATTAGCGCCACTTGTCGAGCAAGTTCAATTCGATACTACGCACTCGCATTCACACGAACTTCGATTTGCTTCGATCTCCATCGTGGACTTCCGGTGTCTATATCTTCGAGTGGCGCCTGTTGTCACAAGGCAAACGGGTTATTTCTCTATGGTGTTCCCAGATTTCAGCCGTATCTTCACACCGCTTTCCAAACCGGGAAGTTTCAACCATATTTGAAATAATATATACTATATCCTAAATATAATATACCCACCTTCCTTAGATTCTGGTTTTAAATGTTCAATATGGCCTCTGAGATTGGATCGAGCATATTTCGATATCGGCTGCAGGAGTATCTCGATTCTCGATAAGGTATAATATATAATATGAATATATTCCATGGTCTGAGTGATCAAATATCATGGTCTGGGTTGATATGGTCATCAAATATTTTGTCGGGAATTAATGACAGTTCACGAGTTTGACGGTGAACAAAAATGATCCTGCCCCATAATCTATCACTAAAAGCTTTTACATAATAATTGAAAACAAAAACAACTAGCCTGTATTTTCAAACCCAGTCACCACTCACCATCTACAAGGGGATACAAAGACTACGGCAAACACAAAAGTTGAAAGTATACCTGGAAGTCTGTAAATCTTTTGAAGATTTTTCTTTTAATTTTTAAAATATTTACGTCTGATGTCTTCCTCTGAAGTAAAGCTGTTTCGATTGGAGTGAAGAAGGAGTAGGGATCGAGGAGGAGTTACGTGGGCACCTGAATGAACTCATTGAAAGAACGATGGGCCTAAATACTCTTCAGGAAAATAGCATATTCATTAAAAGGTAAGAGATTGTATAATATATGCTTAGGAATCATTATTAAAATATAGATATGTTTCCATTTATTATGTTGTTACTATAGTATTATGACCATTTAGACTATTTGTGACCAGTTATTATATTGACTGTATTATTAAGTATTATTTGTATCATAGTATTATGAATTATTTCATACTTTTCTTCTTTCTAATTCACATCCTCTATTTTATATTATCCTGAGTGCAGACACAAGGTTTCTTTCTTGCACTCAGTATTGTATTTCCTATTCAACTAGTATATCAATTATAACTGTATAGAAGTGTTATTATAATTGTGTTGTTATACAAAATATGTACCGTATTTATAACATTGTGTTGAAACTTGGAAATGAATAAATAAATGAATAGAATACCATTAGTAATACGAAATTGCAACAGTGTATCTTTGAGTGTATCTATCTAGGATTAGAATTGAGATTGTTGTAACTTGTGAGTTAATAAAACTAGGAAAGTAAGGATGGCAAATCCCAATCAGATGGTAGATTTCTGGGTCTCGCTTGTATATGGACTGATTTAATTAATTAAATATCACTATTTCCTAATGTAATGTACGTTTTATTCTTCCATTGTGGACACTTTTTGCTATCGTAATTGTATTATCCAATATTATGAAATTTGTTTGTAACTTTATGTATGTAATATGTATGTCAAAAATAGCATTTAGTGCTAAAATAAAATATCTACTACCCACATAGCTCGTCTTCGAGTATGTCCAAAAGGGTGGGCATGTCCTATGGTATGTCCATGAAGTTGTATTGTTGTCTATGGTTTTAGACTAGTACCACCCATAGGCATCATATGGTATGTTACCACCACTCTACCGTTTGACTTGTGACAACAGTTTCACGTCAATCTTAGTTGCACTTGCATTGCATCGTTGCTTACTTCATTTCGTTTCCCTAGGTATCGGTGTTTGCGGCATTCTGAAGAGTAATAATAATTGTTTAAAATATATAATATATTATAATTACCCTACAATTGAGTAAACTTGTGATAAAAATGTCGTCTCCAACCTCAGATACAGAGAGTATTGAGAAGTTATACAAGAATTTTGGTATATTGGCCGATGCAAAAGACAAAATAAGCGAGGTAAGTGCGATTGCATGAGGCTTGGCTTCGAGGCGAAGGGTCTAGGCCTAGGCCTAGGCCAGGCATTCTCTGACACTAGGGCACATCCTAGCCTAGGCCTAATCTCATGCAAAGACCCATACGTTCAGTCTATGTTGTGTACAAAACCAAACCTTCTCTAATATTCCTCATTTTCTTATGGTTCATTTCTAGCATGAGGAAGAATATTTGGAAATTTTGATGGCAGTAAAGGGTTCTTCCAAGGAAAAACGTTTGGCATCGCAGTTTATCGCTCGATTTTTCAAGCACTTTCCTACTCTGAGTGAGCAAGCTATAGAAGCTCAGTTGGATCTGTGTGAAGATGAAGATGTTGCTGTAAGTATGCCCAGCATAATGTAGATGAGCCTAGACCTTCAATATAGGCCCAGGCCTATTTCTGACTTATAGGCCTAGCACTGAGTAAGTAAATATCCTTACGAGATAGAGCGGAATGGCCCCGGTTAAATGGTCTATAGATGTTGGTAGTGTAACGGCTGGTGATCCCTTTAAAAGCGTGACCGATCCTATGAACATGCCGTCTGCTAGAGCACTGTTACGAATGAAAACTGTGGAGCGTGCTGATCAGTCAACTTGGTGATCATAGGCACTGACAGGTTATTGCCCATCCCCCTAGATACTACTTTGATCTATGCTTATAGGTCTAATAAGTTTGTGACGAGACAGACCTGTTACAAACTTGGGTGGGTTTCATTCCTGCTCCCAAGTAAATTTTCTTTAGTGCAAGGTAGGCCCACGTCTCTTCGTAATACGTCTATTCGTATTCGTTTTTATTAGCATTTCTTTTCACACTAGTAATCAATTTGTAAGAAGACGACACACATTGCATATACAACAGATTCATCCAAAGAACGATGCGGAAATGGAATGAATTGGAAGAAGATATAAAGAATATAACAAAGATCAGTGATTTAAGAAGCTAAGAAAAAATAACAAGGTATAATTTTATCGAGTTGGCTATAGATGTTTGTTTGTTTTCCTATAATTTCATGAGAGTAATCATTACCACCTGTTTTAAGAACAATCTGTAATGAAAAAATTAAATACAAATACAAATGATGTTATTTCACATGTTTACAAACAAACCTAGTAAACCTAGTAAAGGCTCATTCAAATTCACAATTAAACTTGACCGTAATTTACAAACTTACAAACTGTTTACCTCGTAGCGTTTCTCGAGAATGTTCACGATTGCATTGAACTTGGTACTTAGGCATAGGCCCTAACGGTAACTTGGAAGTTTGCAAATATCATTTCTCAATTTCTCAAGTTCATAGAAAACGTTGGAATCAACCAGTCAGCATCTAGTTCATACACACGGTCAGCCGAGCATAGCCTATTTTCTCTCTGCAACTAGGCCTATTAATAGCGTCGTAACCAATACTTTATGCCGTGTGAATGAATTGCTACTTTGTGAAAACTGTACCGGTATTGTAAATGGTAATTCTTTAATTTCTCTTAAATTGTCTAAATGCCTACATTTCATGCAAAAATAATCGAGAGCTCCAACTAGACTTTAGGGACATAACTTTGAGGTCATGTTGCACTCATAACAGATGATCCATGTAGGCCCTACGTCAGTTTTAACTGGTTGAAATTATACATAAGAAAAGTACCGGTATCGTAAATGAAGTAACACTAGGAAAACGCGTTATGTGTTTCCGCGTTGATGGATGAGCTGGAAGCCTGGAACAATATATCAACATATCTTTGGATTGGTTATTGTTGTGTTCTTATTTCAATAAATAAGAAAAGGTTAATCGAAGAAACTCACATTTATTAATTCAGGTTACACACGTCCGTACAGGTTGACAGCCAGTTAAAAAGACACCCTTTACCGTCCAACCTGGCCCTACCCGCACAGACACTCAATCATACCAACATACTAATACTGGTATGGTGTGCATAGCCACCGCCTATGCACACACGTACCATCATGAGTTACATACTACATACATAACACTCCTTCCCTTTTTATTTATTTATTTTTTCAAAGGGATTACAGTGATCCTAAAATTAAACATTTTATAAATCAATAATCATAATAATTATAATAACTCCATTTATACTTATAAATCCAGTTTAACAGGCATTTTCCTGGCCCTTTCAGACCGTCGTATAATAGGTGTACAAATTTCCTCAGTTCCCATGCTATCTGGGGCCCTGAGAGGCGAGGACCTGGTTCTAACTTCTGATTCCATTATAACTTCTGGAGATTTACTTTTTCTGCCTATGGTCCCTGGTTCACATGGTACTTCAGGAGTCTTAACTTTGAATGGAGAACGTTGCCTTGCCGGTTCTCCAACATCATTGTGTTTATTCTTATTACAATCAACATAATCTTCATCATACATGTTAGTGACCTTTGTAGGCCTACTATTATCACTAGTAAGCACTGAATATTTCAACTGATTACAGTGACATAGCCTAATTCGACCGTCTACACTAACTAGATAAGTTACAGGGCTTATCTTTTCCTTAACTTCCCCTTTTTTCCATCGTACACCTGGTGTTCGTTGAGGACCAGTTACCTTGACTAAAACCTGTTCTCCTACCATAAACTCTTTCGGTCCTTTGGCAAAATGTTGGTTGCGTTTGAACATTACTTCCGCGCTGGCTTTTTGTAAAGTTACTCCTACATTTGGACTCAACATACTTAACTTGGTGCGTGGTTTATATCTAAACATCATTTCAGCCGGAGACGAATTAGTTATGGTTGTCGGAGTATTCCGAAAATGAAACAAAAAGTTATCTATTCTATGCTGTAAGGTTAGATTAGATTGTTTATTAAGCTTATCCGTAGTAATATGATACTTGGATAGAACTTCCTTGACTGTCCTGACATTTCTTTCGGCTAGACCATTCGACGCAGGGTGATAGGGTGGACTATGTGCTAACCGTATACCATTAGACACACAGAATGTTTTTAGCTCTTCAGAATTGAACGGTGGACCATTGTCCGAGACCAAAAGCTCTGGAAAACCGAAAGTAGCAATTACATTTCTTAGCTTTTCAATTACGTGTTTGGCACTTGTCTGTTGCATTGGCCACACCTCAAGCCACTTCGAGTAACTATCGACTAGCACTAACAGCATAGTGCCTTCCAGTTTAGCAAAATCTAAATGCACTCTTTGCCAATGCCGATAGGGTGTAGGCCAATTATGCAAAGGACCTTGCTTGTCTGACGGGCGCGACAACTGACATGCCTCGCAACTGAGAACCATGATTTCTATATCACCATCGATCCCCGGCCACCAGATATGGCTTCTAGCTAACGCTTTCATTCTCACCACTCCTGGGTGTTGATCATGTAGTAAGGACAAAACATGATTACGTAATTGTTCTGGAATTATGACCCGATTTCCCCAAGTAAGACAATTCTCGTCGATTGATAACTCGCTTTTGCGACTGAAATAAGGTTTTAACCCAGGATCTATCACTTCACTGCTAGGCCAACCCTGTTGTGTTGATAGCATTACCCTTGACAGGACAACATCTTTTGCACTATAATGCGCTATTTCCTTGGCTGTACATGGGAAATCCGAAAATGACGACTTCCACTCACTACAAACCCACTTGACTGCGGAAAACTGACAACGTTGCTCCTCTACTGACTTACTAGGCATCGGTAACCGCGACATCGCATCGGCATTAGCTAACTCTTTTCCTTTACGGTATTCAATATGGTACATATACGCAGATAAAATTATGGCCCAACGTTGCAACCGTGCTGCAGCTAATGTCGGAATACCCTTCTTACTACCTAGTATGGCCCTTAACGGAGAGTGATCGGTGATCAAACGAAATTTATGCCCAAAAATAAATTTATGAAATCGTTTCACCCCGAATACGATTGCCAAGGCCTCTTTCTCTATCTGCGCATAGCCTTGTTCAGTTTTGCTTAAGGTTGACGAAACGAACATCACCGGTTTCTCTACCCCGTCAACCACATGCGATAACACTGCGCCTACAGTGCACGGCACGGTACACGCACGGTAACACAAGCACGGTTGCCTTAAAATCTACACATAGTCTGACAACGCCAGTTTCCTTTTTCGGAACTACTACTAATGGTGAAGCCCACTGACTGCGTGACACTTTCTTCAACACACCATTTTGTTCCAACTGTTTCAACTCTTTTTCCACTAATGGTTTTACAGCATATGGTACCCCATATGCTTTGTGGAAGATAGGGGTTGCATCCTCTTTCAACACTACATCGGCCACAAAACCTATAATGCTACCGGAGGTATCTTTGTTAAAAACTCTTGGAAATTTTTCTCGTAAATCTTGTACCTTGTTACTACATGACTCGGTTACATTCAAGGACTTGACAGCAAGATGGAATTTTGACAAATCATCTCTCCAATTTGGAGTTAGCACGTTCAACCATGGACGCCCTAACAATGGTATAGTATCACTATGTTTACTACTTCCCATAGCCACCACTATCAGGTCTAGATTATGAACTGCATTGATACCAATCACTGACACAGTGATCTTGCCTACTACACTTCCCAGACCACCAAAAACTGATTTGAGTGTAATCTGAGTTTTACTCAGTGGAACATTCCTAAAATGTTTGAGATAACATTTTTCTGAAATAATGGAACAGGCAGCACCGGAATCTACCTCCATGTCTATCACTTTACTGTTAAGCTTCATCTTAACTATCAAAGGCTTATCAACTTTACCAATTACTTTGATATTTTTTATTTCACCCATATCAAAATTGACGTCTTGATCTGACTCGCTGTCCTCTCCTTCACTGGATTCCTGTTCCACTTTCTTCACCTTGCTCCGACTTTGGCACATTTTAGACGTGTGACCTTTTCGCTGACAGGTGAAACAGGTCCACTGACGAGCTGGGCATGTTGACTCCTCATGTTGTCGACCACATCTGCGACACTTGGGATCCATGCTGTGTGCTTGACTCGATTTAGACTTGACTGGTAGCCGACCGCCATCTGACCCATGAGACTGTGAGCTGGAAGGCTTGGACTGTTGACCTTGACGTGACTGCCTTTGAACCACTTTTTTTACATCGCTTAATACTGATACAACGCGTGCGTTATCTCCGGCTGACTCGAGGCCTCTTGCTACTTTGCAAGCTTTGGTAAATGTAATGTTATCTTCGCAATTTAATAACTGCTTGCGGATATCTTCGTTTTTTACCCCACATACAAATCTGTCTCTAAGCGCTCTGTCCAAGAAAGCACCAAATTCACACGTACTGGCTAATGACTGCAATTGCTCAGCGTATTCTATAATCGATTCCCCCTCTCTTTGGTTTCGATTATTAAATTTAAACCCTTCCACCATCACAGACTTTACTGGTGTGAAGTGCGCTTGTAAAATGGCCTTGAGTTCTTCATACGTTTTAGAACTAGGTCGAGCCGGACTAACCAGTGATCTAATTGTCCTGTAAACCTTCGCCCCCATCTGTTGTAGGAATATAAACTTCTTCTTATCTTCTTGAACAGTATTAGATTCAAAAAATAACTCTAACCGCTCAACATAAATGTCAAATTCCTCTACTGATGGATCAAATGTTTCAACTTTCCCGAAATAGGAAGACATATTTCCTTTACCTACACTAGAATGTTCGTCAGCCGTCATTACGCCCACTTGTCGCGACCACGCGGGTCACGAATTGAATTCGGCAATATTTGCACAATCCTAGTAAATTTTTCGTTGAAAGTTTCTACTTTGGTTCTAAAACCCTCGTCGCCAAACTGTTGTGTTCTTATTTCAATAAATAAGAAAAGGTTAATCGAAGAAACTCACATTTATTAATTCAGGTTACACACGTCCGTACAGGTTGACAGCCAGTTAAAAAGACACCCTTTACCGTCCAACCTGGCCCTACCCGCACAGACACTCAATCATACCAACATACTAATACTGGTATGGTGTGCATAGCCACCGCCTATGCACACACGTACCATCATGAGTTACATACTACATACATAACAGTTATATCTAGGCCTATCCACCTTGAGATCCAAACAATTAAATCACTGCCCTCCTATTTCCTAATTAATTTCTATTATAATTAAAATTGCTTTGTTTTAATCGTTTCCAATTAATTGGTGACACCTGTTGCTTTGATTTAATTGGTATCTTGATAGCTTTGCGTAATTTAAAAAAATTAGATTAGGCCTATATATATTTTTTCACATCAAAATGGCTAATCCGATTCGACTGAAAGTTCAGAATAATGAGTATAATCATCATATTCAAATTTCCTGAGAACTTGAATTCTCTCGGAAAAAAAATTTGAGCACGGATTTTTTTTCTGAATTAGTCATACCGGTATGGGATTTTTGAAAAGTTTGAAATGAGTTTTCACAGAAGTGGTTCAACCGATTGCGCCTCAAAACTATACAGTATCGAATTAGATAAGGACACTTCAAATCCGTATGCCAAGTTTCAACTGATTATGAATTCCGTTTGACCTGTGGAGCGCAAAAGAAAAAAGACTTTTTTTTCGGGTATGGTGATATTGAGTTATCGCTTCGCTCATCCAATTTGAATTATATAGGCCTAGTAAGTTTACAGCCTTGAGTTAACGAAATAAGTTTAAGGTAAAGTTCAACCACGAATCTTGAGCTTATATTGTATTTAGTTCTTCGCTGCAGTTGCGTAAGCTCCTCTTGCTTCCATGCTCAGACCGTTCCACTCTCCTGACATCCATTCCCAAATCTGTATAGCCCTCTCCACAGCAAGCTGTTTTCCTCCTCTCTTGATCCTCGGAACTCGCATCCCTATCCTCTCTCACTTCTTCCCACCCCGTAAACCATTCCTTGCCCTTCAAGAGTTGAGATTCTCTCCCTTTTCCTCCTTTCCTACAGATATTTCCCCACCTAATACCTTACTCTATGCTAATACTTTCACCATCTCACTAGGTCTCCTTGATTTTTCAACTCTCCACTGGTCATTTCTTTCTACGCCCATTGTAATTTATTTTCAAGTTTCAACTGTGATAAAGCAATAGCCCCTCCCCCCCTCCCCCAATCTTCATATCCAAAAAAGGGATTAGAAAGCATGAAGTTTTTTATGAGTGCTGCAAGGAGGCCAGGCTTCCCAAGGCTGTTTTTTCAATTACATACTGTAATGCTGGTAGTCAAGGGTTATGGGACAGAAGGTTTCAAGTTTTAACTTTGAAGCCACCGACATTGGTATCACTGGTAAGCCTACTTTATATTTATTTTAGCTTCATCTGAGTTTGGTGTGTAGACATCACTTTGACGTCTCTTTTGCAAGGGTAGGCCTAAGCATTTGTAAGGTTATTGTTCAAACGGAATTACCCCAACAGCAGAACACTAGACTTATTTCAAGTAGGCCGAGTAAGAGATAGTGGAGTTTGTCTTTTGAGGCCCAAATTGAGACACATGTATAAGAAAGGCACATCTTGGAAAATGATTAATTGCAGACGGTATCTCGATGAGCTGATGCGGAAATGCATTATTATTAGAGCGTTTATAGTGTCGTTCTCCGTGGTACTCTCACGGAGCTTTCTGTAAGTGTAGGCCTAACTCCTGTAAATGACAAAATGTTGTAAAATACAGTGTTGAGTTGTAACTTTTAAATGGAAAGCGTTCCTTTTTCAAGGAATTTCACAGATATGCATTCTTTTTTTTCTAAAAGGAACTTATAACCTTCAAGTTAGAATTTCGGGGAACTTTCAATATAGACGTAAACGTTCCTTTGAGAGTTCTTTTAGGCATGGACTGTGCTTCATTTCAGAAATCCCAAATTCATTCCATTTATCATCAGTCATCTGTTTAAAAATATTCGAAAATAGAAAATCATTCAGAATGCCCAGTCATGGAATGTGGCAAACCCTAATCACTCACTAAAAGCTCATCGGCACTAGGATCGGGAATTGATGATCACACATGCAAGTGTGTAGTCTAGACTAGTTGTAGTTATCTACAAGTTCAGAACTTGATTGATAGGCCTACTTGTCAACATCCCTGATTAGTTTGTCAAAACTCGCAGATTTCCCTATTATTAAAAAACTTTTCATAAAGTACAACACAGCTACGGTATTCCATCCAGTGCTGCCATTGAGAGAATATTTGGTGCAGGAGGGCTGACTTTCAGTAACCGGCGTGGCCACATGCCAGATTGAAATTTTGAACATTCACTTCTAAGATTAAAGATTGGCATGTAAAACGATAGAATGTGTACAATTGATTGAACGATGCATGTTGTTCGATCGCAACCAACTGGGGGCAATTTCCTTGACCTATATCCTATATTCCGTCATTTATCTGCTAAAGTAGGCTTTTTTCTAATTCTTTAGTAGGCTTTTTCTAATTAGCAACTTTTTAATATTCAGGAACTTTCAAGTTCCTTTTTTTCTGAGGAACTGTAACTTTCAAAAGTTCCTTATAAACATTGAGGAACTTGACTTTTGAAAGTTCCTGTATTTGAGAAACTTACCCAACACTGGTGAAATTGTCCTATAGGGTGTGTGAAACAAGTGTTGCCAAGAACCGTGTACGGCTACGCACATATTTATATCAGGTTATATTTTACTCTCGACAGATACGTAAACAAGCTATCAAAGACTTGCCATCTCTGTGTCGTGAGAATCGTGAATACTCTCACAAGATCGCCGATATCCTCGCTCAGCTTCTGCAAGCCGAGAACAGCTCGGAACTGAGCATCGTCAACATCTCTCTCATGACGCTACTCAGGAATGACCCCAAGGGAGCGCTCAGCGGTCTCTTCTCTCAGATCAACACGGGCGAAGACGTCATCAGAGACAAGTGCATCAAGTTCATCCTCACCAAGATCAAGACGTTGGGGCGTGATATCATTAATAAAGAAACAGAAGATTATCTAATTGCTGAATGCAAGAAAGTTTTACAGGTCAGTGTTCCTACACATATGCTGTATGCGCTGAAGAGCGTATACGGGAATAAAGTCAACTCGGTCATGATTAGATGGTTGTAAATGTGATTAGTTTTAGGTAAGGTTGGACACCTAAACCCATGTCACACAACCGAGCCGACTTCATTCTGGTACAGTGAAACCTCCATCCATCGTTTCTCAACGGAACAGGAAAATGAAACCATCCAACCAGGAAATTTTAGCATTGATTATATGGGAGTGGGGTTAGAAAAAATGAATGATACAAGTAGGAAAACGATGGATCTGGGAACGATGCATAAGAGGTTTCACTGTATATATTTTTCAGGCCCCCCCCCCCCTTCTCTTGAGCTCTCCAGCTCTCCCTGACCTTATTTTTAGTGTTCAATGGATATTTACCGTGAAAAATCTGTGCTCAGAGTGGGTAGGCCTAGATTACCACTATCAAGAGAAAATTGTAGAATTGTTTAATGTTACAGGACGAGGTAATTGCAGAAGAGTTCCAACATATGATGGAGATCCTCGGTTGGACTAGACTCAGCCAGTCAGTGAGCGGTCAGCAGGAGTTGGTTGACATCGCAGCCGAACAAGCCGGCATCTCTCAGCCATTCGACACTTCGGACCCCGAGAACGAGAGCGCCGAGAAACTAATTCAATGCTGTCGACATGCCCTGCCATACTTCTCGGTAGGCAGATTTTTGAAAATTTCATACTATTCTTAAGTTATTGCAAAATCAGCTCCTTGTACTCATAGGTGTGAAATATTCTGTGATTTTGGTTTACAGACGTATTTTGTAGGCTATATAAATATGTTTGGTTTCGCTTAAAATACGCTGTTGGAAGAAGCTGATTGCTTATTATCTTATTCCAGTCTCAAGTTGATTCGGGCCGGTTTGTGCGCTTCATGTGCGAACAAGTGCTGCCAAAGCTGGGAGAATTGAAGAGCAACGCTGACCAACAGCTGGAGTTGCTGAAGATCTTTGCGGAACTGTGCACGCACTGCGGCACGCTGGAAGACTCTCCAGCCATGGTCGACAAGGTCTTCAAAAGGGTCATTGTAAGTGTTGTTCAATAATAGGCTGGTCAACACTAGATCAGGAATTGAAATTTCCATTTTCCAGCTTGCTTTATCAGTAAAATGATTCTAGTTTTTCACAGTTTGAGATGAATAAAACCAATAAACTAATCAGTAATCACCAAATGAAAGGTACACTCACTGCATAAACCCTTGTTAATCCGAAATGCAATTGACAAAAAACAATATATATTTATAAAAATTATTAATATTTAGATGTTTTTCAATTTGTTCTTACATGCTTTGAGGTTTCATTCGGCATCACTATCCTATCTCTATCAATAAACATTAGCTGTATGAATGCTCGAAGTGTAACAATATATCTCCATCCGTAACAGGAGTTTATCCCGGTACCCGTCATCGAACTGGACGCGGATGTGGAACAGGTAGAACCGAGGCTGGAGTACTCGCACATTGAGTGTTTGCTGTACGGATACCATCGCCTTCTAAGGCAGTGCCCCGAAACGCTGACCAAGGACCCCGACGTACTCAAAGACTTCAGATTCAGGTTGCAATACCTTGCACGGGGCGTACAGGTAATTGAGTCCTAAATTTAAATCCATTCTATTGGTGCATTCTCATGTGCAAAAAAGAATAGCAGGCTTAATTATGGCATAGTTACTAATTACAGTGCAGAAATTCATAAAGTGATTGGTGTCAAGACCACAGAATATTCAATACGAAAAGTATCAATATAATGCCCTTCTAAATCTCAATATGGCCAACGAATGGTTACAAAAGTTCAGTCAACAATGTAATATTCCAATCGTTGTCATTGTTGAAATTATGGATGCGCATCATTCTGTGACTTTTCTCTAGTTCCATTTTCTAACACTAACAGCGTACCTACAACTTTTTCTGGCGGATATTCCTTGTCTTTGGATTGCACGAAAAAATGATGGCAGGTCTAGGTCTGTAATTGTATAAATCTTCAAGGAATGTCTTACACACATCAGACAAGTTTTACAATACAGTACAACCTCAGTATAACAGTGCGTCGCTCGATACAACGGCGATCACAATAGTACATCGTTTTGAGATAGGCCTAGCCCTGGCCAATCCCCATAAGTCCCAATGTTATTTCATTTTGATAGTACGACGCTTATTCTTATTATAACGACGATCGCGATAATACGTTGGTTAAAATGGTCCACACAGTATTAAAAATGCAAATACTACGACGAATAAATTGCAAAAAGTAACAAACAATAAATTAGCTGTGAAGCTAGGTCAAAAATACATCGCGGTGGAAATGTTTAGCGCTCTGTTAGGGACGCATATGAGAGAAACCCTTGGTATTGGCTTGTATTAGTTGCTAGCCGAGACAAGAGAAACTGTTTTGAGGGGCCTCAACTAAACTAAACACTACATTGGCGCTTGGCCGTCCCGAGTCTGACGTTTCGATCTGTCCTTGATAAAGTGTGTATGTGTACTGGAGAGGGGGGAGAACTGAGAAAGTGAGAGAGAGAGAGAGAGAGAGACGTGTGTGCGTGTCTAGTGGTTACTACGACTCAGAAGAATAGAATTCACTCGGATCTCGGGAGTCAGTCCAGAGCTAGAGCCACTGACTGTGTGAGATGATGCGCATTGTAATAATACAGCAATGATGAGCAACATACACAATGATATAGTATAGTATTTACACTGAAAATAGCACGTTCACTGTGATGAGGGTTGATGCATTTGACTTCATTTTTAGAGATTTTGTGATTTTTTGTGATTTTGTATTTATAAGTCGCACCCCTGTTTTGAGCTCTCAAATTTCTAAATATACATGTGACTCATATGCGAGTGAATACGGTATGTACATACGTAACTGTATTGACTACAACATTTATAAATTGTTGATTGTTGACGACAATATCTCATTGTAATTCATTTTCCTGACTTATTTATCTTCCTGTATTTTAAAAATAAAAAAGTAATACATTTCAATTTATAACGACGATCGCAATCCAATAATACAACGATTCAGCTGTCGCCCCTCAACGTCGTACTATCAAGGTTGTACTGTATCCTGTATTGTTATTGTCTACGGCAAACATGTTACATAAATAATATACGTCCAGTTGAGTGTTTTACAGAGCTATATTTTGGCAATACCTCAACAACTAGACAAATGCAGCATGTATGTGTTGTAAGATGAGCGAGGTATTTTCATGAAATATATTCGAAAACTACTCACCTTGACTTGTATGAAATATACTTTATGACGTGGAAACGATCAAGTTTGAAAAGCTGTGAGTCACTGTCCCGTGATTATGAGTAACCATTATTTCTAACTAGTCTGAAGTGATGTAGAATAAATATTCATTTAATAATTTTCTTTAAAACCCTATCCAGGTCAAAAGACTGATCTGAGTAAAAAATTAAAAATAAATGTATAATAATGTGTACCTTTCTGTCACGTGTTTACATTCAGAAAAGATTTGAATTTTTCCCAAATTATCCCATCCGGCTTGGTCTTATTTTTTTTTTTTTTTTCGAGATATAGGCGTAGTTCAAAAGTGGTCCAACCAATTTGTCCCCAAAACTAAACAGTTCCAAGTTGGATAATTGTGCATTTCCACTTTCCACAAACATTTCCATGTTCATCGGTCAAACCATGTGACCTGTTCTTTGCGTCCAAAAAAAAAAGACATCTCCGTACTTGAGTAGGATGGAGGTCTTTGCTATCGCTCATCTAATAATTCAATAAATTGAGAGAGTTCAAAATTCTATAACTTAGCTGTTAGTGGGTCACGTGTCTTATGTGTTGGTGTGTTGTGTAGGGTTACATCAAGAAGCTGCGCGAGGCATTGCTTGGCAAGTCTGGCGACGAGCTCAAGACGGATGAGAACAAATTGAAAGCGATCGCGTTCAAGACGACGTCCAACATCAATGCACTGATCAAGGACTTGTTCCACACGCCACCCATCTTCAAGACAGTGATAAGTCTGTCGTGGCGGCCGACTGCAGCTGCCAACGCAAATGTCGTGAGTAACAGATTTTTACGAGTTTTTACACTGCCGTGACTGACAATTTCTGTTTCGTTGAAAAAAAAATATCCATTTGTTTTTTTTATAAAATGTATCATCAAAGTTTCGCTCTTTGTGTGTTGTGCTTAGGACAAGAAGGTAGTGTCTGTATCACCTGGCACCAAGCGGCATACTCCGATCACATTTGGCGGCGGTGACGCACCTCAGTCCAAGGTCTCAAAGAGTAGCAACGACTATAACAAGTCACAGCGAGAGATCTACCAGCCGCCCAGCGGCAAGTACAGCAACAAAGTCTCCAGCTATGGTGAGAGAAACAATGCAAGCAACATATACAAATATACAATGAAAATTGGATATTTTAAATCAATTATATGTAGTTTCTAGCCATCAGATTTTATGAATACACTTACAGTAAACCCTCGTTAATCCGAAATTCAAGGGACCCCAAAAAGTGATTTCGATTTATAAAAATTCGGATTAACCAAAAAACTCCTTTTTCACGAAAATCATCATCCGTTTAGAATTGAAGCAATTTCGTATTGAGCGCGAGAGAAAGCTAGATGCCAGATGTGCGAGGAACTGAATCACTGATCGTGTGTATTCGGCTATCTTCGACAGCAAACGAACGTTAGATGGCCAGCTTCCATTGGCGCTCGGCCGTTCTCCGAGCTTACCGCTCGTCAAGGACAGACAAAGCGGCTAAAGACCTTAGTATCTAACCTAACGAAGTTAGATACTAAGATCTTTGGAGCGGCCCGAGCGCACTCGTAGTCGGATGACGTATTCAGTGGCAACGAACAGCTGAGCTGACTTCGTTCGGCCTATTGTTACGCGTCAGATAAAAAAGATGGAATTTACGAAAATCCGGATCAATTCAAGGAATTCACTCGATCTATTTCGGATTATCCAATCCGAAAACAGTGCTAAAGCAATTGAGGGGTCGAAATATTAGTTCGAATTACGGATTAGTGGAATTCGGATTAACCATATTCATTAACATTGAAATGCCTGTACCTTCAGCCGGGGACTGACTTCAAGTTCGAAATATGTCAAATTTCGGATTAACCGAGTTTGGATTAACGAGGGTTTACTGTATTCATATTTCAGAGATACAAAGATGACCCGTAGAAGGGGACTTCTGGTACTTCTAGACGGCTGGTAGGGTGTTGGATTTATGTTGAAACCGTTGGGTATAGCTGATGCAAATAATACCAATTACGTAAGTTGTATTGATATTAGGGTTGCCAGTTGTTATTCGATGTATCGATATAGTTCGATATTTTTCAATTGATATGATAATCGAATACGATTTCAGTATCAATGTATCGAAATAATCAATATAATCGATATATTTGATACGTATTTTCAATTGCCACAAATATTTCAAACGTTTCCAAAATATAGCCAATGAAAGAGTATGGCGGGAGAATGCTTGCGCGTGATTGGTCAACAATCCCGCCAATAAAAATGCGTACTAGAAGTGTCGCATGCGCGGGGGAAGTCATAACACGTTTTGTCTTGCCTAACCTCAGGCCTCAGTCAGTCGTCTGCCATGGCTTGCTTGCTGCCTTGTACTTTGCGCCTTTATTTTTCTGCAGAATAAGAGGATCCATTAATTCATTAATAATTAATCAAATTCTTCTCATCATTTTGTTGTTGTCATCATTATTGTGGTATTTATATTTTCAATAGGTGACAGGTCAATATGGGCCTAGACAATAATGGACTGCAAAGTTGAACTGGTTTTCATTTTATATTTGTATAGTTGATCAGTTGATACTTGGAACTCTTGTTGTCTTATAAAATGAACACTGTAGGGGAGGGGGTGGAGGTATGGGCCCCTGGGAGGTGTAGGCCATTTCTTATTACAGTCACAGTTTTGAAGATTCAGAACTACCACTCAAACAGTTGGTGTATTTTATAACAACTGCCATGTGGATGAAATTTGTAGAATGTGGGACAGTTGGCAGCATTTTTATTGGCATTTTTAGAAAATGCACACCTCAAAGTAAAAATTTTGCTTCAAGTATTTTGCTTTTTTCTCAGGACACATGCTAGATTGCCAGATAAGGTAATTTTGTTATTAAACATTATTAATTAGGTACATTTAAAAATAATATAGAATAACATGACGTCTTTTATTATTTAACCATCAGCTTTCAAGTGCTAACTTGTACCATGGGGAGGTGTGGGCCACTCATCATTTATAGGTTAGCTTTGATCTTTTTTTTTGTGAAATGGTGATCAAATGCCGCACTTTCAAGACGGACAGAGAACCTCCAGAAAGGTAGTGATGGAGGCTGCTGTGAAGGAAGTAGTTGATAGTATTATTGAAAGAAAGTGAAGAAAGTATTATTCTTGTTATATTATGAGCAAAAAAATGTTTTTATACACAAACTCTATTGTTTTACACTGTATTTTCTTTGGTGGCCCACACCTCCCACAGGGGTGGGAGGAGTGGGCCACTTCGTCGACATGTTTTGAAAAATTGATTACTAATAGTATAATAGCTTAGAGAGCTTTCAAAATTATGTGGTATTGGGCTAAAAGTCTGAACTTTGTAATGAAAACAACATTTCAGATATTTGATCATTGTATGAAATATTCAAGTTTTAGTGAAAAGTGGCCCACACCTCCACCCCCTCCCCTATGCTCTTGTGATTTTGTTTTGCTTTGTCAGCTTAAAGGCCCATTCACAATGCAACGCTAACATTAACGCGTAACACTAACATTAACGCAAGAAATGTTTGCCTTATGGGATGACGTTGTTCTATTCACTATCAACACTAACAATAACGCTATCATTAACGTGAACATGAAACCTTGCAAGCTCCAAGCTTTCATGTTAATGTTAGTGTCAAAACGTAAGAATCAGCCAATCAGAATCCTTCGATTTCCGAATAACAACGACTGGTCGCGAAGTACAACGAAGCCATCACGATGTTGTTCGGAACTTGTCCCTCCATCTTGTTTCGACTTTGGCAAGAGTCCCTAGCCTATTTTAATTTTAGGTTATGTTTCCCCTTTCTTTTTCAAACATGCAATGATTAAATTAAATTCATGTTTATTAGCAACATATGTGCTATCTGCACAAGATACAAGTCATTATAACACTTTTTTAATTACAATACTAATGACAGTCGACTTAGAAAATAATCACCCCGTTAATTATTTTAGTCTTAATACTACATTTAAATTCATTAACACTACTAGCTTTCGTAACATCACTTGGCAAGCTGTTATAATGTCTTAATCCTAAATAAAATATCGATTTAAGTCTAACCTCCCTAGAGCAGACCTCTAAATCTCTAGATCTTTGGCTTGTAGGTCCAGGACAATAGTGTAAAATATAGGTATAGCCCGTCAAAACTCCAAACATACAATACTGAAAAGCAGAATCATCTAAATCTATTTTCGAATCCCCCCATCTGTCGAATCAAGTCAAATGTCAGACGTAGTAGGCCTACACAGACGCGATAGCAGGTAGTCGTGTGAGATGGCAGTGGAATTGGCGCGAAAAATCTGGACTTCTGATTGGCTGTTGGTTATTGTTTACGTTGATGTCCTTCCCTATTATGAACAGATATTTGTTTCATGTTCTTGTTAATGTTGGTGTTTGTGTTAATGTTAGTGTTAGCGTTGCATTGTGAATGGGCCTTAAAAATCGCACTTCTGACATGTGCTGTGCGTATATTATGAGGCGCCAAGCATTCTCTCTCCCCCTCCTCCTCCTCATCCACACTACCAAACAGCTCAAGCAGGCTTGAGTTCAAGGTGAACTGCTTGTCAATGATGACACATGATAGCAGCAGGCTGTGACAAGAGATGAAACAGCTGCTAGAGTTAATAGAGTTGCTAAAGGTAAATTTGAGTTACTAGGTACCATCCCTAATTTCATGAAAATTTTCCTGAAGATTGTGTTTTTGAATAAATAAACATCAAACTTTGTCAAAAACCACACCTGGCAACACAAATTACCACCATAACATTAAAAACCGAGTATATGAGCTCCGTTCCGCCTGCCGGCGGTATACGCGGAGTAAGTACACCAACCTGACCTAAACCCCTTAATACGTCATCCCTACTGTGACAGCATAGCAAAAAGCATGGCGGAGTATACGTGATATCAGAAAATCGCCACAATTAACCAAGTCGCAAACACACAAAACAACAATTATAAACTTAAGGTTACTCCAAAACACACTTCAAACCTTAAACTTCAAGAAAACACCAACATTACCCACAAATCGTAGAATCTGAATTTGGTACCTAGTAAGTAGTAACACAAAATTACCCTTATCTGAAATATCGATGTTTTTGTGTTTGATTATTGATATGAAGTAATTGATTATTGATCATGAAAATCACATCAAATGGCAACCCTAATTAATATTACTTCAAAGTTGGCAGTTCTGGTGTCGTATGAATGAACAATGATACTTTGTGTAGGCCCTACTATTTTTATTATTGTTTTTAACCAGTCCTGTAGTCAAATTTCCATCCATTGTTTTTCAAGGGACCAGGAAGGAAACCATCCATGGACAAAATTAATCCCAGCATGAAAATTAAACAATGGTTATGTAGATGTAGGGTGGGTCAAAATGAATTATAGGCCTAGAAGCAGGAAAATGATGGATCTGGGAACATTGCGTTATTATTCATCAACAACTCGTCCGCTTTTCAGACCCCGCTCAACAACGCGGCGGTCGAGGCAGGGGCCGAGGCAACAGGCCCAATTACCGCAACAATAGAGGTGGTCGAGGCAGGCGCTACTAGCTGGCATCGGGTAGAATGACCCAAGTCCAGTCAGGACCAACTACCTTAGAACTTGACACTCTCAAAGACAGCCGAAACTCGTAACGCGTGTCGGCAAACATTGAAGATCTTATCTTTCAACCGAGATGAAAGTAAGATTAAACTGGTACTGTTTATGTTTCCACTTCATTTGTAATTTCTTACCAAGTATGCAAACTCCTTCAGATGTTAATTATAATAATTGTAGTACATACACAGTCTTAAAATCGTTTGATGAGTTTATCCAACTTCAATTTTGTCTCCGGTCCCCTATCTGCTCGCTCGTATGGGAACTATCCTGCAGTAAATATAATTATTCCAGTAATAATGTAATAGTAGCAATTTGCGTGTCAAACAGTTGAAAGTGTTGGCATGTAGGCCTATGTAGTGTACGACAGAAAGGTGATATCCACTATTTGTCGAGTCGGCCCACTGGCATACTGAATTAACACATAGGATGTTAGATGTGACAAACTTGGCTTTGAGTTTTGAATAAATTTTCAGTATTCATATTGTCACAGGTGCATTATTCAGAAGTGTACTGGGGAAGAGTAGTTCAATATAAAAGTAGATAAACTGTAACACATAAACTTCTACATTTAAAGACATATTAGAGAGGGGGGTTATTTTATAATCGTGTAAGAAACTACTTCTCACACTAATTGTTACACTAAATGTTGAAGTGTAGCAGCAGGGTGGGCTAGATGGCAGCATGGTAGGTCAAACCATGCCTTGATAATCCTAGACAAACAATTCATCAGTGCAACTCAATGTAATATTATTATATTTGTTTTTAATGTTTAGTAGCCCATCTGAAGTAGAATTTTAATCATCTTGATCAACATGTTGTCTAACTGAAAAGAAAGGTAGAAGCTAGGCTATTTCTTACGTGAAATTTCTTACGTAAAATTTGACTTGGTGGAATTGGGACCTACTGGTACCTTTAAATATTGTATTATGTATCATCTTTTGTGGAATCTGATTTGTGTACAAAACTAAAAAGATACATATGTATTATCAAAGATAGGTCATGTAACTAATTTGACAGTCATAAACTATTATTGAATGTATAAAAATAGCAGTACTAGAATTATGATAAAATAGTCCCAAGTTAATGTAAACAACCCTGACTGTGTAACTTTGATTAGGTATTCAATTTCTGTCGCCTTTAATATAGAGCGAACAGTAGCCCCACTTATATCAAACGTAAACAACTCTAAAGGAGTCTCACGATCTAATGTATAACTTCCGTGTATTGTAATTTGTAGAGGTATGTGCCTATTTGGATCAGTCAATGAAGTAACAACGTAAATACCGATAACTACTTACCGATATCTGCAACATTTTGAATGTGTGTATAATCAAAGTTGAAATGGAGTAAAGAGTTTTTTTTTTAATTGATAAACTTGATTTGCTGCAAACCATTTCAAATGAATTGAACTGCTTGATTGAAACAGATGATGTAAAATAAAATTCAAGATTTAAATAGTTTGTGTTGAAACAACTTGAAATTCTGAGATTGAAGCATCATTGTATTAAAAGTTACCAGTAATTAAGTGTCAGCTTCAAATTCATATTATACAATATGTATTGTGTTGTTTTGTGACTGATAAGTTACTACAACATATTATTTTCATCGTCAACTAACTGAATATACCTCCAATGTGACCATAGCCTACCCAACACTTCCACGTCAAAACTTATTTTTCTCATTTATTGCAGGGCGAGCAAACTGCAATTCCAATTTGTTAACAATAGATACCTTGTTGTTTCAGGTTGCTTTGGACATTTCGATTTGACAAAAAACAATTACCTTATTTTCCTTTTGTTTCAGCTGATGCCAATAATTATGTAATGTCAGAGGTTATTTCGCATTACATATTCCTCCATAACAATTAAAAAATGGTCTGATTATATGTTGGATTTTAGGGCACATGGGACAGATAGATCAAGCAGCATTATGTGGCAGAACTGTTGAGTCCACCTGTTTTACTAGAATAGTCAAGGCATTGAAAACTAAAAGCAAGACAAGTATGGATTCGAGTCCCACATGAGTAATGAATTTTCACTTTTTGTAAACATCCATATGCTGTCTGCTCATTCGTATCTCCAAATAACCTTGGAGTTTGTAGGGTTGTTGAACAATCATCAGACCTGGTGATGTCAGTGAGGAATTTTGGTTAAATACTGTACAACATTTCAATTTGATGATATATCCAGATTACATGTTGATTTGAACTGGAAGTTTGTTGTCAAAAATACCAATTGATTTTTTCATTACAATTACGGTATTTTATTTTGTTTCCTATCACCAGTTGACTTCTTTTCTATTAGCTCCTCTATGTGCATTCATGCATTCTATAATGTACACGTACCTTAATTAATATTTCTATTGCAGGGAAGAAGACCAAGTTCTGTTCTTAATTAAAATATGTTTTAATTGTCAGAATCAACCATTACAGAGTCACTACAATCTGATGCCTTGGCCATTAGATTAAATTTCCCAAGGCTGCTTGCTTGCAGTTTTGTTCTAAATGTTTTCTAGCATTCCAATGTATGTCCTGCCAGAAGACGAACTTTCTAATCTGCCAGCCAAGTCGTCTTGTTGCAGCGTATGTTGGTTCTAACAGACTGGGACATGTGGATTATTCTAAGATGATGTTTCATTACATAAATGTCAACTTGTTTCCAGTTACAAGTCAACCGCCAAACCTTAAGAGTCACTGTAATTCGGAGCCGATTGTTGAGGAGGTGAGTCTTATTGGCTTATGATTTATTGGCTATGACAGAAGTTTCCCCTCCTACCCAACCTTCACTCATGATATTACAAAAACTTAGTTTTAGGGAAATCTGATGAACATTGTGTATGTGTTTTGCTATAAACAAATGTGAAATAAATCCTGTTTTACAGAGTATTGACTTTTTTATTGATTATTATTACAAGGCATCTACAATAGCACACATTAATCGATCCAAAACATTGCATGATTCGCTTCCTGATTCATCCTGTCCTGCAATGTCATTTGTCTCCATTGCTTCTGTAGGAACTAACAGTTTGGAATCCACTTCCAAGTCGGGAAGCATCCGGAGAGCTTGTTGGAGAATTTCCATGACCTTGAAAAGAAATTGGGTACCGGTACAAGAGTTGAAAGAGTTTAGGGCTCACAGCATTACTAGATTACTGTAATGATGCAAGTACTGGGAGGTATTCCCAGTACTTGCATTGTCCAGTCCATGATGTGTTCTTTTGCTCTGTCCATGTATTTCCTCCAACCTGTTCCCACCTCATTATTCTCATATCACTTGTTTCTCTAACTCTGTAACATCATCTGTCATTTGTCTCATATCGTCAATCACAAATTAATATTCTTTCAATCAAGTCTTCTTTCCATTTATATGAAATATGATGTTGAAATGTGTCAATTTTGAGCTCCTTAGTGCCATTATTGCTCATTTGATTTGATACATTTTTGTATATGTAAATCAATTAATCATGCATGCTGTTGCATCAAATGAGGCCCAAATGATGAGTCATCCAATTCACTAAGGAACATCCTACCTCCATAACTGACTAGGCAATTTTGTGACGTTGCCAGCAGTTGATGTCATGCTGAAATACTTCTGTAAATTTGCAATACGTACTATCTCTAATCGATCTTTTTTAGGGTTATGTAAGATGATGGTGGATGATGTTTAGGTACGGTAGGGTCAGCGGGGCGGTTCCTGGCTACTCTAGCACTTCTGTCAACTCAAGAATTTATTGTACAGCAGTTCAGCTCACGTCATCGATGGGGTGCTTTCATAAGCAATTTTATATGTGACATATTTTTATCTGTCAAATTCAATATAAATGATTTTATAAAAGAATTACATTGCCATACATCCATGCCACATATATATAAATACATCATGGCCACTTCAATTGGTTTTCGGCCAGGCTTGCATCAGATCTCGGCTGACCGCCATTGTGCCATTGACGCTTTCATGTTACGAAGATTATAGTGCCGAGTGAGTAATTACGATGTGGCCGCCATACTGTTAGCGTCGAGTGCATTTAAACTGATTTTGTGAGGCTATACACATTGATCTCCTAAACTATCGAGCTTACTGCGGCCACACAATATTTTTAATTTAAGAGAGGGATCAAGGAAGCTGTTACAAAATTAAAACACAATTTTCAACTGCTGTCAGTGTTGTAGATAGCTATTATCCTAGGTGACAGTTGAGCAATATTCATCCTATGACCAGCAACCGGGACGCTGACCCTACTCAGTGATGATGCTAAGGGCAGGTTTTAACAAACAAAAAAGTGTAGGCCTAAATATGACATTAATAGGTCATGTGATCTGGCAGTTTTAGGGTCATGTTGTATAATAGTTTTACACTGATGTTCAGTGTTTGGTAGGGTAATACCCTGTTCACACTGAAAATGTTAATCATGATCAACGACTTGATCTCGATTACCGTGCAGTGTGAACGCAACTCCATTAACGTTAACCGTGATTAACGTCTTAATCTCGTTCAGCAAACCATGTTAGCGCGTTAACGCCATTAGTTTATTACCCACAATTCCATTCGTACATTTAATCTCAATTAGCTTGATCGAGATTAACTTTTCGGTGTGAACAGGGTATAAGGTTTGTTTCAAATGAATAACAAGCTTATAATTTAATGGTGAAAACCTTACCCTACTCATTGATTTCATTGATTTTGATTTCGCCGTTTATCATCGAGTTTGCAATATATTATAAACTCAAATGATATACAGAATTAAAGTCACGTCCATTTGACAAAAACCTTGGATCACTAGAATAAACTATATGAAACTAAAAAACAACACTGGAAAAAAGGTTACAGAAAATATTCGTGTACTCGGTGCAGATACTGCTATTTACCAAATATACCTAATAATCTATCTATAATAGATAATATATCTTTCTTTAGCCAAGATTGACTAGGGCCAAGACCTATAAATATGGTATCGTCAAGTTCTAACACAGTAGAAGGTCCTATGTGTGATCTCAGGCTCACCTTGTCGAGGTGTTTCTGAAATCTTTGAGCCGTTTCATTTCGCTGCCTTCGTTGGACTTCCATCATCACTCGTAGAGTCTCGCGTGCTTGATGCGGGCGGAACTCGTTGAGTAAATGATGAATGTGAATGAACAACAGGCTCAGGTCTTCCACTTTTTCAGCTCGACGGGGAGAATCTGGGCATTGAACTAGAAGATCCAGTAAATCAAGGAAATTGACCAGTAAAGAGTGATTTAGTTTTCGTAGTTCTTTGCGTCGGTCAAAGTGTTGTGGGTATAAACGCTTGATTCCTTGACTTTCCAGAGGACGAATAATGGTGTCATCAGCATTGAATGCATTTCCAAACATTGAGTATGTGTCGTGCATTATAGGTGGGGGGCGTGGAGCTCGACCTCTCCGGATATTTTCATCTGTATATAGGTTAATATATTGAACAGGAGGTAAGGGCAGGGAACTAACCTGTGCTGTATCGGTATTTGACATATTAAGGTTAGTTTTTCACGTTTGTTTGCTATTTTTGACAACTAGGCCTGAGACTCACGCCAACGCCATTTTGATTTCACGTGCCTTCTCATTAACCATTGAGGATTCTGAAATAAATCCAAAGAAATAGATTAGGGCGGCGGTTTTGCCATAGTTTCCGGTGGGTGGCCTAAAATTGTAAGTTGGTTTGACAGTTTTAGAGAAAATGATTCAATACTGAAAGGTATTTTAGTTAATTATTCTGAACTGATTAGTTATGACGTTATCACTTGTTTGTCTTAAAATCTCAGTAATATGAGCGTTAATAAAAATATATTTATACAAGTGTAATAACCGCACCACGCTACAGGTTCCACAGGCCTAAGAAAAGCTCGTTGGGCTAGCGCCCTCATGAAGTGTCAAAACAAGTTTTAACTCGCCTTATGGCTTTGATGGCACTTCATTGTTCATCAGCTAGGCTTATTTGCAAGTTCTTGCAGCTGAACCTCATGCGTGTGAGTTTATGAAGTATGGCTGGTAAAGATGGAAGGCCCAGCGAAGAAATAATTAAACAAGGTTTAATGGTCAAAAGGTCACAGAATAAAAAGCGTTTTACTCCGGTCAATTACAAACAGCGATGGTTCGTTCTAACAAGAAAGTTCTTCATTTACTACGACAGTGACGGAGAGGTAAGCCGAATAATTGACTAACGAGTAAAACCTAGGCCTAGCTAGGACATGGGCCAGGCCCTACAATTAATGGAGCCGTAGACACTACGCCTGATCCATGTCCGAGCTTTGTAACATTTTCGTAATTCTGTAGGCCTATGCGTGAATCACATTAATGGTAGGCCTACTGTGGGCTAGCTTTGTGCCAGGATTATTGGCCTAGAGCTCTGTTTGGTATGCGACAACGTTCAAGGTTATTATGGAACTTGGTATCAAACAGATGGGCCTACCGCATATTGCATCACGATCAATATTCAACTTGCTGTTGAACACAGGTCTTGGCTATTGGCACTCGTCAAGGGCTGTCAGTGTCAAATTTTACTGCATTTGAAAGAGAAAAAATGGTCCAAGTTATGTCATACTTTGTCATACTAGGTACCACACATAATTATCGAGGTTAAGGACACTAACCTGACCACTATCCTCAACCGAAACGACACCAACCTTTGAAAACTAAATTTGATACCGATTAACACAAAATTACTCAACACTTGAAAAGTGAATCTTCAACTTGCTTGTTGCGTCCAACAATGAGTGTTTCAAAGGCGTAAACATGTATTTTTTGAAATATTGGGTTCAACGACGCACTTTACTGATGATCAAGATCTATTGGCTTTTGTGAATGATTGAGATGGTGGGATGAGAGGTGAAAGGTTTTTCATTAGGTGTTTTGGGATAGTGGGAAGTAGGGGGCCCCCGCCTGGAGCGTATAACCGGAATTAGCTCAAGTCGACTCGGTTGTGTGACATCGGTTTGGGCAGTGTTGGGGAAGTTCACTTATAAAAAAACTTTTTAAAAAGTTCAGTTCGTGTCAAATTAATCTATCTTCCAAAAAGTTCAAAGTTCCTTTTCGTGGCTTTGCTGTAAAAGTTCAAGTTTAAATTCGAAAAAACATAAGTTCGTTCAAAAATTCACCTTGAAATTATATTTTAAAAAAAGGGTTAAGAAATAATATATGGCTCGCCTGGTGACAAGTGATCACAAGATGAAATCCCGAACAGGGAATATTATATACATTCGGGATAGACCGTAAAATAGTCGATCTCATTCTGAATTTGAACGGGGAAGTACTGATGGTGCAATCGTATCGAATAGGATTATGAGTGATACAAAATTATGAGTTTTTGAATGAACGTTTTATTCCATTGAAGATCACAGAAAAATAGAATGTGAAGAAAGTTCAAGATCATCGACTGTAAATGTAATGCGTTCATGGAATAGTTCAGAAAATACGAACGCGTTCATTTTGAAAGTTCATTACCCAACACTGGGTTTAGGTGTCCAGCCTTACCTGAACTCTCATCACATTTTACAACCATCTATTCATGAGTACCCTGAACCCCATGTCACACAACCAAGTCGACTTTACTTCGGTATACCGGTAGGCCTGAGACTGTCTTCAGCGTCTCTGGAAGGAGTTGGGTGTATCTGTTGTCAAAAGGTTAACGGTAGGGCAGAGCCGAAGTGCAGTCGTATGGTTATCTGAATATTTTGTCAAGAATCATTGACTTTATAATGGTCTCTTAAGTACCAGTAGGCCCTACTTAAGAGAAGAATAAGAAAAAAATACCTGACACACTACGTATACCGGTAGCTGGGAAGCTTATTATAAATCATTTTAAGAACCCTTGTATAACCTAGCTGTTGGTGGGGTTGTTGAGCAAAACGATAATCAACAAAAAAAAGTAGAAGTGGCAGTATTCAAACACAGTCTCTGTGGCATTGAGAGCAGTCGCCTTATCCACTTGGCCATGAGGTGGTACCAAAAATATACAAGTTGAATGTAGGCCTACTCATCATGTTTCTACGGTTGGAGTGGAGAGATTACGTATTCGAGAGCCCACGTGACTGGACTTCGGGTCTGTGTTAGCACCGCCCCTACCATTTACTCGTGTGACAGCAGTTTTACCCAAAGGAGCTGGTTGTGACCTTTTGTTGAGAGAGCATCCCAGTATTGACCTGAACGACAGGTAAACCACGAGAAAATCCTGTCAGGATGGTCGACCAGGGGGTCATTCCACATGAAATCAACCAAAATATTGGAGAAATAAACTTGTACCTCTTGGATTTTTATGAAATTTGCTATAGTTGTTAAAAAGCCAAGAAAATAACATAGGCCTACGTTTTCTTTGTTCGGCTCTAGCTCTAATGGTTTTTGAGTTGCGGCAAGTTGCATTTCACCAAAAAACTGAAATTTTGGTACAAGGTACGCATTCCTTTGGCAATTTTTTTTTTCACTCCACCTATTTGACCTAGAAGGCTAATATTTTTAAAAATAATGCTGTGTTTCTAGTACCTATGTATAAAAATTTGATGTGCAAAAAAATATTATTTTTTTCACAAAGAACATAAGATCTTAATTTTGACTTCAACAAACCATTACCCAAAATGAGGTATTTTTAAAAATCACAAAAAATTATTCTCCTCAGTTTGTTGGCTGTGTAATAAACTAAAATGTAGACTGTGGTCACCTTTGGTTTGGGAATTATGAAATTATATGTGGTTTCATGCATAGAAAATGGCTAGAATAAACTCAATAAAGGTACACTATAGGCCTGTATGGTAGGGTACCTACTACGAGAACAAAAACAAAAATTCTAGCCATTTCCTAGGCATGAACTCACATATTATTTTATAATTCCCAAACCAAAGGTGACCACAGTCCACATTTTAGTTTATTACACAGCCAATAAACTGAGGAAAATATATTTTTTTTTTGTGATTTTTAAAAATACCCCCTTTTGGGTAATGGTTTGTTAAAGTCAAAATTAAGATATATATCTTATGTTCTTTGTGAAAAAAAAAATGTTCTTTTGCACATAATTATACATACTAGAAACACAGCATTATTTTTTTAAAAATTAGCGTTCTAGGCCTAGGTCAAACAGGTAAAAAGTAAAAACAAAATTGCCAAAGGAATGCAAACCCAAATTTGAGTTTTTTGGTGAAACGCGACTTGCCGCAACTCAAAAACTTTCCAAGAGGTACATGGAAATAGTTGAAGGTTGATTTGAAATGGAATGGAATGACCCCAGGACGGAATCTGAACCCCAGTCTCCTGGATGACGGTTCAGTGTGCTAGCCACTCGACCACTCATCTGAGTAATATACTTAACTACCGCATTATTTACTTAATATACCGGTAGGGCCCACTGAACTTCCACAGAAATATATGCATGCCATTTATAATTTCACAATGCACATAACCCTCAAATATAATATTTGGGTACGTAGGCATACAAACAGAATTCATATATTGCGTTATTCCTCCTCACTTACACTGTGCGTAGGCTTACACTTTTCACTCGACCAAGAAAGCTTTCACTTTTTACTCTAGATCACTTTACTTGATGCAAACAAACAGCCATCGTGTAACACCACTTTACCCGAAGACAGGGAAACTGCCAACAAAACTACTTGGCCTAATCGGTTCCAAGTTCTGACACCAGAGAGTAAAAAGTGGAAGACCAACAAACAAATCTATAAAATCTTTTTATAGAGTACGGACTGTACGGTATAGACCATTCATCTTGGAAACATAGCACGAATGTTTAAACCGTGTCTCAAAACACCAATAAGTAGACCTACGGTAATCCAAAGTATAAAAATTGGAAGAACAAAGCAAAGACTCAATTTTACCGTATGCTACTTGAATTTTTTTGCGTTTCCCTACACAGGTTGAAAAGAAGATTTTTTTGTGAAATCTGGCACATTGATCATCTCGATACTGTATAGGCCTAGTTTTGAAGCGCAATCAGTTGAAGCACTTCCTCAATAAACATTTTCGAAATTTTGAAAATTCCTATAAGAATAACTCAGTTTGGATAATTTTGGAAAAGATATGTTTTCGAATAAATTCAAATTTCTACGGAATTTACGCGTACCGGTACGAATGATGTAGGCCTAGGCCCTACACATTATTCCAAAGTTTTACATAATTGTTTAGACCAAGTCGTTTTGAAGATAAAAATGATGATGTATTTTTGTTTAGACCTACCCTACATCAATTAAAGCTATTAACAAAACTACAGTATTAAGAAGATCAACAAGTGAAACCAATTCAGATTGTAAAACGATTTAAGTAACTCTATGACGGTAGATAAATCAGAAATGCAATGAGTTGATGAATTTAAGTCAAGGTAGGCCTAGGCCTACTGTATCAGTAGGCCTATATATAATGGTGACGTAAATTTTCATGAGAATTTTTTCGTTGAAAATTTTCAAAGCTCGGAAATTTTCATTTTTTTTTAAATAATTTTTTAATGGCATAAGTTGTCACAGAAGAAACTGGAGTTCAAATTCAGTCTTTCCAAAAACAATTTATTGAACCACCATATTAAAGATACCGACCGGTAGGATATAGGGGTAGGCCTATAATAGTGCATTTGCTTACAAAATTGTCAAGGCCCGAAATGAGTAAGGCCTACATAAGATAATAATTGGCTTTTTGAAGCCACTATTTCTTGGCGATCACCCATCGGTGGGGCCAGTAGGCCTACTCATTTGTGCTGTCCTATTTGAAAAGTCCTTTGAAAATGACCTAGCGATAATTGAAAAATGAGTACGGTAGAGATGTTAAAAATTTGATTGAAAATTTTGCATTGAAAACGTTCAATGTATGAATTGAAAAAAATTTTAATGTTTTTTTTAAATCATTAAAAAAAATCAATTGAATGAATTTTCAACGTCCCATCACTATGTAGGCCTATATACATATATGTATATAGATATAGGCCTAGATAGATATATATATATATATATATATATATATATATATATATATATATATATATATATATATATATATATATATATATATAAGAAAAAAAATATATATCTATATATATATATATCTATATATATATATATCTATCTATCTATATCTATATACATATATGTGTATATATATATATATAAAAAAAAAAATATATATATATATATATATATATATATATATATATATATATATATATATATATAGGCCTATATATATATATATATATATATATATATATATATATATATATATATGTTCGCGTAGATTCTCGTGGCTAATATTGGATGGTAAACTAATTTCTACGGTGAAACCACTTACTTGAATATTTGCGTCTCGACGTTTCGACGGAACTACACTCCTGAGGATGATGGGTGAAATTTCGGCAATATACCTAATAATTACGAAAGTTTAACGTTATAAATGAGATTCAGATTTTGATACCGTTCGGAATGATCAATGAATAAGGGTATTCACGAGGTGAGAAATATGAGAATTTATCTCCTCTTTCAAATTTTAATTTGTTGAGTGTAGGCCAATTTTACTGGGCGAATTTTTTTTCTGATTAGTGCTCCACATTTCAAACGGAAGAATATTTGTCGATCAAACTTGGCGTGCACTCATTTTATCATCCAACTCGATGCTGTATTGTTCTGTCTTTTGAGGCGCTTTGAACCACTTTTGAGAAAAATAATTTCGACTTTTTATTTAAATCCCGTAAGATTAACGTCGGGCTCCCCGGGGGGGTGTTAAAAACAACAGTTTCTCCAAACAAGTTCAAGTTTCTAATGAGTTTAAAAACCCTCTAAAATTACAATCATTTTGGACACCTCTATGAAAGTCAGAATTCATAATTAGCAGGCTAGCCAAGATATATATATACCAATTCAAAAAGGAAATGTACTTTGTAAGAGCTCATTTTCAACGGCAATGAAAGATGCGTATTGGCACAGTCCTCTTGGAGCGAACCGAATCTTTTCCCTTTGAAGGGCGTTTTGTCGTAATGGCTTGCGTCAAATTGAGTTGCATCTCTTTGAGTTCATGTTGTATCTATTGTATTCCTTGCTGCTGAATTCACGCATCATCTCCATTTTAAATGATCTATTTATTTATACCCATTTACTACCTATATAATTTTAATTGCATTAAATGTACCAGTTCTCACCTCAGAATATGCTCTGTACTTCGCGTTCTATGACGTTGAACACTTGCCAATGTGGATGGCTGATGGATATCTATATAGTATATCTATCGTCTTGAAAGTACGCTTGTTAGTGCACTTTCCAGTGCACCGGAGTGGTGCACTGGCTCACCGGCGGGAATGGATATAGGCATTTACTCAGCTGTGAGTGCGAGTGAGCGCGTGGTCATAGGCCTAACAGTTGTAGGCGTGGCTGGAAGGGCTTGATCGATCCCTCCTCATACCACCCCTACTAGCTGGGTCTAATAGAATAAAGGCTCAAGCGGGCATCAACCCCTCGTTTCATTCATTCCTTGCGTCATCTCGTATCTCGACACGTATACCGGTACTTGCTTTGACAAGCTTCTCTGCTCGAGCTTCTCAATATATTTCAGTTGGAGTTTGGTCGTAAAGCTGTCTAGTTATTCTTGATAGAACGACTCCATTCTCATTTGACAGTTTTCTTGAATCATAAATATCATAATGGTATTACCGATTTTTACATAGGATGTTCTTTCGTTTATCATCTCTTCATAGCTTCATTATCGATGATGAAAATTATTATTTGCTTAACGACTCCACCAACAGCTGAGTTATACGGGTACGGGTACGAATGAGCAGATGATTATGAATGTATGACGTGATGTTTAGTGAGAGAACATTTATAAAAACCCATACCTTATGCTGGATTTGAACTCACTCTCAACGATACCTTCAGTTTCTGAAGCGATGTCTCAGCTGACCGAGCTACCGAGGGTTGCAGCTTCATTATCACCATGCTCATTCGTATATCCTCAAATAACCTTGCTCTTCGTGGGGTCGTTAAGCAAACAATAGTCGCAATCCAATAGACCTATACTGACGTCGTGATTGGAAAACATATTTTGGGGGACATTGTTGTCACTTATTACAACAATGTACGACGTTACTTGAATGAAGCCTGTAATTGTGGTAGGTCTACACCAAATTTTGGTTCGAATCATTTTGAGCCTATCCACTTTCGAAGTAACGATAATTTTTAATGTTTTTCACCGTTACCTTCTCGCTCAACTCACAGCAACGTACGGCGTTTTCCTAGTCGTCTTTTTATTTCTGTCTATTTTTTATCTGAAAGTAGTTGCATATAATCGCGATGATCTTCTCGCCCTTTAAGACGCGGCAACGTGGCCCAAGTGCCTATAGTGAAAGCACAAGTGATTGGAATGTGACTTTTTAACTTTTAAGACACCCATAGTATAATGTGTATACGTGATTCCATTACATAACGTGTGTCTTCTCCAATGATCTGGCTTGTACGAAAACGTTCACACTCTACACCTTATCAGCAGTTAGAATCGATAAGTATATAATGTCCATTGATGAATAAATGATCTGCATTACCGATGCGTTGCATTTATGAGAGAACAATATATGCAAGATGAATATTTTTCCACAACCTCATTTTTTTCTTTCGGGGGCTGTATATGCTTCTTTCACATGACGTCACACATTGTTGTAATTAATGGACCACAATGGCCAAATTGTGATCTCCAGTTATAGTCACAGCTTCAGTAGGCCTAGTATACTTGATTAGTTCGTTTTCTCCCAACCCGACCTGATGAACAATTGCTATCTCTCTATGATGAAGATATACTTTTTTTAATAACATCGAAACTTGATACAAAATCATTGTTCCCCAATAAAGGCTATGTATGAAAGATAGGATCATTTGGACGGGGCACAACAAGGGCAATCTTACCACCCCATTTTGAATATTCAAAACCAATTAACTTTAACACCAGGAATGCACTGTCTAGTGACCATAATTTTCTGTGATACCGTATATCCGAACATTCCCAGCATTATGATTATTGATATATATGATATATGATTATTGTTCATTATATATGACACCTACAGCTAGGCTATTCTAGGGTTATACGGGGGTACGAATGAGCAGGTGATAATGAAACTGTGATGAGATGGATGGTAAGTGTAAGTACGTCGCAGGCGCTAAATGACCTCGCTGTCGATGCGCCTTAAAACTCTAATATTCATTCATTCATTCATGTAAGTACGTTTACATAAACCCATGCCATGCGGGACTCGAACTCACGCCCGACGGTGACTTCAGTTTCTGAAGCGGTGCCTCAGATGATTGAGCTACAGAGGGTGGCTTTTAACACATCATACTAAGAACCCTTATTCTATGTTTCCTATATCCAGAAGTATGTCAGATGTAGCAAGAGAATACGTTTAAAAATCACGATATACTCTTAACAATGGGACATTTTATTCAGATTTAATTTTCAATTCTGAGCTTGTATATATAAGAGATTAATTGAGAATTTTACAGCAACGAGCCATTCTATCGGGTACCGCTCTTGTGGACCACAGTATTGTGAACCCCGATATTCTGTACCCCAAGAAAAGGATAAAGTGGACCCCAGTATTGTGGCCCACACGTTTAAACCAGAAAATTGTACAAATACTTTGGTTTTGTGGTCCCCAATATAGTGGGCCACAAAACTAGAACATGGGGGTCCAGAATATCTTTTCCAAACGACCGAAGTGGTATTGTGGACCCCAATAAACTGATACACAAAGATGTATTGGGGTTAACAATGACAAATCTTTGTGTATCAGTTTATTGGGGTCCACAATACCACTTCGGTCGTTTGGAAAAGATATTCTGGACCACCCGTGTTCTAGTTTTGTGGCCCACTATATCGGGGACCAGAGAACCGGGGTGCAGTATGTCTAACGAGCTTTGGGGTACAGTATATCTAGTTTGTGGTACACTATATCCACACGACATTTAATACACTTTTGTGGCCCACAATATCGGGGCTCAGTTTATTGGGGTCAACAATGACAAATCTCTGTGTATATCAGTTTATCGGGGTCCACAATACCACTTCGGTCGTTCGGAAAAGATATTCTGGACCACCCGTGTCCTAGTTTTGTGGCCCACTATATCGGGGACCAGAATACCGGGGTGCAGTATGTCTAACGAGCTTTGGGGTACAGTATATACTATATCCACACGACATTTAATACACTTTTGTGGACCACAATATCGGGGTCCAGTCTACGGGCTCCCATTCTATCCATACTCATTATTGAAGTACTACTTGTGCGCGTATTCACTATAGCATTGTGGAATGCTCATATATATTTGTTTTTTTAACGAATTGATTACGAAATTCTGTAGAATTCTTTTACCTCAGGTGTAGAATCACTTGAAGGTCATCACAACCCTGGGACTGTATCTAAATTAATAATGATACTAGCTTTTTTCCCTAATTTCAGAGAAAACAAGAAATCATCTCAATTATTTCAGAAATCAATTCATTTGTTCTCCACGACCCGCCTCTTTTTTCTGAGTCGTGACGTAAGCATTACCCGATTCTGTTCATGTTTCAATACCAAATCGGGTTATGCGTACGTCATGACTAACTGAGTCTCTGGAGGGAAAATACATTATTTCTGAAATTGAGATGATGATTTCTAGTTTTCTCTGAAATTGGGAGGGGAACAAATTGCGTCATTATTCATTCAAATCTAGTCCCAGGGTTGTGATGTCCTTTAACTTGTATACTTTTATCCACGAAAGAAGATCGTCTACCAACATAACATATACCGATAGTCAAATAGCACCTGTGTATTTTTATAGCAGCTGTGGTACGCCTGTTTTGAGAGTCAGTGATTTTTCAGGACGAGGTTTACAATTGGATATACACCTACATCATCGAAGCGTTAACGGAAATGTTCGAAGCTGCAGTGTTTTTCTCTGAATTTACTGAATTTTTTACATTTACCCAGTTGGTAGACGACTATCTTCGTACGTATACAAACAAGTACCGGTATTTTACTTACACTCGAATCTTGGTTGTATTTTAAATCAAACTCATCTCTATACGATTTTCACAATGACAACAGACGACGAACCGTCCTATCTCATCAATAGAACAAATAATAATACCATGTCAGTTGATTAATCATCTAGGGCTAGGCCTACTTATTCTGTCTTTCTCCCTCACTCTCCACCAGTGATGACGTAAACGCTTCGTCTCTTCGCATCCTCCATATGTCAATAGCGGTGTAGAACGCCTGATCGTGGTGCTATAAGGAATAGGGGAGACGGGCAGTCGGGACAACAGTCACACCTCCTGAATGAACCGCGGCATTTTTTTTCGTTGGTTCTCTTTGTCGTATTTTCTTACGAAATTCTTCGAAATTTCAAACTCATTTTTCAAAGTGTCTTTAACCGATTGTGCCCGAATTTCAATTCTGATATGGTGTAGCCTACTAATATCGGGGACAAGTTGGAAATTGCATGATTGGCTTACACCATGATGGAGGCGGCAGAGAATGGAATTCAACGAATGGAATAAACATATATGATAATGGTGTGTTGTGTAGAATGGTGGTTCACTGGTTCAACGTCATCCAGTTGACCAACGTCGAACTTCAAACTGTGACGTTAATCCAGTAATTTTGATGACAATAAATTCGACGTTTGTTCCCCGTTTTCATGCATACACGAGAAAACAAAAGCGTCTATTTATAAATTAAATAGTAATGAAATGGTCGAATGGCAGTACAGGCACCGTGGATATTATTTCCCGCGCTTTCGGTTGCCTACCCTATAGCGTCTACTGGTAGCCCAACCGATAGCAATGACCTTTTTTCGAATTGAAATTCTTGCCCATTAGAAAATAATGAAAGTATCAAATTTATTAGTGATAATTTTAATTCACTTTCACCCTTGGACCTACATTTTTTTCAGAACTAGAAACTTTTTTTTCGGAACATTTTTTTCGGAACTATGTTATTCTTGGACTATCAGTTTTAAGAGAAAAAATATATTATATATCTCTCTCAGCCCAGATAACGAATTAAATTGGGCCAGGGGGTGTTCCCACCACTTCTTCTATAGGACAGACTTCTTATATCAATCGGTGCCTGCCAGTTCCTACTTGTTCCTCTTCATCACTAAGTACAACTATCCTCTGCTTCTGCTCCTCTTCCCACTATAGTTCCCTCCACCGTTCCCTATCATCCCACCATCTCTCGTCAATCACTTCCTCCCATTTTTCTCCTCGGTTGACCATCCCGAACTCCCTTCTACCACGTTACCACGTTTCTCTTGGACTTTCAACTCTTCTCTTAGCTTCATTGTTTTCTGCTATATCAAACATTGCTCTCGGTATTCTCTCCTTTTCCATTCGTCGCATATGCCTGTATATCACCTGAGTCTCTCCCTTTTCGTCGTAAATGATAACCTTTCCACTTCCACTTCGTTCCTTACAATTATACTTCTTCTTCTCCAGTTTTTATCGTACCGGTATTGATTTTACGCCTATCAAGTTTATAATATACCGGTATATTTTATTTTTCAGTTTTAATTTAGTTCAGTTGATATTTTATAATTCAAATGTAAGCCTAACGAAAACATTAATGACTATATTTCATTATAGGCCTATATTTTGATTAAATTGTTGTATATTTTGTTTTATATTTGGTATTCCTTGGGCCTAGTTTTGAAATTGTAATGATAATCCATAAGTTGCGCGAGGGCGCACCCCCTGGCTCGTTATATGTAGTTGTACTAGAGCGCCGCCATGCGCCCTTTTACTTCCCTGACATTGATACATCGAGATTTATAATTTCTCGGGAACAATTATAGACACTATTTGCACAGTGTTGTTTGGTTTGCTCTAATTCTTCGGAGCATTTTTTTTCAAATTAAAAAAAAAAAGTCAAATTTACGTCTAATCATTGGCTTATACATAAGCAAATACTTTATGTATGAACAAAAATAACGAAAATAATAATGGAATAAATAATAATATTGAACCGGTGTATAAGAGTGTATAGGCCTATGTAGGCCTTATGGAAAATGTGAACAGTGAAATATTACTTTATAGTTTATAATATACATTTTGATTGGGGTTAGCAATTGATGCCCCATCAACATTCATTTCAATTGCGATAGGCCTGTATATAGTATACGAATGAGCTATTGATATGAGTTATGGTTTATGAAAACCCATACCTTACGCGGGACTCGAACCCACGCCTTGACTGACCCGAGTCAAAACGGCGCATACTATAGTAGTAATTTTCTTTTCACATCCTGAGGCTGGTTGTGAACTTATTGGTGAATTCAGCAATAATTAACGAATCAACTTATTATCACCGTTGCAATACTTAGATGATGTTTCCGTACCAATTACGGTAGAGAATTAATACCTAATTAGGAAGGGAATTTTCACTGTACCCATATTATTTGAAGAAATTAGAAGTTTTTCTGTAGCAGTACCAAAACTTCTTTACTCTATTGTAGTACACGTTGTACCTGCATTATTATAATTCTCACCATCGAACATTATTTGCTTCATACTGTAAGCAGTTCTAAGAGGAACTTAACGTGACTACAGTTTTGAGTCTATGGTACAGTCGACTAGGAAAAATATTAGTTTTTGATGATCACTTCTGAACGGTATGAGATATCAACATTTTACTGCGTTAGAAACAGATAATATTAGTACCTCCAAAATGGTCTGAAATAGAACTACTATAACCTTGGCTTCGAACATTTTCACATGTACTTAGATAAAACATGTGTTTTTTTTCAACTGCATAGGCGTAGACCTACCTACCTGTGAAAGTGGATAATTTCCACTCATACATTCTGGTACCGGTAAGCATTACAATTTTTTGTGTTTTTCCCCAACATAATTTTGATATCTCACAACGTTTAATAGTTGATTAAATTGATTAACTATATAAATTAAATTAATTAACTATATAAATATAAATTGATTATATCTCGCTAAATCGACTCCCATGCACTCGTAAATGCTCAACCCAATTGTCCCATCAACGTCCATCGTCAATTAACGAGCGATCGCCTTGGGTCGTCTTTTCACAATTGTCACCGAGAGTACCCCCGTACGGGAGAGGGGATTCAACGTGCCCACAGGAGCCCTTTAAGGGCTGCTTCCCTCCTCCACGCATGCACAGCGGCGTTATCGAACCCCGTGTATAACCATGCAAGGCACTAGCAGTTACATCTGGGCTTCGCCGCCAAACGCACAGCCGGGGCGGCCTCTTGCACCCTGCATGTCAGACTATCTTGATATAAGGTTCTGTGTGACAATAGGACTCGGTTATCAACGTGAGGGGACGCCGGTTATCTACCTTGTGAGGTGGTATGTAACCAATCATTCTTTTGGAGTACCGCGCGCTAAAGAATTGCAATGATATTGAAGGCGATTTCTATTTTTTATCTATCAAGGGTGGCATATTTTAGGCCTATAACTACACAATACAACTAGACTTAATACCGCCACTATACTATAACCTGAAGACCTTTGGGGTATATGCAATGATGATTTTATTGGATTGGTTTATAGGTTACATGTGAGTTATTTGTAATAAGAGATAGAAAAGGGCTCTTATAATATAAATACTCAACCTCTAATAATCTACCTTTTTGTGGTGACATACTCGAGGTCAGATAGTAAGTGTATTACTCTCGAATCTTTTTAGGACGTCCAAAGCGAAACGCACAATCGTCAATGTTGAAGTAAAAGCACAACGTTGAAACAATGGCAGTTGATTGGAATCCTTATTTCGCCACTATCATACCTGACTTAATGTTAATGTGTAAATGAAAACAATCAAGTATTGAAAGAATAGAAGGGGGCCGCTCCCCTTCCTTTTTCTCCCCCGTGGCTTATCCACTTATTTCAGGCTTATTCAGGAGCTTTAGAAAATGATAATGAAGTTGGGCCAAGGTTCGAGTTCCGCATAAGACATCGGTTATTGTAAATAACATTCATCTATCATTCACTCATTCGTACCCCCAAATAGCCTGAATTGATCATCAGGGTATAGGAGTGACTAAAGTAGCCTGAAGGAAGGTGTGGTGCCATGCGTAAAGGGTATAGTAAAATGAAATATTGAGACATTGCCAAGCGACCTGACCCTAAACTGTGGTGTGTGACGTAGACCCACTATAAAGTAGTATTGAACATGGGTGTGAATTTAGGCAATAACGCACTAGAGGTTTGATAGAGTAGCGAGCTTATTGCGTCGAGTTTGGTGCTTAAAGGGGGTTGTGAAAGGCCTGCTATAAGATACTGATAGGCCTGCTATAAGATACTGATAGGCGACCTCTGAAGTCTAAACTGTAGACCAAGGTTATCACATGTGATATACTGCGTCAGGTAGCATGGAACTTATAGGGATATGTTATGTCAATGAGGGTGGTTTCAAGACCTTCACTAATTAACCGTGATGTTGGGTGTAGAATAAAGTGAATGCAGGCCTACTATACTGATGCGACGCTTATATATATATATATATATATATATATATATATATATATATATATATATATATATATAGAGAGAGAGAGAGAGAGAGAGAGAGAGAGAGAGAGAGAGAGAGAGAGAGAGAGAGAGAGAGAGAGAGAGAGAGAGAGAGAGAGAGAGAGAGAGAGAGAGAGAGAGAGAGAGAGAGAGAGAGAGAGAGATTCTCCACTATATAATTGCATTTACCTACATTTTTCTAAAGGAAGTATACTAGTATAACAACTCGCGTGTGATATTTTATTGAGACTGTCGCAGATCAATTGCTGGCACGCTGAAAAACCGTCATTCAAGAGACCGGAATTCGATTCTCGCCATGGTCGACCATCCTGACTGTTTTTTTTTTATGTTCATCATCTGTCGTCAAAGTGAATGGGTTTCTTGACCACTTCATTCTCACTAGATTGAAAACCGAATGGAATGCCATTTCTTCTCAGTCGTCAAGTACCGACGCCAGTAGATCGTAGTAATCGTATAATCCAAAATATAATGTATTTATAGTAGGCCTATAATCCCAATATAAATAAATAAGTTACAACTAACTCTGTGGTTAGGCCTACCTGCCGTTGTGCAACCCGGCAGGTTTCAAACGGCTTAATGACAAGTATATGAAACTCTGTCGGCTAGGGTATCGCTCGGTGTATGGCCAATGTATGGAGTTGATTTAGAAGGGCAGGTGTAGATAGTGAAAGTACCCTGTTCGAGTCTCGCGTAGGTCGGTCACTCACCTACACACACAGCAGAGCTAATGTGTATTTCATGCTGTCTGTGTGTGTGAAATATATATATATATATATATATATATATATTTTTTTTTATATATATATATATATATATATATATATATATATATATATATATATATATATATATGTGTGTTCAATATATTTACTGTGGACTGTGTGGTTATAGAGATGAATGCGTATCTATTCTATATACAATACATCTATGTTGAAATTTTTAGTTGGAAACTTTATAGAAAATGCGTTTATAGAAAATGAAATGTTGTCCCAAGGGTAAATTTATAGTAAGCAATGGGTAAATTACTAATTTGCAAAATTGTAATCGTTCTGTCAAAACAACGTAACTATATAGTTGATGATGCAATAGGCCCACTGTGTGTTTCAAATATCTTAATCTTTTTTATGGATCTATAAATAAGTATGACCAACTGTATGAAGGATATTTTGTCTGATCAATTCACCTTTTGAAAAGTGAACGGGATTATCTCTTGTGCACTTCATAGTGACGACACAGGTCTTATACTTATACAATTGACCCAGCCAATTGATAGATCAGCATATATATATATATACATGAATAAATCCAAGCTCCCTGCGGGTTTCAAAGTTTTAAGCTTTGTACCTTAGCTGCCCATAAGGTACCTCTTCTTTATTATCATAGAAATTATTACCGGAAAATGAGATGGCAGTGAAGTAATGGTTTGGATCTCAAGGTGTATGCGGTACTCTGGCTTTTTGGAGGGTTTAGTTTGTCACCGATGATAAGCTTCGTCATTGCTCCCTACGTGCCCTATTTGTTGCAAGCATATCATCTTGTCTATCATATTATACGTCTTTTTCGTATTGTGATCCTTGAAAAACCTCGAAGAAAAAGTTTAGAACAAACCCCTTGGGGCAGAACCTTCTTAGGTCACAACTCGCAAACTTCTTAGCGTGGGGTTAACAACTCCTGAAATCTGGTGTTCATGCATCTACGTGTCATGAAATCTTCCTGAAATCCCTTGAAATCTTCTTGAAATCCCGTGAAATCTCCCTAAAATACCTTGAAATCTGAAATCAGGTGTACACCAAATTTACTACTTCTCAGGACACAAACCACAAGCTCGCATCCTGAACATGAAAACAATTTTCATAAGTTTATTTTCATAAAAATAGTCGAGCTGTTTTTAAAAAACATTTCATATGTTATCAAACATATCAATAACATTGCGAAGTAGTAGGCCTACTAGCTATTTGATATTATTTAATTATTTTCATTACCGGTACCTTACTTATCTTGCCCCACGACTGCTTCCTTCCTACTATCCTTCCTATTACCAAAGAAAACTTTACGCCAGTATAGATCTCAGTTATCACGTCGTCAAAACCCAATTCGGCGGATATCTTTATTCAGACTCTGTCTTACATTAAAAGATTGCAAAAACACAGAATAAAAATCAATTAATTAAAATATAAAACAAATTATCAATAACAACATTTTAGAGAATAACAAAATATATATAATTAGACTAGGTTTGAATAAGAAAATGTAGAAAAAAGAAATTTTCTATAAATTACTATATATATAATATATAATATATCTATATATAATTATTTTATATAAAATTACCTATATGTACGACAGTACCGTACCATCGTTTTTTGCAGATCGAGCTATACATTTTTTATGGTCTATAGCCTCCAGTTACACAATTTATGAACATGTTATGCCCTTGATTCGTCTATAAACTTGAAGTGCCATAAAAGTATGAAAAGAGTGATCTGCCATTAGTGGCAATATTTGGAAGCTCATGCAGTTGAAGATATTTAAACTCTTTGAACATTTAGCCTACTGATCAGCATTACTTCCATGTCCTCTAATCTATTTGTCAGTAAATAATGAAGATTGTCAACAATCTGTAGATTGAAAAAAGTAAAAAATTTCATGTGTGTTTCCTATAGCAGATTCGACTGTTATTAGTGATAGGTCCATTGAAGAAAAATATGCTACTTCAGAGAAGCTAATTAATGTACCAATACTGGTAATAATATCTTCTCATAATATTCATAACAAGTCATTTGATGCATTCTATCAGGTTGAGTGCTGTACATTTCATATTTTGGTACATTATAGGTATTTTCAATCTATCAATCTATAATACATAAACCCATTATGTCTCGCATCTGGTGACTCGATTTTGTGAAATATCATTTTTTGCTGTGATATCGTTTCAATGGTGGGCCTTAGTATCAGATTTTAATAGGTAGAAACTCAGTTATTTTTAATACCTTCAATTTGATGTGAAATTAAAATAATAATCTTGGATTTTAGCATGTTTGTAGGATACAACTGAAAAATTGTGTTTTCTCAACTGTATACCTGTAGATATTATGCAATATAAGTTCACCAAAAAACTTTTTGTAAATCTAGAAAACTTGAAATTGACAATTATTATGAGTTTATTTTTTTCCAACCCTCTTTTGTGTTACGCTAAATACTAATACACTTGAATTGGTAGTCATTAACTGAATCCATGTTCCGTGTGAGAATAATACTTTTTCACATTCAAACCAGGGGCGGACTGGGCTATCTGGCAACCGGGCATTTGCCTGGTGGGCCGGCTGCAGGCCGGCACTTATAGTTTATGCACATATGAACTTATTAAAATAAACACATGATATTTATTTATGCAACAAATTGCAAATTTATGCAACAAAGTGTTTACAAAACACTTGCAGTTCTTCAGAAAGTTTGCGATGATGCGAGTGGTTTCGAACAATTCAATCATTTGATCACAAAACTGCTCGTGAATCAAAAATCACTTGAAAAATGATCATATTTCAAAAATCATGGCTAGGAATTTTGCTGAGAGAAATCGCGAAAATAACTTTGATGATGTCCATAGTGATTCAATCATTGGACTCCAAAACTGCTTGTAAATAACAAAAATCACTTGAAAAATGTCATGGGCCCATTTAAAAAAATTCCCTGCGGAGCTCTGCTGCGAGAAATCGCAAAAGTTCAACTTCGTAAATGTCCATGACGATTTAATTATAAGACTCCAAAAATACTTGTGAATCGCAAAAATCACTTGAAAAATGTCCCTATTTTCTAAAATTCCTGCGGGGCCCCCACACCCAAACTTCCGCCCCCCACACCCCCTTTCCAGCTGGGCAGTCATTTTATTTATGTAACCTGTGCGCCCCCCAATACACAAATCCTTACGACGTCCCGTGCACTGACGTGCCTGCGTGTCTTTCGCTCGTAACCGCTTATAATCTATAATTACCTTTGAAGATACACTATAATTTATATTCAAACAATTTCGTCTTATATCAACTTCATCACTATTAGGCCTATATTTTTGAATGAGTTATCTGTATTATGTATAGACTGAAAGTCTGGGACCAACATCAGACTAATTTTTTCAATTGATTTCACATTTACTTTATCTCAAGAGGAGAGGAAGCCGGGAGAGGCATATGTGATTCAATTAAGTAGGAAAACACCATAAATGCATTGTATGAGCTTGTATGTATGATTTTGACACATTTTATTTTTTTATTCAAAACGGCTAACCCGATTGATCCAAAAATTGCAAGAAATGTGTAAAATCGTAAGTCTAAACTTCTTGCAGATTTTTTTTTTTTTTAATAGAATTATTTTCAATTTTTTGCGCTATATGTTATTCTCATGGTTATTTTTGAAATTAGGAAAAAATCATTAAACAAGTTCACATTTACTTTCATGCTCTACAACAGTACCCTGGGGTCTGGGGATGTTTGAAAAGATTTGCCAGGGCCGGAATATCTCCCCAGTCCGCCCCTGATTCAAACATTCGTAAACTCATCACCTTCTATTATTTATGAATACATGAAACAAATTGTTCAACTCGATGAGTGGTATTCAACGTGCGTTTTTCTCTTTCTCCTCACAGCGGCGTAAAGAGCGTGGCCGCATCGACCTAAGCTCTGTGCACGTGATCGAGCCTGCTCAACTGTCGCCCGGAGCTAATCCCGCCGGAGACAACAACGGTCTTCCCGACGCCCCCGCCGGATTCCCTTTCCAGGTTGGATACCTGGAGACAAGCCAGGAATACACACTCTACTTGACACCCAACAAAGAACAGGATCGAGCTGACTGGATCAGAGCGATTCGAACAGGTGAGCAAGGACAAGTGTTCACGAGAAATATTAAGAGGGGGAATATATACCAAAGCTTGATTCAACTGACCTTGGTGGCTCTGGGGGAGCTGTTCACGGTTTCCCACTTTTGACTCCTCACATTGGATTGTGCCCATACCACGGGTCACAACCGCTTCCTTTTAATATTCTGGTCCCAGTGAGAAATAATTAAAGTTCACTGTTTAATGGTTTTTGTACCCTTAACACATGCCTTATAGTTCTACTCTAAGTCTTGGCAAGCATTTAGTTAATTCAATATAATTTGGTTGAATTCAACAAAACTTTCAAATGTTGAAAATTCTGACCATGAAACAGCAAATTGAAGAGTATCTGTGCTCGAAAAAAAATACTAATGTGATCAAGCCGAGCAATTCAAGTTCAACGAAACTTGCATGTATATTGTATTAATTAGTTTGTATTACCTTTGTCAATTTAACAATACCTTGTTGCCGATGCAACACTTCTAGACTGCAAATGTTGCAGTGGCTAATGTTTCGCATTCCTTTCAGTTTGCTCAGAGAACGGTTCGCTCAAGGGGCGCTACCACGCAGGTTTATGGACCGGCAAGCGCTGGTTGTGCTGTCGGGCGAGCGCGCGCACGGCCGAGGGCTGTGAGTCGTGCACGTCGTGGTCGCGAGCGTCGAGCACGGTCGCCCTCAACAAGCACGAGGTGACCGAGGCGATCATCAACAACAATCCACGTGAGTCAACACAGCTATAGTAGGCATAGTAGGCTAGTATTTCAAATGTGAAGACAATCAGCCTCTAGTACAAAGCACCCGTAGGGTAAAAGATTCCCGCCAGGGCGATTTCACGGATATGAATGATCAGCAAACTTTAACAATGCATAATACAAAATGAACAAATACATCGTAAGATGTAGATAATATTTGTCGAACCTGCTAATGACTCGAATTCTATATTGACCAGGGTGGAGAGATCAGTTGTAGGTAGGGTAACAGTAACATACGATATTTTTGCCATTAATTGGCAGGCCTTTTAAACAATATAAACGTTTACCGTTCCATACCAATACCATGTAATCTATTGTGAATGTTTATTATGAATTGATAGTATTCTACAAGACACTTCTCTGAATAGTATGAAGTAGCTTCACATCAATATGTTCAAACGGAAAGTCACTGCGATCTTCCATACGTATTGCATTACTACTGAGAATGTGACTGTGGGTTAGTCGCCGGCCCTTGAGTAACAGAAAGAACTTGGTAGAAAAAACAATAAGAAGAAGTAGCATGTTGTTGGACTTTCTTTCCTGTAGTACTTGTCAAGATTGAAAATCACAAACAATATTCTGGCAATAGAAATATTGCTGAGATTTTTTTGTGATTTTTAATTTTGATAAGTACCATGGGAAGGAAGTTCAATAATACGCTTCTTTTATATCATACGTAGTACATTACACTTCTTTAATTTAACCAGTTGTAAGTCTAGCAAAAGTTTTCACAATGTACAGTGACATTGTTCAAGTTTTCAAGGCTTTGTTAACAATGTTCTCAGGTCCTTAGACAACAAAGAACAATTTTTTTGGGGCATATTTTTTTGGCATAATTGGGCATATTTTATGATTTTTCGCGAGCCTTTGATACCATTAACCATCAAATTCTTCTGGAAAAACTACATCACTTGGGGATCTCAGCTTTAGCAAATAGTTGGATAAGAACTTTCATCCAAGACAGGAGGCAAGTGGTACAAATCAATGGGGACAGGGAAAAGTGTGAATCAAAGGAAACTATTATGAATGTCGGTTTACCACAGGTCTTGACGATTGCTCCATTATTATTTACTAGGAAAACGCCATATATGTGTTGTTAGACGAGCGGATAGTAATAGTATGTCGACTTTTATGGCCAAACTTTTGCCTACATTCGACAATTGGGTGACATTTAATTCAGAAATGGGTAAAAACTGCTTCGAGTGGTACCAATTTAGCACATTTTATGGTTTTTCTCCAAAATGGCTCACCTGATCAAGCTGAAAGTTTTCATAAATGTGTATCAAAATGTAACTCGACTTCACGCAAAATTTCATTTTTTTGGGAAAATAAAAATATTTCCTTTTTTTCCACCGTGTTATTCTAATGGGTATTTTTGAAATTTCTAAAATTCATAAAAAAAAAGTTAACATCCGATATTGCCACAAAACTATACAGATCTAAGTTAGATGAGAAACCATAGTGAAAAAAAGTTTGAAGTTGATAGCTGTAGCCGTTTGAACTGTGGAGAACTGACAAAAAAACATGAAAACAAACAAAACAAAAAAAAACATAAAAACGAACACCAATTTCTTTCAGTACGGTATGTCAATTTAATCCTCGCTAAAGCTCGTCTAATTATTTTCATAAATGACCTAACAACCAAAGTCACGACAGGTTCACTCACTTTATTGGCGGTCGATACGACCCATCTTATTAATACAAAAAAAGAAAATGTTGTGGAAATGAGAAGGACAGCAGTGAAAGAGCTAAACAATTAGTGTGCAAAGATAATGAACTTTTTTTGAATGAGAATAAAACTATTGTGATGCAATTCAGTACAAAGCGGAGCTTAAAAAACTATTGTCCACTTATTTATTCAGAAGGAAGGAGTATTGAAACAATTAGTGAAACAAAATTCCTAGGTCCAACGATTTACAATACTCTGAACTGGTCGTGTCATATTGATACATTGAGTGTCAAAATAGCATCTGGATGTTACTTAATCAAGCGAGTTATGGAATCGTGTAATTTTAAAACAGCGAGATTAATATATTCTGCATACAAACAATTTCAGATTCAATATGGAATAGTTCTATGGGGTCACTCTTCCCACACAAAAAGACTGTGTGTACTACAAAAAGCTGGAATCCTTGTGCAGATGTGTAGGCCTACTACAAGGATTCTTGTAAACCATTTTTTAGAAAATTTTATATTTTGTCATTACCATGCTTGCATATTATTTATGATATAATTCTTTACGTGATAGAAAACAATCATCTCACAAAAGCAAATAATTTTACGCATGACTATAATACCAGGGGCAACAATTACATTCGAACAAGTGAACACAAATCAGGAAAGTACAAGAACTGTCCCTTGTATGCTGGTTCAACATTCTATAACAAGCTACCAATATTTTTATTTTTTAAATACGCTAACAGGAATTAAGTTCAAGACAAGTGTTAGAGATTTCCTTATTCAGGAATGTTTTTATAGTATAAATGAGTTTATGAATCAGTGACTGGTGACAAGATAATGAAATGTGAAGAAATGTAAATCCATATAGGCCTACTTATTATCTACTGTATTTATAATTCATAACCATTACTATATTGACGAACCCATTTCATGTATGATCCAACCGGGCAATAAAGATTCCATTATCATTATTATTATTATGTGTCAATAGTAATGATAATGATAATTTCAAGGTGTTTCATTGTATACTCTAAATAAAACACCTTAAAATTATTAGTATTATTATTATTATTGACACATCATCCTTGACATGCCTGTAGGCCTATAACGATAGTGTCACGACACTATCATAAGATGTAAGTTTGAGGTCAACATTCTTATCAATCTGATGGCCAGCTAATTCCCTCTTTTATTATACCTATAAAACTTATCTAACTGCTAATTTAAAGCTGTGTGATATCATTCATTCTGGCTCATTGGAAATACTTGTATTTCCATTCTGATGTCAGTCTTGCATCCTTTTGTCAAACTGAATACTGGAATAAAAATCTAAAATGATTATAACCATCACACGTCTCGGCGATTGTCCGAAGATGAAAATTCTTCATAGATTATTCAACGTACGCGGGGGGGGGGGGGATAAAGCGAGTTAGACAGTGGTGAATCAACGTACGACTGACAAATAAGTGGTGCCATTTTCTCTATCTTCCTCACCTAAAGATGAACTCTCGTTGCTTCAACTAATTTATAATTGGTTCCTGTATTGTATAATTATCTCTTTTATTATCAAGCTATCGACTCTTACAAGATAGTTAACTGGTATTAAACGAGTGTCTTGCTTTATTCATTTCGTTAGTTATATGGCAAGCTCGTTAATTACCACCCCGTTGTGGGACGATTCTGAATTAACCTCTGCGTATAACACCTTAGCACAGATACTGATATGACAAAGTTTCACGTACATTTATGAAAGAGATGCGTGAAATGAGTTATAATGAAAGAAAATTATTAGCCTATTTGCATATAACGATGGTTTTTCCGCTGCTTAAGTGGTGGGGATGAAAATAAAATTGATAGGTCTAACCAGTTAACCTCAAAGTAATTACTTGATATAGCTACCCCAAACATGCCAATATTTATTAATTGTTTTTTGTTTGATTATATTTAAATATTTAAAATCATAATTCTTTTTATGTCAAAAGGATCGATAGGCCGTGCTTTCGCAGTCTCGATGAGTATTGAACATCGAGATCAAGCCAGCTTTAAACGATTTTAAAAAATAATATATGTAGGAATATGACATTTCCTTTCAATAATGAAATCTATCAGAAAATGCTATTGTTGTCAGTGTATCCTTGTTATCAGTGGAGGTGCCGGGTATTGTGCCGATACTAATCATCAGTTGGCCTTTTCATCATTTATGTATATCTAGGCCAAATTGTTTTGGAAATGTGCAATCGTAGGTCTATACACATTATAAGTACAGTGATATATGTAACGTATATTTTGTTTTGATAACATCGAAACTTGATGCAAAATCACTATTTCCCAATTAAGGCTATGGATGGAAGTAGAATCGTTTGGACGACCGGACGGGACACCATAAGGGCGATCTTACCACCCCACAAGTATAATATGATATCACACCATAAGTAATATACCCTTATATTCAAATTATAAGGGTTTCATCCACAGCAAGAAATTTTGCATCATGAAATGGCACATCATGAAAATTACCTAGAAATCAACTTGAAAGTTTCACACTTCTCTATTCAATTTCTCATTGATTTATTCGAGTTCTTTGATTCCAATTTATTTTTTTATTATCTGTTATATTTTATTTTTCCTTGATTTATTTATTGTGTACTCAATTTTCTCGTGATTTGTTTTACTTTTATTTTTTTTCATTTTCAAAGATTTTCTTCCAAGATTGAAGCTATAGGACATGCTGTTAACTGTCTAAACTCGACTAGGAGCAGCTTCACACCAATTTAATTCACCACTGGGAGCTAGGCCTACTTCATACTCAGAGAACATAGCAAATGATTGTGTATATAACGATCATTTCAAATATTAATTGTGACCCCACCAACGGCTAGGTTATTTGGGGATACGAATGACAACAGTATAATTTTGACAGAATTCCTGCCCTATATGCAGAGATCAGACCACACCTCATACTAGATACCAGAAGTGTTCCCTCATCTGCAAGTGTGCCCCGACTTGACTACACAGTTTCCAAACCATGGCCGTGGCTGACTGAGCCAGACAGGCTGCCCATTTCAATAATGCCTAATCAATCAATAAAAGATATATCGTAGCCGTCGCCGTGGCTCAGTCGACTAGCGTGCACTGTATTAGAACCTGGAGTCACGTTGGGCGTGGGTTCAAGTCCCGCATAAGGCATGGGTAATTTTAAACGTCCTTTCACTTATCATCAGTTCATAGTTTCAGCACGACTCGCTCATTCTCACCCCTGTATAAACTAGCTGTTGTTCTTTTTTTTTTCATATAAATTCATAGTTTCGGATTGTTTTTGTGTGGATTATATTCAATTATCAATATAATATAATTGAGTATAATCCACACAAGAACAATCCAAAACTATGAATTTATTAAAACATAATACTTGTGCCTACATAAATCAATATATATATATATATATATATATATATATATATATATATATATATATATATATATATATATATTTATATATATATATATATATATATATATATATATTATATATATATATATATATATATATATATATATATATATATATATATATATATATATATATATATATATATATATGTATATGTATATATATATGTATATATATATATATATATATATATATATATATATATATATATATATATATATATATATATATATATATATAGTATATATATATATATGGTATATACCATATAGGCCATCATATTTTCGCCATTACCGTTCCGTGATCCTCTGCGCGCGCATTAGAATAGCCGCCATTAACGAGGTGTAGAAATTGTCAACAAACTGATCTTTGTTGACAGCCAATATGGCGGCGCCCCTGAATGAGCGCGTAAAATCCCGTATATAGGTACATATATATCATCTTGCCAAGTTTTCATCTGAACGTCCCTGCTATAAAGTATGTATATTTGTTGTTTATGCTTGCATATTCAGGTCATTTTGTTTCTACGCTTGTTGCTATTCATATATATAACCACACCAAGGGAAAAGCCTCTGGATATGGAAGTATATATGGGTTAATGGTAGCAAACAACCAACAAATGATGGCCAAAAACATATTCATCATATTTATTTATCGTGTTATGCCTGACTTCTACAACATCTTTTTTTTTTTTTTTGTCACAAATTGAATTATACTCAATGAGATATATAACGTATCCATCGTGTTTTGCTTTCCATGAACAAGGAACTTCTAAAAATCATTCTTAAACATTCATGTGTAGCAGCTTCTTCCAAATTCTATTCATGAAAGTCAATATGAACATTTTTCCTCATCTATAAAGAGTAGGCGTGGGCCTACAATTTGATGGTTATTGTATTCGTTTTGAAACAAAAATGATAAATTAAAATCAGGAAACCACGTTCGTGAAAAATTATATTAACCTACCGGTATACATGATCTCAACTATTGATATTTTGAATAGCCAAAAATCGGCTTGCACTGGTTGAACGCCCAAGGTAGTCCCATATCGGCGGCCGCTGGACTAGATCCCGCGCTAATCCTAGCCAGGCTATATCCTGTCTAGGCCTGAGGTAGTTGGGCCAACCAGGCCTGGGCGTCTAAATGAGTTGTTTTGATCTCACTGTCACTTCCGTTACTATGGCGATCACGAGCTTATAACGAGGTGTTGACCGCAACTCCAGCACTCCATTGTGTTGGGCACCACAGAGTGTGTATATATATATATATATATATATATATATATATATATATATATATATATATATATATATATATATATATATATATATATATATATATATATATATATATATATATATATATATATATATATATATATATATATATATATATATATATATATATATATATATATATATATATATATATATATATATATATATATATATATATATATATATATATATATATATATATATATATATATATATATATATATATATATATATATATATATATATATATATATATATATATATATATATATATATATATATATATATATATATATATATATATATATATATATATATATATATATATATATATATATATATATATATATATATATATATATATATATATATATATATATATATATATATATATATATATATATATATATATATATATATATATATATATATATATATATATATATATATATATATATATATATATATATATATATATATATATATATATATATATATATATATATATATATATATATATATATATATATATATATATATATATATACATATATATATATATATATATATATATATATATATATATATATATACATATATATATATACACATATATATTTGTGTGTGTGTGTGTGTGTGTGTTTTATTATTATTTTGTGTGTGTGTGTGTGTGTGTGTGTGTGTAACTTGACTGATAAAACACGAGTTCAAAAGTATTTTATCCTCTGATACAGTCGAAATTGTAAATATTATCAATCAAGTCGGATAGGCAATTTTTTGTATCTACGGAAGAAGGATGTCATCTACGGTTTACCATCTACATAATACAGAAGAATGGGTCATCTAATAGAATCGCGCTGCAACTTTGAATATTTTATGGGTTTGAAATTTGTAGCTGTGTTTCTAATCATAATTCTTGTCCTCAAAAATCATGATACTCTCAAAATACCACAGTTATATTGCGGTGATATTTGTGTTTCTATGTTTACTTTGGTAGACAACGTTCTTTCGTGGATACATTATTATATAGGTCAAACGGTATAATCACTTGTACTATTTCATTCTTATTATATACAATAATTTTCTTCTATACTGTTTGTTATCCAATAAATTTACGTTGAGTAATATTTATAGTTTCTGGTGATACTATTCAAAATGTTTCATCAGTCTTATCAATATCGGTATTTGTTTGGTATATTTGCCTTCTCTTGTTTTGGAATTATGGTATCTAACCTCGTCTTTTCGCTACCCATATTAGTACGGTGTAATCACTGTAGCAAAAAGAGAGATTGCGACTAACGAGAACGTGTAGTATAGTAATATCCATTATGAGCTATTCATGCTGGAGCTATAAACACACGGCAGTGACGGCATAAGGTGCACGACCTGTCCAGACGGCTGCTAAACGGTAAATCAATCACGATGAAATCATTTCAAGTGATTTCCTCTGAAAATACAATTTACAGGCAGATTTCTACTCTATGCGTTCGTGTAACTATAGTGAGAGTATAGGAAGGTGTGAATAATTCGCCGTGGAACGTAAACATGTCACTCATGCACGTGTCAGTTTGTTTCTGTATGAATACATTGATCCATAAGTGCTTTCGAAGATGTATATATGTTTGAATGTTTATAACATATAAGTTGACAGAGTGTATTTTTTATTCGTTTATTTTGTTCGTTGATTTATCCCTTGGATATGTAAATGTATACTTATTACGTAGTACGTACATTGTTGTACACATGTCCAACTTGACTTGTAAAATTTAACCTGGTAAATATTAATTATAATTGTATATATATATATATATATATATATATATATATATACAGTCTACAATATTGAAATTGATGTTGAAAATTGTGTTGGCTTGAAAAGAGTTGCGTGGGCTTTCAGATGGACCACCCCCCGTGGCTCATTCAGCTGAGGCATTGGTTTAGAATGTGAAGTCGTGTGTGTGTGATGTGTCGGGCGTGGATTCATAAGGCATGGGTATTTGACTATTTGTAAACATCATTCACTTCATCAGCTCATTCTTACCCCCGAATAACCGAACTGTTTGTGGGATCGTCAAACAAACAATAGGCCTAAATCAACGATCATATTTTCGGTTAATCTCCCCGGATATACGCACCCTGTTGAGAAACTAGACTTCGTTGTCGTTTGATGGTATAACAAGTACGTTCACTATCTTCTTGAAAATGTGCGATTCAACTGATACAATCGACTTCCCGACCTTTTTTTGTTTATATAATAATTCAAAATCATTTCTATCTCAAGTGTAGACAAGCGAGTTTGCAGAAAACTATGGTTTCATTATTGTGTGGTACTAAAGTTATGGTGAAATCTAGCTGACATTGATTGTTTTGACAAACACAAAAATCACATAGACCTGGTATATAGGGGCTTATATAAAACCTATATAAAATTGGTCGTTCTGAGAGTTGGTAAAAACAAATAGCTTCTTAACCAATCAACTGCCAGTTGACGTTACTCCCATGTATTTTGTTATTGTCAGACGTTTTGTCAAACTTTTTTTTCCAGTATTCAAAATTGAGTCTGTTCACTTACGCTTAAAGAATCACGTCAACTGTTGGGTGTCTTGAATATAATACGGACTGACGGCGACGATTAGTTGGTATTAATACTGGCAAGTACACACGGATGTCGGCCAAGATTGTGCCTGTCAGGTTGCTAATAAAATCAGCAACAATCGTGACTGCTAGCATGTTATACCTATTTAGATTAATGGTAGGCATATGTACTCGTACCCACTCTAAAGTTGAAAGTCCGATCGTTCGTCTGCCCTATCCTACATCACTATCGCGCGGCTGGTTCGCGCCGTCTCGTGGATACTCATCAAGTAGCACTACAGCTCGAGTGTTCCGCTGAGCGGTGCAGCCCTCCAGTTCGAGGCCTACCACTATTTTATACACCACCATCACCTTGTTGAAGGTGACAAAGAGTCCGCCCAACGTTCGGTTTCACATTCGAAAACTAGGCGTAACAGTACGCTTTCTTCGAATGACTCGATTCTAGAGGTCGAGATTCGGGGAAGTCGGGCGTGTGTTCGGGTCGGGGGATCTAGTTCTGTTTCGGGTCCCGCATAGTCCCGGCTTTTATATGTGCACGCGAAGAGACAATTCGCGGCGCCTATACGACTTGCCATCACCTTTTGAATTTGCATGGCTCCGTGCAATTGGCTCTGCGACTGTTGAAAAATGTCTGCCCCGTTGGGAATTTTTGGAGTGGGATATTTTTTGTTGACATTTAACAAGTTTTGGAATCGTTGTTTCAATGTAAGCTGAAAAAAACGAAATTCAGCCATTTGAATGCGGTTGCCGTAGCTTCGACGTCTGTGTTGGTACACTTAGCAAAGCCAGAAGCTCATTACTATGTGTCTTGGGCCTGCTGAAAGCGCTCATTTACATTCTCACATTAAATCATTGAATCATTCTCGATAAATATTCTTCAAATGTACTTGAATATACGTTGAAATCTAGTATCCTCACTGTTTCCATTCTCTATAGTCTATATAACCGTAAATAAATACTGAGGCGAGTGGTCGAGTGGCACACATTGACCGTCATTCAGGAGATCGGGGTTCGATTCCCGCCATGGTCGATCATCCTGACTGGGGTTTTTCATGGTTTCCCTCTGTCACGACCGACTCCTTCTGACTATCCAACAACACTTGATAAAATAACCTCTCATCTCACCATCCCCTCATCTCATACATCATTCACCGAGACGTCAATAGATCGTATAGTCATCAGTAGACTGCGTCGTTAAACCCAATATGAATAAATATATGAACGTTAACAACCATTGCTGCATTGCACTTATGAAGAGTGTACTGTTTGATTGGTATACTGATTCTTATTTGAATATGTATTGGTAAAATAATTATACAGTAAAAGTAAAAAATCCGAAGTGGCTCCAATGTGCTGCGGTGAGCGGTCGCTTACGTCGTTTACGTCTTCTCCCCCATGTAAACATGATTCTGTGTCATCCTATCTGTGTGTGGGGTCGTTGTGCATACTCTAATCTTGGAGTCGTTGTGCAAACAATAATCTTGGGGTCGTTGTGCAAACATTAATCGTCGTTAGATTTGAGTTGTGTGACGATTGTCTGCCAACGTAAAAAAAAATGGACTCGTTTTATTTTTGTACCTGACTACCTGTGTAAAACTTCATCTTTCGCCAGCATTAAATGTTTAAAATACAGCTGTGTCGAGCTACTATAACAAACAATATCTTCAAATTTTTGCGTGTATAGGTGGAAATTTTGCGACTTGTTTGTGTCATCTTTTAACCAGTGTAGCACGCACAAGAAATAATTTGAAAAATCACCTTTCACCACCAACTTATATGGAATTTTGTCCACGCCCAGTTTGACTATGCATGGACTAGGTATTATAAGTCCATGGTTTGACCTATATTGGTCCATGGTTTGACTCTCAGTCTCATCTTACCAAAATGCAATACAAATTAAATACGCTGCTCACATAAAACGTACCAATTTGAGCTAATCGAACTCAATTGAAATTGTCCATTCTATACTCATTCCCAAGTTGATCAGCGTAGTTAGCTGTCATCCAGCTGTCAACAACATGCACACGTGTATCGATGATGACGTAGCGAGACGTGACGTCACAGCAAGGTGTTTGTTGCTCACCTCATCAGGTCGGGTCCACCGGCTGGCTGGACCGATCCCGATCAGTTGAGCGTCGACCGTCATCGGAGTGTGACTTCGTGTGCCATACCTATATACGTGTGATCACTCCCAAGAGTGCCAGCATCCCGTCAGACACTTGATGGTCAATCATTTCAACTAATGTCGATTCGATCTTGGTTTCTAAGATCCTAGTGATATATACCTTCAATCTCGGCGACACGCAGTGATTTCGTAGACTTGTTGACTCAAATTCGGGCATTGGCGAGTTTCGTTACCACTAGATCGTATCGCAAACGAAAGAATTATTGACAACACAATGTAGATCGGCACAGTGGCATGCTGACAACGCTTTGTAGTAACTAAGTAACCGTGATTGAATTAATTGAATCATATAGTAGACATAGATAAAATCAATAGTTGCATCTCAATTAGAACATCAGCGACTGCAGTCCGGAGATGTTTCATCGATTATCATGTCGTAAGGGTTCCCAACACAGCAGAAAACTAGGAAACGGAAATGAGAGATTGCTTATTCAGGAAAATGTCGGGAAATTGGCTGATATATGTATGTGAAGAATCTGGAAAAATCGAAATGAGTAGGGAATTTTTCCCCCATTTCCACAATTATATACCTTGAGCTCTTCAGAGTACGGTATCAATTCCTCTATAGACATTGATTGTACAGACCTGAATAATTGTCTTCTGGCTGGGATTTTTCAGCTTCTTTTCTGGGTCAAATTTTTATTACGTTCAGAGTGTATGGAAGTTGAATCGTTTTAAAGCCATTTTAAATTTTTTGAGCTCTTGAATATCAATAATACTAAAATATTTGGTCACGCGGTGAGAATTGCAAAATTTAGCGAAAATATACCTGGATGACCTGGAACAGAAGGCGTGTTTCAGGCTATGGTGTGATGGGAACCCACGATATTCCTATTCGATTCAATCATATTGTAATAAGTGACGAATATGAAATCAATAGTTGCAGCCAGTTTATAGAGTACTAGTCTGCTTGTTAACATGAGACAGGAAGTAAACCCATTGGTTCCAGCAGAGATCAGACAGTAACTTAACACCAGTCGCTCCAGAACAACACGCAATATCCGCCCTCGTAAATATATACAGAATTGTATACACAAATATATATATATAGAATATATATATATATATATATATATATATATATATATATATATATATATATATATATATATATAATATATATATATATATATATATATATATATATATATATATATATATATATATTCATTTATTCATTGTATTCCTGTCCTAGTGCGTATGTGACATAATTATTTGATGTACCATGGGATCATGCAGTGCCAAACAGTATGACGTTTACCGTTCGAAGGGTGCATAATTGCCTATCGTCAACTTTTAAACGGCGTCTCTGAATAGCCTCTTGTTGTGTAATGTGAAGAGACTGTGAACGTTGCGATGAAGGTGTTTGGATATCGGCTGCCGTTTTGGAGCTATCCTGCGAACATGTCGCAGCCGCAACAGCCGGCGGCGTCGACGGTGGCTGCGGAGGCGGCGTTGAAAGACGGCGACAAGCCCGCGAGCGAAAAGGGTAATGAGCGATATACTGTACTATATATATATATATATATATATATATATATATATATATATATATATATATATATATATATATATAAGATGCAAGTGGTTAGCAACTGAAAAATTGTGTGTGAGCTTATATACATCATATTTTTCTTATATTTCTTCATTTTTATGTTGTTATTTTTTCATTATACATTTCTCGTGTTCTCTTCATTCATCCAGTTTTGTTCTTTGAAGTCATTCATTCATTATTGCTTCGATGCTATTTGTTCTTCAAGTTGGTTGGTAATTTTTTACTTTCCGTTGATTTCGTTGAATTTTTATCTGTCTCTTTTTCATACAGGCCTATTTTATAATTTTGTGTGTGTTTTTTTTTTCTGTTTGCACCCGAGTTTATACCTTAGTTGTTGACTCCTCGGTACTATATGTTTTTGTATGATTGACTGATGGACGGTGATCAGATTTTGTTGCGTGTAGACACACGATCGATGTCACAGTTGCACAATGAATGTTTCAATTTCTTCGGGTTTAAGAAATTGTTAACTACTAGGAAAACGCCATATATGCGTTGTTAGACGAGCGGATAGTAATAGTATGTCGACTTTTTTGCCAAACTTTTGCCTACATTCGCCAATTGGGTGACATTTGAGTTAGAAATGGGTAAAAACTGCTTCGAGTGGTACCAATTTAGCACATTTTATGGTTTTTCTTCAAAATGGCTCACCCGATCAAGCTGAAAGTTTTCATAAATGTGTATCAGAATGTAACTCGACTTCACGCAAAATTTAATTTTTTTTTTTTAATATAAATTTTTTCTCTTTTCGCTGTGTTATTCTAATGGGTATTTTTGAAATTTCTAAAAATCATTAAAAAAAAGTTAACATCCGATAATGCCACAAAACTATACAGATCAAAGTTAGATGAGGAACCATAATGAGAAAAGTTTGAAATTGATAGCTGTAGCCGTTTGACCTGTGGAGAACCGACAAAAACACATGGAAAAAAAAAATTCAGTAGGTATGTCAAATTGAATCCTCGCTAAAGCTCGTCTAAAAATGTACTTTTCAGCATCCTCGATTACAATAGAATGAAGAAATGTTGGGTACGGTACTTCAGTTTTGCAGTATGCCAAATGTTGTTCCAATTGTGTTTCCTTGGGAGTAGACAGTCTAGTGCTGTACAGTCCAAGTTATCATCTTCATTGGGCATACTCATACAGCTGACTCATCTACCGGAAAATAGTTTAGTTTTTGTCTACCACTTTTATTTGGTTGTGTTTTTCTCTTACAATACGTGTTGTGGAAGCGGCGATATAAATAACGTATGTCCATAAAGATGTTTCATGAAAGTAACCGTTCTGCTTCTCTGCTTCGGTATAAATCAGTATTTCAATGACAATATCAGCTACCAGATGTTCTTGTGGACTAGAGACAAATCAAGCAGATAAACAAAATGAATAACTGTATATAGTACATGAAAAAAAAGTCGGAGAAATCGTATTATTGTATTCTAAAAATACTGAAAGGAGGGGTTTGTTACAGAAGTAAGATAAGAAGATAATTATGCTTATGATGACGGTATTCGTAAGAAAAAATACATCAGAAACATATGTCCCGTGTGTTTTCGTGGTTTTCGTCAGTCGGTAAAATATAACTTCCACACCTCGACTAAAAATATCCTTGTTGTCTTTCTTCGCTATAAATTGTAATGGGAAGTCCATTATTGAATAGGAACAAGTATTTCCTAATTGATCGAAAATGCTAGTTGAATATTTAATACCCATCTTTCTTGAGTGAAACTGCAACATTGTTCGTGCTGTAAGTCGTGAGTTATGAATGTCGTCAGCTTGTAAATTCATACAGAAGGCTGTATATATAGAGCACACCATAAAATGGGCGCCATACGTGGTCATAAAGCCATATATACATCAATCGTAAAACTATCTATTTAACTGAAATAAAACATTACTATGCCTGTTTATCGTGCTCTTAAACTAATTGTTTGCTTGGTCGAGGATTCGAGACCTGACTGACCGTATTTTTTCCATTTTCTCGCAAGATGAATGTTGAAGACCATCTCGAAACCATTTTATAAACACTATGCCTATACATATTGATATTATCGCAAAAAAAAAATAGAACAATGTGCAAATTTTTTTTTTTTCATAACATCGAAACTTGATACAAAATAATTGTTCCCCAATTAAGGCTATGGATAAAATATAGGATCGTTTGGACGGGGCACCACAAGGGCGATCTTACCACCCCATTTTGATCATTTAAAACTAATGAGCTCCAACACCAGGACTGCGCTGTCTGTGATCATAATTTTTCGCCGTAGATAAATGTCTTTCAGTATAAACACACGAATATTGATATCTTCCACTTTGAACTAAGTCTCTTATTATAAATTAATCTTATAAATTGTAAAGATCATTACTTGTATTTCATTATTTTTACTGTGTTGAATATCAAAATTAACGGAAATACCCATTTGTTTCTGATTGTTGAGAATTTGCCATATGCAAATATAATTGTATCTCGTAAAAATCTTCTCATAACAATGAAATGGATGTCGGATGCCCTATGCATGAGTAATATTCCCCACCACAACAGTATAACACCATTCAGATAATGACCAAACGAATGAAAAAAAGTAATAATATAATGTGACAAACACTGTGACTGTCTGGCTGTTCTGATTTTATATATGTATTTATATTGGGTTTAACGACGCACTATAATGATATCTAACATCTATGGGCGTCGCATGAATGATATGGATGAAATGATGAGATGAAGGTTTCTTAGATATTGAGAAGGATATTGGGAAGGAAGCTGTTCTGGCGTATATTGTAGAAACCATCCCAGCAATAGCCTAGAGCCCTAGACTACAGAAGTAAACCACAGAAAAAACTGTTCAGACGGACAGTGACGGGGATCGAACCAGGTCCGATATGCCCCTTTATACCTCCCGGTTCATATGAAGCGAGCGCGATAACCATGCTGCGCTGTGATAGTGCGTGCATGCCCTTATACACCGGCCCATCATTGTGTAGGCCTATATCACAATATGCGGACGTTGTTGTTTTGTTGTTGTTGCGCGCACCCTAAATTAACCGTAATCAACCCAATCTAACCAACTTAATCAGTCGAACCTATCTAAAAATAACTTGACCTAAACTAACCCAACAGAACAAAAAACCCCAACTAAATTAATCTGAATTGAATCTAATCGAAAATTATGCGAGAAAGTAATGCGATAATCGCCGTAACTGTTTCTTATTCTTGAAGAGTTGGGGGGGGGGGTTCTAGTCGCTTAAAGCGTCTTTCAAATGAAACCAACGTCTATGGCGACACCAAAACACACATCTTTCGGTGAATGTACAGTTATTATAATGTATTATTTTTTAATACCGGTATCATCCAAAATTCAAGACTCCAAAATTTTAACAAACCATATGAAAAAAGTGAATAATATTCATACATGTACCGAGAGATAAATTTTGATCCTATTAGAAAATCCATTTTAAAAGCTTTGAAAATCTCATTTTCCCAACTCTGGGATAGAAAGAAAGATCATGTTATTATCGTGAACACGCACTCAAATTGAAGTTTTCGTCAAATTATGTACAATTTGTCTGAATTTTAATCTACATTTTGATTTTTTAGTGTTGAATCTTTATACTTTCTCGCGACGGGTATAGTAGGACGTTGTATCATAAGTGGCCATCTCTAATAAGTTAATAACGTACGGTCGGTCTGCGTAATTGAACCATTGTTTATAACCAATGGAATCACGTTCGTCAATTAGGCCTAAGTATATGGATATAGCAGTATGCGTTGTGAGATGAGCTTAGAAGTGTGGAAATCTAGAGAATGGAAAATATTCTCTGGCTCAATCCACATCTACAGACTTCGGATTATTTCGAACGTTTGATTAATTGGTGACACATTGTTACTTTTTCTCGATAGGTTTCTTAATAGCTTCGGTTTATGTAAAAAAAACACGCATTTAGATGCGTTTTCTTCATTATTTCTCATCCGATTGTTATAGAAATCACTGAAAATAGGCCTATATACGATAGTTGTTTTCATTTTCAGTGAAAATTTCATAGCTTCTGAAGATTTTTTGTTTTTTCGAGTTTTTTTCCTCCGAAATATTCTTATGAAAATTTTCCGTACTTTCCTATACTTTTCCAGAAAACCCGTTCGCCCGATTCATCTTGAAAACAATCCCAGCCTATTCTGGTGTTACATCAATATGCAGAAAAACGTTCGATTGGATTGGTCTTTTTGACCTGTATGCCGCGTACAAAATTACAGAAAAAAACGACATGACAACGACAAGCCTATTTTCTTTCGGTATATGGAATGGAAGTCTTCACTACGCTCATCTAACTGTTTTCTTATAAGAAAACGCGGGATTTGCATTGTGAGATGAGCTTAGAAGTATGGAAATCTAGAATAAAAAAGATATTTCGTCAGATCAATCCACATATCTTAGTCATCATTACAGTGCGTCGATAAACCCAACCCCGATCCGCATATACGGACCTTGGATTACTTCAAACGTTCAAAAACCTTACCTGCAACTTGTTGATATTTATAGTGCTGCAACCTGTCGCATATACACTTTGCAAAACCATTTGCTCCCAATATTCAATAAAATGTATACTTTTATTGCGTTTTCTTTGTTACTTGTCCGATTGTTGTGAAAGTCACTGAAAATATCCGTCATTATATTTTCCATATTCAGTGAAAATTTTGAAGCTTTTGAGAATTTTCCACATTTCAAGTATTTTCCATCCGTGTTATTCTTATGAGGATTTCTCAAACTTTCCGAATTTTTTCCGGAAAATCTTCCGACCGATTTTTCTGAAAAACAATCTCAACCTATTTTGGTATGACAGAAATATGTGGGAAAAGTTTCAAGTCGGTAGGTATTTTTTCCTGACCTGTGTGCCGCGTACAAAATTACAAAAAAAAAAACATAAAAACCTAGCCCATTTTTTCGGTATGTGAAATGGAATCTATAAAAGCTAAGGATACACAGCATAGAGTTCCATTGTAGGCCTACAATTATAAATCCACAATCAGAGAACCCAATTTGAGGATAGGCCTACTGTTGTTCGGTTATACACAACAATTTAGGGTCACTACGAACTGATAATAGTAGGTAAACCATGCCACTTTAGTTGAAATAACTAGGGAAACGTTGGATTTGCGTTGTGAGATGAGCTTAGAAGTATGGAAATCTAGAATGGAAAATATTCTGTCAACTCAATCCACATCTCCGGACCTTGGATTACTTCAAACGTTCAAAACCTTACCTGCGACTTGTTGATATTTATAGTGCAGCAACGTGTCCACGCATATACACTTTGCAAAACCGATTGATCCCAATATGCAATCAAATGTATACTTTTATTGCGTTTTCTTCGTTATTTACCATCTGATTGTTGTGCAAGTCACTGAAAATATGCATGATGATGTTTTCCATATTCAGTGAAAATTTTAAAGCTTTTGAAAAATTTTCATATTTCAAGTATTTTCCATCCGGGTCATTCTTATAGGGACTTTCCAAACTTTCCGATTTTTGGGTGGGAAACCGTTGTATCGATTTTTCTGAAAAACAATCCCAGCCTATTCTGGCATAACATCAATGTGTGGAAAAAGTTTCAAGTCGATTCTTTTTTCTTGACCTGTATGCCGCGTACAAAATAACAAAAATGAAACATAAAAACGAAACCCCAATTTTTTTCGGTATGTGAAATGGAAATCTTTGCTACGCTCATCTAATTAGAAAATTGAAATTTCAAAAATATAAAATATTTGGATTTTAGCTAGGCCTAAGAAGCTATATGTATTTATGGAACCCTGTAGAGCTCTATAGCTTGATTGCAAGGACATTACATAATATTATTCGCGATCACTTCGCAAATGCCGATAGTACAAAGATAACACCTTTCGCTAAGGCCGTCGAAAAGAGATCAACTTCGAAACCTGTGGAAAAAATTGCCTTTTTACTCGATTATCAGTTTTATTATGACATCGCAATTACTCAAGAGTGTATAGGCTATATACGTTTAGTATCTCTTGGGAAGGATAACCAGGGTAGGGTGTTGAGGTTGGAAGGAAGCTGTCGAGACCTGATATTGACAAGGCGCTTGAGCGGTAGAGGAAAACCACGATAAACTAGATCTGACAGTGCGCTGGACGTATAGGAACATTTTTCAATTTTTCGGTATATATATATATATATATATATATATATATATATATATATATATATATATATATATATATATATATATATAATTATATATATATATATGTGTGTGTGTGTGTGTGTGTATATATATATATATATATATATATATATATATATATATATATATATATATATATATATGTGTGTGTGTGTGTGTGTCGTTCAATTATTCAGGATTCCCCAAACAATATATAGATATATAGGCCCAAGGTGTATTTATAGCCTAAATCTGATATTACTATTTTAAAAATTGAAACTATTTTTTTTTTTTTAATATCTTTGATTTAGCAGACCAACATGAATGTAGCTCGTGAAATGTTACACGTATGATTCGGTATGTCATTAATATATAGTGTTGTGTTACAAATACGCATACCCACATGCAAGCACGTTCACAATATTCGTGCTTGAAAAAAGTGTATGAAGGTATACTTTTGCAACATATTGACTTTCCTCATGACATTTTTGTATCATTCTAACCGAAGTGTGGCTATATTTTTGAGACCGGAAGGCGGAAGCACATTGTTATATTTATGTTATAGCAACGACGTTGTTTTACGTTGGTTAATTGGGTTCAGTTTAGTTCCAGATTAGACTGAATTGGTTTGTGATATCAATATAGGTTATATGTTGATCATTTGCGTGCGCACATGTACGCAGGGTCGCCCAGGCCGTATCTAATGCATCACAAGAACACACTGAATGCTCTATCATGAAAAATAATTGAAAAAATAATATCAATTTGTCACAGAATAATATTTCTTGCACACATGCAATTCTTAAAAACCTGTAAAATCACTAATTATTTGAAATTTAATCATTTTCTGTTGGACGCATATAGGGACCTTCCGCACGCACCTTCGTAGGTTACCCAGAACCCAGTTTTCATCATAAATCATCAACAATAACTAGAGGAAAACCTTCATATACTTCCGGTCAGTTGATTAGTGCGAATACCTGTACGTAATGGCATGTTCAAGATAATGCAACGAAAAAACTCCAATCAGGCCGAGCGTGGGCTGGAATCCTGTATAAGGCATAGGTCTTTGTGAACGTTCTATTCCATGTCAAATCATTTCTTCGTTTCATTATCACCTGCTCATTCGTAGCTCCATATGACCAAGCTGTTGGTGGGGTCGTCGAGCAACCCTCTGAGCTGGGGCGTGTGGACCAGTTGCTAGCATGCTGAACCGCCATACGGGAGACCGGGGTGCGTTTCCCACCATGGCCGACCATTGTTGTTTCCCTTTATTTGAATACTGGGATTGTTGCTCGACAGTAGGTCAAGACATTTTCCTTCCCACCTATCCAAAATACCTAATAGATTAACTGAATAACCTATCATCTGATCTTCGCATCAACTTCATCTCCATTCATCCTACTCAGACATTATTATACATTATTATTATTATTATTATTATTATATATGTATGTTCTATGTTCTTTTGTTCAATGAAAAAAAATATATCATTTTATTAAACAGCTTGGAAGCCAGTTTTTTTCTGTATACGGTACATTAACGATAAAAAGATTATTGTAATATGTCGTACACACAACAACACACAATCACACCATACAACATTAAAAATAGCAGGTGATAAATACATCGAAATACATTGAAAATATGGTTCATAACTCTCCTACTAAATTATTGTTAACTATCTCTTCCTTTTAATCCATTCAATGCAATACACTAGTAGATCTTTGTCATCATTACATCACGTCCGAGGCCGTTTATTTTTTAAGGCCCACGAGGCCCGCGCCTTTAGGGCGCCAAATATTCAAAGGTGCCAAATTTTCACCAGCCCATTGAATTTAAAAAATACGTTACATATAAGGTTGTATTTATTCAAAAAGAGGTGTATGTATCAATAAGTTATTGTATACATTGGTATTGTGAAGTGTCAACTCCTGAAAGAGTATATTACAAAACAATACCAACGAAAATACATCAAAATATATGTATATATGATGATATATGATAATGATATATGCTTTGAAAGTAAATGGCGGAAGGGGTGAGAGAGGGACAAAATTTTAGCGCCTAGGGGCGCAAAATATCTTAACACGGCCCTGATTTCCTTGATAAACCCAATATAAATAGGAAATGATACCCATACTCCTTTGATGACATCTTGTTTGTTTTACCCCTTAAATATAATCAGCGTGATCTTGCCAGCCATTCAAGGCAGGGTGCTGTACTGGTAGCTCTATGGCGCAGGGTGACAGGCCGGTCGTAATCGTGTCATTGTCAAGCTGAATGTTGTTGACGCGATTAGCTATGCGACGCACGTCGTCTAGATATACCACGTATTGCGAAGAGCGAGGCAAGGCTGTAAGAAGTAAGAACACAACAGTTGACTGTCGGAAGGCTGGAGGCGGGCAAGACTGTAATTATTAACAAGTTAATGGCTCCTCAACTCTTAAAACAATCACGTTCAATGTGTTTATCGTCTCTCTCACTCTCTCTCGGCTACCTTCGACCACTTGTCTTCATGGCCATGCGCGGTCTCCAGTCTCCACCCTTGTCCGCCTCTCACTCATGTGCCCATGCAAATCCTAGTCTCTCACTTTACCCTTTACTAGATCAAACTGTATAAAATAGGTGTTTAATTCAATTGGTTGACGTCTATTGGGATGTATTTTTGAAGGAATTGTAATTTCGAATCTAGAATGAAAAATAACTTGTCTGCTCAATTTTCATCTACGGACCTTGGATTACTTCAAACGTTCAAATACCTTACCCGCAACTTGTTGATATTTATAGTGCTGCAACCTGACGCATGTATACACTTTGCAAATCCATTTGATCCAAATATTCAATAAAATGTACACTTAAAATTGCGTTTTCTTTGTCATTTCTCATCCGATTGTTGCAAAAATCTCTGAAAAGGTGTATAATAGTAATGATCATGTACGGTGAAAATTTGAGGGCTTGAAAGAATTCTTGTTTTTCAAGTATTTTACCTCCGGGTTATTCTTATAAGGATTTTTCAAACTTTCCAATTATTTTCCGGAAAAACCTTCCGACCGATTTCTTTGAATAACAATCCCAGCCTATTCTGGTATGACAGAAATATATATAAAAAGTTTCAAATCGATAGGTATTTTTCCCTGACCTGTATGCCGCGTACAAAATTACAAAAAAACACATAAAAACCAAGCCCATTTTTTCGTTATGTGAAATGGAATCTTTGCTACGCTTATCTAACTAGGAAAACGCGGGATGCGCGTTGTGAGATGAGCTTTGAAGTATGGAAATCTAGAATGAAAAATGACTTGTCAGCTTAATTTACATCTACGGGCCCTGGATTACTTCAAACGTTCAAAAACCTTACCTGCAACTTGTTGATATTTAATAGTGCTGCAACCTGTCGCATATACACTTTGCAAATCCAATTGATCCAAATACTCAATAAAATGATCTTTTTTTGCGTTTTCTTTGTTATTTCTCATTCGATTGTTGCAAAAATCTCTGAAAAGGTGTATAATAGTATTGTTCATAATCGGTGGAAATTTTAGAGCTTTTGAAAAATTCTTGTTTTTCAAGTATTTTTCCACCGGGTTATTCTTATGAGGATTTTTCAAACTTTCCGATTATTTTCCGCAAAAAACCTTCCGACCGATTTCTCTGAATAACAATCTCAGCCTATTCTGGTATAACAGAAATATGTAGAAAAAGTTTCAAGTCGATAGGTATTTTTCCCTGATCTGTATGCCGCGTACAAAATTTAAAAAAAAAAAACATAAAAACCAAGCCCATTTTTTTCGGCATGTGAAATGGAATCTTCGCTACGCTCATCTAAAAATGAAAAGAAGAAGAATTATATTTCAATGAGGCATCCGAATGAGCCAAAGATTAATTTATATTCAAGTATATACATAATATATTGAAGAACTACAACCTATAGAACTGTGAACCTTCTTTATTCTATGGTATACAGTAGTGAGATGAGCCGTCCTTTGGTTCAGTCAGTCGCGGCTGTATACTTTGAAAACCGAAGTCAAGTTAGGCGTGGGTTCAAGTCACACTTTACGCCATGAGATTTAGTAAACATCATTATCTGTCATCTGCTCATTCGTACTCCCAAATAACCTAGTTGATGAGGGAGACTTTGAGTTGATAATAATCTGAATGATATACCACAAATATGCCTATACGGTATGTACCGTATGCCTATAATACCCACTGAGTATATACAAATATGGCCTAGCTAAACAAAGTTAGGGCTCGAGTTATGATTTCATTTTGATTCATTCCAACAAATTTCAAGACCATATTACAGATTGTAGTCGACATTTTCGGTCCGTGATCAATCAAGTGAGTATCGGCAAAAAGCTTGAATTATAGGTTCACACTGCGAACACAACGTATCTGAAAAACAATCGCGAGAGGATCAATGGGCTAGGATGGAAGCGTTAGCGGAAGAAGGGTGGAAACATAAAATTATAGCCTGCAGCTTGTAGCAAAAACTAAAAGAAGATCCTTGAACAGAGGTGTGTATTAAAGTGTAATAAAACTTGTATATTCCGACCACCCTGGTACTATTTCCTATTCGAGAACAGCACATGTGTTTTTGAGCGGAAATGAGCTAGGAGTGGAAGATGAGTGAAAGAAGAGTGGACGAGTGGGTGTGAGGTACACTTGTGGCGTGGTCGGCTATAGTTCGTTCTCGCAGCTAAACAAGAATGGAAGACGTATAGCAACCAAGATATAACTGTAAAGCGGGTGTATTGGGCAAGGTGCTCTCACATCGACTACGACGAGTAGTCGGGGTCACCGACCTCTACGCCGTGCTAACCGTGTGGCTGGACCTGGGTTCGAAGCCCGCCCACCCTCGCTCCAAAGTCCTTGTCGTGACTTGTGGCTGGACCTGAGTTCGCGACTCTTTTTAGTGCAGTGTCATTGTATGCACCATATAACAGTATCGTTTTTAGAAATTAATGTTTAGTCACGAACCCTTACTCAATAATCCAACGATCTTATCTTAACACTCGGTCACTGCACTGTGCCGTGCTGCCCATTCTTATGCGGCCAATTGTTTGTGGTAATCGCTCCCGGGTTCGAGACTCGGCTTGTCGTCTGAACAAGGGTTCTAATCCAGCTCACCGCAATCCCAGTGCCTCACTTCCTCACCGCAGCATGCCGTCAAGCATGGGCGCGAGCAGTGGCTGACTACAAATGCATCCAATAGTATCTTCTTCCAACTGGAGTCATGCGATGGTCAAGCAATTGCTCGTGCTGTAGAGAGAGCGAGATTTGTCACATTGTTAAATATGTAAATAAATGGAGATGCTTAATTGTCGTGAATAATACCCTCCATCTCAGAAGAGAGCACTCGGCCTAATATACAACCTAATAGTCAAGTCAAGTAACGTTTTATTTCACCAGTAAATACATTATATAATATCACTCACTTATGTGTATGGGCTGGGTGCCTTACAAGTATTGAAATACGTTTAGTTTGAAATGAAAAGGAATTTGACTGAATGAATTAATGATTTAAATGAATTTAACTGAAGATACATAAAATATGATATTAGTAATCATATGTCATTTTAATAGTATGAATTTAACAAAAGCTTCATAAAAATATAATATAATAGTAATCAGTACTATTTGAACATATGTCATTACGTCTTTGCTTCGAGCTGTCCGTCGAGTCATCTATACAGGTTTATTTCCAAAGCTATCGTTTCAATCAGTTAACTGGTCAATGCTGATAAAACCGCAATGTGCAACAAAATCATACAAAAGAACCTGGTCCCTCCATCCATGATATTTTAGGTCTACCTTCAGTTCTCCCGTTATAGTAAAGAATATGTTGGCATAGGCTACGTCACTCATTGTTATAAGAGGCAGACAACGATGTTCTTATTAGTCGCTGTATAGGTATAGTCATGATTGTTAGTAGAGAGGTATTATAAACTGCTTTGGGTATATTCTCATTTCTCACTAAGGGCATAAGTCGATTGGTTATATGTTGTAAACACTAAATAGAAGACTTGACTTGGCGAAAGTCAATATGAAACTAACGTCGGTTTTCCAGCGTTCTTTCGTACTACGGTGTGTATCTTCGTCCAGCCTAATAGTCTTGGTTATGATAGTAATCATCACACTGGTAGATCGTAATTGGCAAGTCAATGCGGATCCCAGCCCCGGTATCGTGTCACCGATCTAACCGCGGCCGCCTCTGCTGAAGGTTTTAGCAGGTTTCAACGAGGCGCCGAGAGTGAAACTAGTGTAGGTAGACCCTCTCACTTTCATCCCCGTAATCTCCGTATCAAGGCTGTCCGCGGGTCTACTACAATCACTTGAACGGTATTATTAGGAGGTTTCGAACCAGCGTACTGCCTTAATAATAGTATTTATTTTTAGCGGTAAGCTATTTGCGAAAATATGACATGAAATTCCTAACGAGTACTTTTATTCATAAGAAGGTATTGTGTTTACGTTATACTGAAGAAGTTTGAGAAGATATCACTTTTATCCCTCGGATAAATCACGTTCAAGTATACGTTGGCTGTCGCCTTGAATTACGAAATAGGGAAAAAGAATCGTGAATTACCAATCAACATTATTTCAATAAAATGATGGAGATGATGTAGGCAGGCGATGTTGTTGATGATCTTCTGATACTATTTTGAATAGCTATTGCGTATTGTTCACGATGTACGCTTAAGAGGCCTCTTTACATCTTGCCTACCGGCTTTATTGCAGGCGTTCGGGGCCCAAGTTGGCAACGGAAAATCAATCATCGTATTGACTTACAGTTTTCGGTTAGATGATCAATAGTATTCAATAATACGTGCTCGTACGAAGAGCTTTAGTTCGTGGTATGTTTTCAACCCTTTCAAAATAATTGTCAAAAATCAACATGTTTCTACCTGTTTTTAATTGTTTTCACGATTTTTTCATAGTAATTCAATAGAAAAATATGGTTTTTAGTGAACGTAGAGGCACAGATATACTCATTTTTGTTTCATTGCAAAAAGAATTAGACTGATAGGTCCTACCGTTTACCCACCATGTGTTGGGAGCTAAAGGCCTGCATTGGCGCTTTTTGTCCTGTTTTGTTTGTTCCCTGCAAGTTTTACTCATGGATTGTGAGATGTAAAGTAGCCTCTTAAACAATGGATCGAGCACAATTTAACATTTTCGTGCATCTCCATTATTAGCTGTGCCCGTTGTCCTTGTGCCCCAAGGACACGGGTTCGAATTCCGCTGAGGGCAGAGATATTCATAGTCGCGTATTTCTCTTATTTTGGACAATGTAAGTAGGCTTCTTCTCGGCTTCTTCTTAGTAACAAATGACTTGCTATCGTAATAATTTTCGGGGCATTACCGGGTACTAATAAAGGTGTTAATTGTTGTTTATCAATCGGGAGACATTGTTGTATTTGACAACAATGGGTGACCGGTGACATCATTTGATAGATATTTTTAAGATTCTAAAATATATATTGAAGATAGTTCTATCGCTGCCTAGTGTGCTTCATGTCAATATATCCAACCTGTGAAATACGGAATTACTATATCGTCCACCCAGTTTTTATGATACATCATCAATAATAACGGGCAGAAACCCTCAAATATAGTAACATACTTTCGGTCAGTTGGTCACGTTCATTGATTAGCTCGAGCTTCGACTGCTTCATAGTAACACGTATGCATGGTTTTGTCCGTCCCGGTAACTATGCGGAACTGTGTTACTATGTATGAATTTGGAATAAGACTGAATACCGGCATCTCATTTATTTCTATGAAAAGCAACGATAATTACTGCCGTCACATAGTACCTTAATTTATATTTTACTTCATATTGACTGATACCATAGCTATTCTACGCTATAGTTTTCGAGTATATGAATGTGTGTATGATAGAACTGGCAATGAATTGCCAAGGTTAAATTGGTTTCTCAGCAACAAAGTATAATTTGTCTCATACACCTAACCTACACGCAAAATGAAAGTAATAATCTTATATCTAATAACATATATTTTCGTGAACTTGAGTCTCCTCACACTCGATCCAGACAGACAATTACACTTGAAAAACCACGTATTCGAAACGCGCAGGAAAAAGCTATTTACTATTTAGAGGAATAGTATGGTTTTATGTGTTTTATGTACCGGTATATGATTTATACATGTAGTGCGAGGGGTTAACAACTCCTGAAATCTGGTGTACACTTGTCATGAAATCTACCTGAAATCCCGTGAAATCTCCCTGAAATTCCTTGAAAACTGAAATTTACTAGTTGTTGACCCTCGATATAGTGTATAATGATGTATACATCTTTTATATATACTAACTGGTACCTAATGAGATTGATGAAAGCCTTTTTACTGCTCAAAACTTCCATCATTTTGCATGTGTAGGCTTTTTTCAAGTGGCATCACTCATTGTTGACAGAGATAGCCAATAATGAGCCTCAATTGATATTAATGATAATATGGCAGCTATTTTGTCATTTTGTTAATAATAAGTCCATGCTTGTATATAAGCGAAAGATGAAGCGATTCACCCCGCATCGGGCGCGCTTCCTTTTTCGTGCACATATCTTTTTTTTATATATATATATTGGGTTTTAACGACGCAATGTAATGATGACTGAGATCTATTGGCGTCGGATGAATGATTGATGAGATGATGGGATGATGAGATGAAGGTTTTATGGATAGTGGGAAGGAAGCAGTCGTGGCCTATATTGGGGGAACCATCCCGGCGGCGGCATTAGCCTAGACTACAGAGGGAAACCACGAAAAAAACCTGTATAGATGGACGGTAGCGGGGATCGAACAACCGGATCCGATATGCCCACTACCTCCCGGGTCACATGAAGGCAGTGCGTTAACCACTCAGCTACATGTGCCGGTCATATCTTCTTCTTTTACACAAGTATAGTATGTGAACTTCTTGACTTCTTCTTTTGTGTGTGTCTCTGAAAAACATTATTAAAGAACTCACTAAATCCATACCTACATAATAAATACACGACCGTGACTGAAAAAGAAGATGGTGTTCCCTATGCGGGACAAAACTTTCGGAGCATTATGAAAGGGAGTATATGGAAAAGTATTTTCGTTACATCATGCCACCATGTAACTAATTTTAATCATATCTTCGTGTGACAACAGCTTATTAGTGTGAACACGCACTGTTGTTATTTGTTAGAGCAGGATAGAAGTCGGCAATAAACAATATTATTGATCTGTATGTTGAACTATATGTATATGACTTGTATATATATATATATATATATATATATATATATATATATATATATATACTATACGTTTACGTACGTTTTTTATATTATTCATCAACATATAATTGCGATCAAATGTGTTTTAAATGTGTTTTTCTCAAAAATAATAAAGCACAGACGACCAATTTTCAATGCGCTGGGCAAATGTAATGAATAACGTGCGCATGCGCCTGATAACAAAATCATAATTACTTGGCCCATGGATTTATTTTTCACCATGAAATTTTCTGTAAAAAAAACTAATTTACGAAACATTACATGCGGTAATTACTTATATGTTTTGTTCCATTTTCAATTTCTGGTTGTAAACGCAGTACTTGCATTGAAGTTCCTTGAATATCGAAAACGAACTCTTGAATGAACTTATGAGGCCGCAGGCGCTCTAAACGGGCTTGTTGCTCGCTCGCTTCAGACTCAAGTTTACCATGCATCGTGTGCTAGGCGCAACCCGTAGACTAGCCCGTCGAACTCATATTCACATAAACGCCGTTAATTCCCTTGCTCACACTTTTTATATACTTCACATTTTTTTCGGTATTCAAAAGTATGCATCTAGGTTTTCGACAACACAAAATTTTCTCATGTTCCATTTGAAGAATTTGAAAAATTAAAAAATTTAGGTTCAAAATTCTGTTGTTGCGGTAACCTCCGTTATCCAATTATTAACAGAATGCAAACAAAATCATATTGATATCTCAAAAATTACGGTCGTGAGAGTTTGCTGCGTGAAATACGAACGCCTATGCGGCCCTCATGTACTTTTTTCTTACGAACTTGAACTTTCAAACGATCGTTTAAATGTTGATGAACTGGACTTTCTGAAAGTTTCTTCTGATTTTTTAAGACAAACATTGCCGAATAGATTCAGGAAAACAAGAGTTGTTTGTTATTACGTTTGAATGATTCGAGGTATAAACACTCGTATATATATATGTTTATCGTAAAGACGCATTTTTTGACTGTCTATTTTGTACGGTATCAAGAAAGTTCTGTTTTTAGCTGATACCAATGATCTGTATACAGATAGTACCCCCACCGAGAAGATCACTTGAAACTACTTTCGAGTATAGTGCTGGACGAGTGGTCGAGTGGCTAGCACACTGAACAGTCATTCAGGAGACCGCGATTCGATAACCTCCGTGGTCGACCATAATGACAGGTGGTTTTCGTAATTTCCCTCTATCGTTCAGATTTCCAAAAACACCTTATACAGTAACATTTCATCTCATCTTCCCGTCACCACATTCATCATTCACCGACGCCAATAAATCTTAGTCATCAGTACAGTGCGTCGTTGAACACACACACATATATTGTATATAAATATATATTATTTTTTATTTTTTGTATTTTTTATTTCAAAAAAACGAGTTCAGTGGTTATATTCAATCCAGTTGTCTTTATTTTCATAGGGAACACAAAAAATGGCGAAATTAATTTTCACATTATTTTATAGCCTCGGTAATAATTTATTGAACAGTAGTTTATGTACTAATCGAACGATAGTTACTGTAGCAACACAAGGCAAATCAACAATATCACGGTCTCTCATAATTTATCATATTTCTTTGCCCACTGCATGGGCAGAACTTTTTTTTTTAAGAGTAACAACAATGGAAATACAGAAAGACCAGATATGTTGTCATGATAATTAGCTCGTTCAACAAACATTTTTCAATCAATGTTCCAGTTCCTTGGAGCTACCTAGAACCACTAGAATCAAAGCCCTCATATTGCCTAGGACTTGATATTGCAAGTGTTGTAGCGGTAGCGGTTAGGGTTGATAGTTGTATATAGTTATATATAGGCCTAGTTGTATATAGTTGATTATAGTGACAATTTTTTTAAATATACATATTGGGTTTTAACGACGCACTACAATGATGAGTAAGATATATTGGCGGATGAATGACTAATGAGATGATGGGATGATGAGATGAAGATTTCTTCGGTTTTGGGAAGGAAGCGGTCGTGGCCTATATTGTAGGATTCATCCCAGTATTAGCCTAGACTACAGAGGGAAACCACGACGAAAAACCCCTGTAAAGATGGACGGTGGCGTGGATCGAACCAGGTCCGATGTGCCCCTTCACCTCCCGGATCACACGAAGCGAGTGCGTTCTAGGCTAACCACTGCTCTGCATGTGCCGGTTATAGTGACAAATAGCGGGACTGTAGTTATAAATTCATCCTGTGATATACATGAGTTGTAAAGAAAATCGCTTCTGTAATATCAGACATTTCATATTCCTCAACTTTTTGCAATCTATTTCCGTAAAACTGATATTTTACCTTCAATTTCTGTGCACTCGTAAATCCTCCTAAATAGGTTCTTCCATCTCAACATTCACAAGTATTTGCAGATCATAGCCCCCCCCCCCCCCCCCCCCCCCAAATATTAGTTGTAAATCTGGAAAACGGTCGATTGGTTCGCTCAGAGACTAAAGATAACTATATTATCTTCAGTCTCTTGTCCGCCTACGTTTTGAGGAATATACTACAAGAACGGTCTTGTGTGGATGGCGGTGGTGGTGACACTGTAGGTGTATTGAAGTTGTTCGGATGAATGACCTGAACTTAACCTCATCAATACTTATTTATGACGTTTATTTAACGACGCAAAACAGCGTCTGTTTTGTGGTGTCGGCGGTTAATGAATATGCTCAAGATGGAGGATCAAGGATCAAGATGGGGCTGGGAATGTTCTGGATGGAAGCACAAAGCGCTGCCCTGTCTTACAGATATGCAAGTGAACAAACTATTATGATCAGGAGATAGGCCATTATCATTTACATTCACACTCGAATATCACCATATTTCGATTGGTCAGAAGAAATGCGGTGATTTAACGACTTGACGTATTGCTTTATTGAATAAGAACGATAGGTTTGACAGGTCTTTTTAAACAGATTAATCGAAAATAAAACGGTTTTAAAATAAAAATCCACCCTCATTGTCAATTTGAGCTTGAAACTCATAGGCCTATCGCCATTTGTCATTTGCAGTTATCCGTCGCAAATTACATTACTACATTTCAAAAGGGTATTGTAGGAGGTTAATTGGACTATATGTAATTGTACAGGTTTGCCATACAATTTTTTGTGTGTACCTTATTTAAATTCAAATGTGGGCCTGTAGATATTTCATGTACAATATAACCAATCAACAGTATTCTAACCATATCCCATTGGTTCTGCTCGGTTGGTTGCGACAAAAGTGTTCATCAGCTGCGAGGGCGGGCGAACACTGTACTGCAAGTCGACTCGCTTGTCAAGGTCACACCTAGAAGCGTGGTCTCGATGATTAGAGTCGACTTGTCGTGAATATCATCAATGAATGACATTGCTCAGATGTCGTGATACTGTTGTATAAATGCAATTAACCTCGGATCATCAGTGTTGTGTTTGCAAAGCACTCTAATCATGTATTTGTATCATGTATCTGTATCATGTTTTATGGTATTGTTATTATCCCTGTCTCTGCTTTTCAAACAAGAAATCTACCAATGTAATAAATTAATCATGATTTATTTAGAACTACTACCCATTCTAATTATATTTTATTTGTATCACCTTTTTGTGTTACTTCTTGTGCTTTAAATATCAACTTATTTTTTATTTAGAAAAAAAAGTAAACACAGTGATTATACTTTAATGTTTTTCGTTGATTTTCAAAAACTTACAAATTATTTATAATGGTGTCAGACTTCATAGTATCATCCTTATAGGTGCTTGTACACTCGTGGCAACATGAAGTGATCAATCAAGTTACATTAAAATGCACCCTGAAAAAATGTACTTACATTGTACGCACTAAATCTAGCAGACAATGTATGAATGCATTCACTTACTTTCTGTTGACAATGTATGAATGCATTCACTTACTTTCTGTTGAAAAATTTGCAGTAAAATGTGCATAGGCCTACACTTGCAATTTCAATTTTAATTTCCAAATCAAACAATTTGTGTGACCGCGAGTGTATCATAGAGTATACTTGTACTTTGTACTGCGCTATGTATAATGCCGTGTAAATGTTGATGTTGAAGTTACAGCGCATGTGTTTGTTTTGTTGCAGGTACCAGTGCTCCTGCCACCCCCATTATGCCAGGCGGGGCCACCCCTGGGACACCCTTGACCAAGACCAAAGTGAGTTTGCCAAAACTATTACCCAAATCTGGTGTACATCCATAGAAGTCACTGTAGGACTACTTATAAACTGCATGGCAATCATAGCTCACAACGGAAATGAGTACAATGTCATTTTAGACATGCGTGGTGAACTCATAACTATTTATTTGTCATTTGTAGTTATTGGTTATAAGTTCAACGTTACCAAAAGGGTTCTTCTGTAGGAAGTTTGTACTTTGTTTCATTGTGAAGGTTAAGGGGGATCCTGCAATATTTTCACTACATTTTTTCATCTCTTTCCTGATAGTACTCTTTGAAACAGTCATGTTGAAAAAAGTTTTGTTAAATTTAATAAAAAGAAATTACTGTGGGAAGTTACGGAAAATTCAATAATATTAGACATTTAATTGGAATCCTGTAAGTTTCCTGTACAATCTGAGGTATCCATTAGATTTTTCTGTGAAAATGGTAGGCTATAAACTGTATGGTTTTGAAATTTAAAAAATGGTGAAAAATTAATTTCTCCAATTTTATATCATATTTTTTCGGAAATCAAATTTGATTGAAAAAGTAAGCTACATTTTTCGTACCATAACTTACGTGATAGTGACTTAATTCTGACAAAAATAGAACTGTTACCGTCTTGTAACATTCGTGAATAGAATGACACCGTACTTGTCTCGGTACATCAAGTATGAGCAGAGTTCTCTATGAAAGTTTATGCATATGTTTTTCGATATTTTACGCTCGCTCGAAACTGAGATTTCGCATAATTCTTCCCAATCACAGAGTCAGCCACTGGCGCTCCACTAGGCCGTTGACAACGAACAGGTTCTAAACTAATGTCCACCGAAGTAGTGGCACGTGCTCAGCGGTTGGCACTTCTCTGTATTCGGTTCCATACTATTGTTGTGAAGACGTGCGCGCCAGAAATTGATTAAATATGTAATTTAATATTATATTAAATAGAAATAGGAAATGTCATTTCGTTTTTTCATTTGAGTATGCCCTACACATTTCCAAATTCTTTCAAAAAAAAATATTCAAAATGCTTTCGTTATAGTCTTATGTAGCTTCGATTGAATGAACATACCTGTTCATCAAGTTGATGAATTTATTGGATGTATAAATTAAAATACTGCGCAGCACAATTCCGATAAATTTGAAGAATCTTTTTGTTCATTATCTTTTTGAATTTTTTTTTCTTTTTACTTCCTCAAGTTTGTCCAACTCTAGGATGAATTCCCAAAATGTAACCAATATTAACCAATATAACCAAATAACCAATATACCAATATATAATACCCAAATAATATACCAAATACTATAAACCAATATTGGCCAATAACCAATATAATAACCAATATTGTATTCTCAATGATTGAATTGTTTTAAAGTACCATACTGTACTTGATTGTATTATTCAGAATAGTGTGTGAATAGTATGTGAATTGTATCTTCAATCATCATGTGATATAAATTGATGCATTTACGCTACCTAATATTATTTGGAAGATCAACCAACAAACATCAAACAAACTTCTCAATGATCCTTGTTTGCATATAAAATATTGTGCTCAACACTATTATACAATTCCAAGTACAGTTGAACCTCTTTAGTACATTTTTCAGAGGACCAGACAGAAAATACTTACTTAGGTGAAAAACTTACTAAAGAAACTATTCAACATGTAGGAGCATATGGATGAAATAAAAAAATTAAACTTACCAAGGTGAAAAATATGCTAACGAGAAACTTACTAAAGAGGTTCTACTGTAGTCATGCCTCTTGTAAATGATATTGTCAGACATATTGTGTGCATTGTATAATGTCTTACATAATGCACACGAAGTTATACTTTTGAGATTGTTCAGTGAGAACAAGATGTACTTGATGATTGTCAAAGTTCTATATATACCCTGGCCCATGTTTTATTTGTTCAATTTAGAGTATAAATATTTCTGTTTATAAATGTAAAAATCTGTTTCAGGTTTGTGTTTGGTCAAGTTTTTCATGTTTTTTCCGTGATGTTTAGTGTCAGATGGGTGGGGTAAGGGTTGTGTTGAATGAAGATCAATACTGTAATGTCACGGTTCAAACCTCATCTTATCCAACCCTAGTTATCACCTCAGATAACCCTAAAACAGAGTGGCACGACTACACTTACATAACAATGGAGTTTAGATATTGAGGAATTAAAATCAATTACGAAATGAAGAATGTATCGTTGAATGAACCTCTATTCAGTGAAAAAACGGGTTCATTTGATTATCATTGTTAAGCCTGTACATGAATGAACTGTTATTCACTCCACTACACGAGAGACTAATGTTCTGATTGAACGTCTCCCTTTCGACACAACATTAGCGTACGGGTGTTTCGCGCCTTCATCTTACCCTTTACAATATTATAATGTGTCATTCATTGCTTATTCAGACAAGCCAACAATAACGCACCGCTGAAAATGAGCAGTTATCGTTCATAAGCAAAGGCATCAGTTCTTGTTAATTCGATGCCGTCCGCCTTCACCACTCCCTTGACCGTGTACTTCAATATTAATCGAAAGAAATGTGAGGAGGATAAAAAGCAGCACACCAAGCAGTACTCCTTGAGGTCTCCAGAGAGACTGTATATTAGCAACAATAGTTTGAGTGGTGGCCAGCAAGATCACTGTTAACTATACAAAATGTCAAATTCATCCATCAATTCAACTGCAACACCTTGTGGACGTCCTTAACCTTGTTCAGATGCATTAGCAATTGTGGCATGTCCTCATCAGCCGTTAACATTCCCCTTGGCCAGTACGTGGTATTCCTTGACCAGCACTTGGTATTCGTGTAGAATCTGTCAGCAAACTATTACTGTATGCTACACGTGTTTGCAGCTTGTGCCATTGGACACGGCAAGCACGCTAGCGGTGATTCTAATTCTATTGTTATTTTTAGAATGGTTTACATAGATTGATTACCAGCTTCCAATTGTATTGTCAGACTAATGGTGGCCTAATGGATTAATTTGAGAACAGTGTGTTACATAACTCTTGGGATTGCATCAAGACCTGGCATGTGTTGTCTCTATAATTGTTGTTATTTACTCAGCAGGACAAGGTGGCCACGAGAACCAAGGTGGTCGTAGCACTCTACCCCTTCAAGGCCATTGAGGGAGGGGATCTGTCGCTAGAGAAGGTAAATACCTGTTCATGATAAGAGTCATGATGCACTCGTAAAACTTGAAAGATACTACCGTAGCTGTAGATAATGCCTTACAGGTAAACGTTTTGAGCGATTATTGGTGTATGGCAGTGGCGTGCGGTGCATTATGAGCGTGTGTAGGCACTGGCCTGGACAACAGGGAAAATCTCTATAGGGGATCAGGAAAGTGAGCCTCCCAGTGAAGCTATGCAGGGGAAAGAATTAATAGTTCTCAAATCTTTTATATGAAGTTTTGTTGAACTGTGCACAAGTTCAGTTTTTGAAATAAATGATTATTATAAGTGTCATATTGTCACTTACTTCATATATTCAATTATTCATATATAAATGAATACGGTACTATCCTGACTTACCAATATTCATTTGTACGTTGGCTTCATTCTCCTTTCCTCTATTCATTCATATTGGGTTTAACGACGCACTCTACTGATGACTACGATCTATTGGCGTCAGTGAATGATATGTGAGATGGTGGATGATGAGATGAGAGGTTATGTTATGAGGTGTTTTGGATAGTGGGGAGGAGTTGGTCGTGGCCTGTTGTTAAGGAACCATCCCAGCATTGACCTGAACGACAAAGGAAAACCACGAAAAACCCCTGTCAATATGGTCGACCATGGCGGGAATCGAATCCCGGTTTCCTGAATGACGATTCAGTGTATTAACCACTAGGCCACACGTCACAGTCTCTCCTCTCCTTTTTTGTAAATATATTATCATTTCATTATTATACTCTTTGATTCTACAATAGCCCCCTAAACAACTGATAACATACGAGGACTGGGCCCACTTCTCACCACAGTCGCGGCCACCGCTGAACAAGGATTGTCTCGGCCTACCAATCATACCAATCACACGATTTTCACTATTTCACTATTTCAGTATTTCACAAGTTTAATAAAACGAAACGATTATCATATGATGCACAATGAGTTACATTGTTACAACTTATAAGTGGATGGACTAGAACAATAATCCACACCAGCTAAATTTAAACACTCACAATGATTCACTCGCTATTAAACAAAATCAATTCTAATCCATCAAGTCTACGCACGTGGTCAGAGTGACTACTGTCTGCTGATCTAGAGCGCGGGGGGGAGTACAATGCACATGCGTAGTGTTGAAATCGAATGACTACCTTTAGGCATGTTCTATGTTCGCATCCAAGGTCATCCACTGCACGCGTAGTGCACACCGTAGCTTCAAGCCTACTCTAGTTAGTCAAAGGAAAATTGTATACCTAAGATAGGCAAGCCAGCAGTACTGCTAGCCCAGCAAATCTGCTTATGCCAGTAGATGGTGTGAAGAGTGACGATCAGCAATAACATCGCGCAGAACAGAGGCAAATACGAATTATTATTCAGTTAGGAACGCTTAGAGGTGGATATTTGGGAATTGTTTAAAAAATGTATGTTTATATTACTTACTGGCTAGGCAGTGCCTAGTTTTTATACCCTGGACGGCACGCTTATGGTGTATGGACACTATGAACTATCAGTTAACAAAAATAGTCCTTTCAATTTGTTTCTTTTGTGAAATGTTTTGAGTTCAACACATTTCCTTCAGCCAGACTCTCCCCTCCCCCCCTTTTTGTACTGTTTGAACAGATGTGGTTGAACCCTAGTTAAATCCTTCTGGGTTTACCTTTTACTTTCACAATCCCATATCTTACCATCATTTCTAACTTCTGATAGACGGCTGATAATTTCTTGTCTGTAAATCTGGAGACTTCAAATAACTCATATTTAAGGGTTAGCTGATTGACAGTGGATAAAGCGATGATGGTTTCTGTATATTTTTTCTCGAGTCAGAAGACGAAAGCTCTGACCTTGATATCCCATTTAGAGACCGAGCTTCCGACCTTGATGAAATAGCGGGATTAAAAGGAGCAAAAAATTGTGTATCAACATTTTTATCGAAATTACCCTGAAATATGCCTAAACTACCCAGGTAATACTTGGGTTATTTTGAGAGATACCCGATTCCTAATATTGTACCCGAAAGGATCACTATTAAATCGGTCAAATAGTCGTATAGATCCTTGGTACCCGCATGTTGTATGCCCTATACAGTGAAACCTCTATCTATCGTTTTTCAAGGGACTAGGAAAAATGAACCATCCATGCAGGAAAACGATCCATGTAGAAAAATTTAATATGGGTCAAATGGGAGTAGTGGGACAAAATGAATGATAGAAACAGAAAAACGATGAATGCGGGTACGATGCTTCGAAGTTTCACTGTACTGTCGTAACGTTGACTGCTTCTTGCTGTATCAGTAGCGGAGTCACTGGTGGTTTGTTCATCCATTCAGCTATTTCATATACTTGTATTTCACAGTACCTCTATTGATATTTAATGTCCTTCAAACATACAAAACCATGCAAACTTGCGTGCAATTAGAGCTATTCGTGGTACCATGTGGAAAGGTGAAGTATCAAGGCCTGATGAAATGCACTTGGCTTCAGTCCAGCATTGTTGATTGACCTCAACAGATGTCGATGACTAAATTGTACCTTTGAAACATTGTAATTGTTTGTAAATTATAATATAAATGGCGTGATTTGACCGTTTTGAAGATTTTTCTCTGTTCATCTGTTGACATAAAGAACATATCAATATTTAAATGTAGGTGCTTCATAAATAACTACAGTATTGGTCAAAGTTAAACATGGATGTTTTATTTCTATATACATGCAGCTACTTGTATAATGTTATTTAATATAAGTATTGTTCCAACAGGGAGGAGAGTATGAAGTGCTGGATGACTCACAGGATCACTGGTGGAAGGTGAAGGATGACCAGGGATCAGTGGGATACATTCCCAGTAACTATGTCAAGGAGAAGGAGCTTTTAGGACTGCAGAAATATGAGTGAGTTTTTTCTATTGCATTAACATTCGCTGTGAAGGAACTTGAAATGGAATCAGTGTACTTAACTCGAGGAAGTAAGGTAAACTTGAGTGATGCTCGAGGAATTTTTTTTTTTTTGAGGAATGATTTGAGAAGGAAGTAGGGAAGAGAAAAGCCTCATAATTCTGAGGTTTTATCAGGGGTGTACTCTTGTGATACATTGATGTGATATTTTCTAGCTTATTGAGTAATGATTAGTGAGTTCTGAATGAGAAATTGAAGTCTTGACGGTATTTCTCGAGGCATAGCAATTAGCAATTAACAATTTAACAGTTACCTTTCTTTCATTTGCAAAGGGTATCACCTATTTTGTGTTAGTCCTTTGTACTTCCACTCAATTTTTCTAGTTGGCACTTTGCTATGTTGAGACGTTTTCTTATCTGATAGATGGTACGTGGGTGAAATGTCACGGCAACAGGCAGAATCGTGCCTGAAAAATGAGGACAAAGAAGGCTGCTTCGTAGTAAGAAATTCGTCGACGAGAGGTCTCTACACGCTCTCGCTGTACACCAAAGTGTAAGACATCGTACTCTATTACTTATTGCAACTCCATTGCCTCCTTTCTTACATTGTCCAGACTGCTTTCATCGCTGTTTCCCCTCAATTGTGTGTATGTGTTAGTGTCGCAGAACTGTAGGAGAGAAGTATTGTTGAAAGTTGCACTAACCATCTATCATCCAGTTTGTTCATAGGCTGTAGGCCCAAGTTATACGACGTCCACTCTGAAACCATGTTGCATTCAGAAGCACTTTCTGTTGATGCTTCATGTGTCAAATATTGCTCAAAAAATTAATCTCAAGAATCTTATATATCTCCTTAATCGACTCCCATCTGTTTGTTACGGATATTTTAATGTCATTGTTTCCAGTCTACTATCGAATTCTAATATATTGTTTCGAACAGCCCTCACTGCCATGTGAAGCACTACCACATCAAGCAGAAGAGCAGTGGTGACTTCTTCCTCTCCGAGAAGCATTGTTGCGGCTCTATACCTGACCTGGTCAATTATCATCGTCACAACAGCGGGGGACTAGCTACACGACTCAAGGCCAGTCCCTGCGACAGGCCAGCACCTCCCACAGCAGGCAAGTAACTAATTATCAACTCACAGTTGAATATGTAGTGGCTATGATCGATTCTTTTCAGTCGATTCTTGCTAATAGTAGCATCGGTATGAAAGTGAAACAGTTTTATATACCAGTACCTTCATTAATAGCATAGCATCTGCTGTTGTTGTTGGCTGTGAATTTCTCTACTGTGTATATCTACTAGACTTTGTTTGAATTTTTGGTTATTTGAAGTATCTAATTACTCAAGAGAAGTATGTATCCACTACGCTACCCACTATCCACTCTGCTGTGGTCACCTTATATTCAGATCAAGTTGTAAATCAGTGATTCGAATTTGACTTTCCAAAAATCGAATTTGTCCTACTAATATTAGAGCTAACAGTAATGTGTGGATTCCTTTGCAGGACTTAGCCACGACAAGTGGGAGATCGACCCTCAGGAATTGATGCTTCTCGAGGAGTTGGGCTCGGGGCAGTTCGGGGTCGTCAGGCGGGGCAAGTGGCGGGGATCGATAGACGTCGCTGTCAAGATGATGAAGGAGGGAACAATGTCCGAAGACGACTTCATCGAGGAAGCAAAAGTCATGACGTAAGTATTGGAACTTTGTTCTAGTACAACCAGCAGCTTACCTAGAAGTGTCAGTTGAATAGAAAGTTCAAAAGTAGTTTCTCAGGTTTTAGTTCAAGTTTCTTGCTACCATTCATGGCAGTTTCAATCATGATTGTCAACGTCAAAACCAACACTACTGCCTTTTCAAGGGAAGGTTATCTTTAGAGTGAACCGAGTCAAGGCCTACATAAGACCTACAACATAAGAATTTGTTGTTATTTGTTATAAGAATTTACCTACACAGTTAATCAAATTATTATTCTAAGTAAAATTAATTCATCAGAAGTTTCATTGCAGGACTGCAGTCAAATTATAAGATTTTTTAACCACTCATGAATCTAAACTTTCAAATTCCTGTGCTGAAAGTTCAAACAATTTCAAACTGTGAATAAGTTTTTAAAACAAATACAGAAGACTCAAAATATTCTCTACGTTGTCTACTTCCAAGAATTCACAGTCTTTGTTCTATTCTCACATTGCCACCTGTTATTATTCTAGTAAACTCCAACACCAGAATCTCGTTCAACTGTACGGTGTATGCAGTAAACATCGCCCAATCTACATCGTGACCGAATACATGAGACATGGCTCACTACTGAACTACCTTCGAAGACATGAGACGTCTCTACAGTCCAACGTCGCCATGCTATTGGACACATGTGTACAGGTAAGTGTTTCCAGTACTGCCGTAACACATTTTAGGCTGCAAAATATCAGTGCAAATTATTTATAAATTCAATACTATAGACTAGAGTTGCCATTCGATGTGAAAACTCATATCGATTATCGTTTACTTAACATTGGTTATTAATCGTATTATATCGATATTTTTTCTCCTAATCGATAATCGTATCGAATGTCAAAATATCGTATCGCATCAGAATTATTGTGTTACAAATTGCAGTCTAAGCAGCTTTGTTGATTGATTCATTGACAAGTGGTTGACCTTGGACCACGTGCGGGAGTTCGGTCCTAGCAGGGAGGGGTAGAAAGATAATGGGATAGAGGAAGAGGCAGATTTCTGAGCTTTTAAAAAAGTACAAGTAACAATGTACATCTGGAATTCATCATTTATCTATTAATAGAATACCGTATAGTCCCGAATTTAATCCGAGGGCTTTCCTCAAAATTTCAAGCCCAAAAGTCACCCTTGGCCTATATGCGAATCTCGGCCTAGGCTATAATCGGTCAAAAATACTTGTTTTGCTCATTTTAATTGGGCGTGAGCTTACTACATCCGCACACTCATAATAACGGAATCGACTAGAAACTGATAGATATTCCACTAAAATCACGTTTAATAAATGTTTTATCATGAAGAAGCATCATTTCCTCAATTACCATCATTTTTATTTGACGTGCAATAACAAACATAGCACGCGTCGAGCTGTTTGCTGCAGGTGTGCGTTTTCCTACTACGCGGTACGCGTTACCCATGACGCGATCTGATCAACTCCATGGTCTGATCTTGACGAGCACGAGACTGTTTAGCGTGAAAAAAACACTCGAAACCGGCAATCAATTGAGGCCTCTCAACAGTTTGTCACAAGTCGTTTCGTTGTCGCATAGCTGGGCTTATATTTATATTCTTGACAATACGGTACCCTTTATAGGTTAAAGTGCTTCGCAGTCTGTACCAGTGTGTGTACCTCATAGTCATATACAACCCAACCGCGCAATAGGCCCAAGTCTATATTTTCGTCTCTTGCGCATATCAACTCTGACGTCATTGCAAACAGCGTTTCTCATTGGCTTTCGAGTGCCCAATAGAAAATAAGAACTTTCGCGCCACATACACTGATTGGAGCAATTACATAAAGGGTAAAATAGTAAGTTTGAAAAGGAAAGAATGTTCATTTCGATAATTGAAAATAATCATATTTATATCGTATCGCCGAGATTGAATCGATTATCGTATCGTTTGAAGAAATATCGATCTAAATCGATATATCGATTATTGTTGGCAACCCTACTATAGACATAGTCATAGGCATAATATTTATTGCACCACCAAAAGCTAGTAAGTTTCCTAGTAGATACTTGAAGCGTGAACCCAGCAGAGCAAGCACAAGCAAAATATGTTACTTATAATCCATATTTGTTTAATGATTTTGATTTTTTGCCATATTTGAGAATAGGCGTACTATATGGCTCATAACCTTTTTCCACCATTCCAAACTGTTTCAGTTTCAACAGTTTTAATCAGGGTAACTATTTTTGGACTTTCTGGGTTCATTTTTTATGAAAATATGATATTTTCTGTTTCAGGTGTGCAAAGGAATGGCGTACTTGGAGCGACACAACTACATCCACCGAGACTTGGCAGCAAGAAACTGTCTCGTAGGATCGGAGAACGTTGTCAAAGTGGCAGACTTCGGGCTTGCCAGGTATGTTGTCACTTTATTTTATTACCATTTCAAGTCTACATTGCTTGTTTTCTAAAAATAAGAGAACATCATAGCCTTGTCACTATCCTCAATCTATAGTTGAACTTAATTTTACTGAGATGAGTGGTCAAGTGGCTAGCACACTGCACCGCCTTTCGACATCGGGGTTCGATTCCCGCCATGGTTGATTATCTTGACAAGAATTTTTGTGGTTTTCCTCTGTTGTTCAGGTTGATACTAGGATGGTTCCTTAACAACAGGCCACGACCGACTCCTTTCCACTATACAAAAACACCTAGTAAAATAACCGTTTATCTCATCATTTCATATATCATTCACCGACCCCAATAGATTGTAGTCATCAGTACAGTGCAACATGGAACCCAATATAACAACGACAACAAATGGTTGAACTCGTAACATTTTTTTTTAAGTAATTTTCCTCACATATCAGTTAGAAAGTTTTTGATGAAACAAAGTGAGATGAATCTATAGTTTTGAAACGTCGTTTAAGAAGCATTAACATGTTGCATCATGTTGCCCCCCTCAGATACGTGCTCGACGACCAGTACACCAGCTCTGGTGGCACCAAGTTTCCTATCAAGTGGGCACCACCGGAAGTGCTGAACTACACGCGCTTCTCGTCCAAGTCTGACGTGTGGGCTTATGGCGTGCTCATGTGGGAGGTGTTCACATGCGGACAGATGCCATACGGCCGGCTCAAGAACACCGAGGTTGTGGACCGCGTTCAGAGGGGCATCATACTCAGTCAGCCCTCGACATGTTTCAAGGACGCCTATGATGTGAGTTACCACAACCGTTTCGGCAATAATACGTTTTCCATCGGTCCCAGAATTTTCATTTAGCAAATTTATTTTATGGTTAGATAATTTTGTTGATACGATCCTTCCTAATATATCGTCCTCATTTTTACATTTTGATTCTGATACCAATGTGTCATGAAGAAACTCAACGATGCTGGAAAATAGTAGGGCTGTGCAAGCAGAGCTTTTTGAGTTCGAGCGAGTTCCGAGCGAGATTGCCTTTTTTCGAGCGAGTTTCGAGCACTATTTTAGTTCGAGCGAGTTCAAGCACAAATTTTAGTTTGAGCACAAATTTTATAGCAAATTTTATAGAAAATTTAATTTAAAAAAAAACATCGTAAATAAAATCATATCTTGAATTATAGCAGGAATATAAAAAAAAACGATATGACAACCCTTGAACAATACTTCAGCAACATTTTCGTGGACAAATTGAATTGAAAAAAATTATTGTTTGAGAAAAACGAAAAATAAATTTCACTGTTGAAAATTTCGTAAAAACCAAATGATCATGTAAATTGTTGGTTTTTATTTTATTTTCATTTTTTTGTAGTTTTAGCATGATGGTTATCTAAGTGCAAAATTTGAAGTGAATACAATCAATATTAAAAAAGATAGCCACGAAAATCATCACTTCCTGGTTAGAATTACGATAATTTTGTATTGCGTACGAGAGAAACTGGGCGAAACTACTTGATAAGTTCGCTACTGATGAGCTACTTGATCGGCTAACTTCGCCGATGACGACACGCGAACTTTTTGCCTTTGGCGCTCGGCCGTCCAGAGTGTCTTGGCAACACGCGTGATGACATTTAAATGTGTCCTTGAAGAGTTTGTGGAGGGGGAGAAACTGAGGAAGGGAGAGAGACGCGTGTGCGTGTCTGGTGGTAATTACGACTCAACAGAACTATTACTCAGTCACTCGGGAGTCATTCACTCCGGTGCAACTGACATTGTGAAATGATGCGCGTTGTTATCATTCAGCAAGTTCTATAGGGGTATGCAAAATCGAAGGAAGAAATGCAAAAACAAAACTTTTTCACGTCTCAGACACTATATATTTATTATTTAATATCAATATGTTGAATGATAAAAAGATGACATGTTTATTCTCGCTCGCTCGAAAACGTTCGAGACCCGAAAGTATTTCGAGACTCGAAGTTTCGATCTGGAAAAAAATCTTTTCGTTCGAGTCTTGATCTCGACTCGAACTCGCTCGAAAATTTCGAGTCTCGCACAGCCCTAGAAAATAGTGTAAATACAAATAACAAAACTGATACCAATTGCCTCTACTGCATAAATTGCCTATTCATTCATTTCTTATTCAAGATTATTGAAATGATTCATGTATGCTGAAAATCATGTGTCAAGAAATGTTGTATGGTTGGTGAAAAAATGTATAATTTAGATTAATATAATCGTGTCTTGTATGTTCAGATAATGAAGAGATGCTGGTCACATGCACCAGACGACCGACCTTCGTTCAGGTCGCTGAAAGATCAGTTGGCAACCGTGACTCGAACAATGGCCGACTGACTCTGTGTTTTCTGCGCTAGCGAGACACCGTCGTGGGCGCTCGAACAGATCATAGATGCGCTCTACAAACGGTCTACATTGCCACGACGACGGCACGTGCATAAGGCAGCTAGCTCTGGTGGCAAGTAGTGGCACCAGGCAATGAATGTGACGGGTTTATTGTCGGGCATTTGGCAAGGTCAAGAAGGTGTTATTAGGGAAAGAAACATCCCCAGTAATGTACATCTGAAAATATCCAAATTTTGGAAAGTAGTGTATTTCATATTTCATACTTGTCACTTCTCACTTTTAAATTGGTCGGTACATATATGTGTGTGATCTTGAAAGCCATAGCAAAAAAAATAATAATTGACAGAATGAATAATATGTTACAGTAAACCCTCGGTAATCCAAAATGCAAGGGACCCGAAAAATTTATTTCAATTTATAAAAATTTGGATTAACCGAAAAAAAATCCCATTCTCTCCCATTAAGAATTCTAGCGCTTTCGTATTGCGCGCGAGAAAAGCCATGCCACGGGTCCATACATGCATAGTAGGAATGTCGGCGGGTCCAATTTCAAGTGAAACCCGGGTTCAAACAATTACCCGCCGGGTACTTAATGTTTTTTTCTGGTCTTTATTTTTCTGTGTATGATGTTTTTGATCCGGTCTGTATTTGGATGCGCGTTCGACTCACGCGCACCTCTCTCTTCGCTCCCCTCACCCATCCACTGGCCCATAACTACAGCATGTCATAAGACCTTGATAGTCAGCTGTTGTCAGAAGTGCATTGTAAGACACTCACACACACAATCACACTCACACAATGCTCATAGCAAGTTGCTAAGTGACACTGTCCAGGACGCTTACCGCGACTGCCACTTAAGCCCCCGCCTATAGGCCCGGCCATGCTAAAATGCTCGGCGTGGGCTTAAGTGGCAGTCGCGGTAAGCGCCCAGATGTCTAGACATGTCTGAGATGTCATTTGACTGGAAGTGTGGCATTACTTCAAGTTTGCTTTCAACATTTTGATTGTTTCCCTGTCATTGTTTTAATAGAAAAGGAATATTATTGAAATGACATCCTTCTTCAAACAATGAGAAGCAATCATCATTGGCTTCATTGCCTTTTCAAAATAGTTTTATTCGGAATTACTTTTCGACTTTCCGTCGCCATAAAAGAATGCGCTCATGCAAACGTCTTGCTCCCCTCCCCCTCCCACGCATTGTCAGCTGTTACTGGCAGGGCAAATGTGCTAGTGCCGTAGTGCGATTGTATCAATCTCGTCAGTGGGTTTAGAAGCCTTGAGGTTAGAGGTCCTGTTGCTCTATAGAGTGATGATTGTATTGAGGAAAATGACGAGTCTTTTTATGAATATAGGTGATTTTGGCCTATACATTTTTTTTTCTTGTCTTTTTTGTGGGAAAACCCCGGGTAGGAGTTGGGTAACGAAGGCGGGTACCCGAGTAGGAAAATTCCTACCCGCCAACATCCCTAATAAATTGTGAGAAACTGTTTTGAGGCTAGTCAATGGTCATGCGTACTAGGCACGCTGTGTGACGCGAGATGGTCGTATTGTACACTTCTGTCACACTTGGCAGTTTGTTTAGTCCAAATGTGTAGTTTTATAACATAATTCAATATTGATGATCACTAGGCCTGTCAAATATTCTCCCGACTACAGATTCATGCAGCTTTACGAAGCCTCTTTCTTTTGTCAGGCGCGCTGCCCTGAATGATCGCTCTCAACCTTCTCCTTATTTTTCAAAATTGCTGACGATGTAGAATTTGGTATTCCATATTTAATTGCAAGTTGGCTTTTGGGCAATTTCTCATCTATTTCTTGCAATAGCTCCACTTTTTTTTGGCAAGAGTTAGTTCATTCATCATGTTTTTGTTTTGACATCTCAACACTATTCTCAGAAAAAACGTATTAAAAATGACAGCAATACAGCGCAGTGTCACTGAACTGAAACAAAAAGCTTATTAACTGAACTTGAAGGCAAATGATGTCATTGAACTTGAAGCAAAAACAAGCTACAAGATCAAGTTCATAGCAAAACAGCCGAACGGTACCGGCTATACACGAATAATACTTCACTACAACTTACCTTACACAGCTCACGAACAACAGACTGTTACACCAGTTGCTTGGTAGCTAGCGTGAAAGAATTATCTAGGCCTATTTTTACGCGTAAATGGAAGAGCAAGTAAATTGGGAAAATAATTATTATTTCATGGAATACCTTTGAAGTATTTCAGTTATCCAATCTGAAACAAGTGTAAAACCAATTGATGGGTCGAAATATAGTTTGAATTACGTTTTAGCTGGAATTCAGAGTATTCATATTAATCAACATTGAAATGCCTATAGCAGGGCTTCCCAACTGGCAGCCCGCGGGCCAACTCCAGCCCGCGGTATTTTTTCAAATGGCCCGCAGTATGGTCCTATGAATCAACGTAAAATCACTGCAATTTATGATAGCATCCTCTGTAGTCAAATTGAGAATATATTTGACAAGGATTGAACTGTCGTCACAAGCCAAACGGTAGGGGCGGTGTTGGAACTGACATAGTTGATAATTCCCAACAAAATATTAGTATTCTGTACTACCGTTTGGTTTGTGACAAGCGCACCCATTTGACACCCTCATGAGCTTACCCGCTCGCGCCACATCAGTTATATAGACGTAAATGAAAACATAGCTAGACGAGAAGTGCAATTTAAATATTTTAATTTTGATTTAGAAATAATGTTGAGTGGTAAAAAGCTTGAACATGTGTGTATGAAAAATATACCATACGTTCTTTGCAAACTGGCGTACCATATAGAAAACAAGTGAGAAATGAATAAAATCATAGGACAATCAAACGTGTGCCCACCTCAACTTTTCTCACGAAAAAATGGCCCTACGACATATCTAGTTGAAAATCCCTGGCCTATAGGCTATCTTCGGCCGGGGACCGACTTTAAGTTTGAAATATGTCAAATTTCAAATTGACCGAGTTGTGGATTAACCAGGGTTTACTGTAGCTATGTTTTTTTTTCAAATAATAAAAGTAGCCTTGCAGCAACACGGCTAACTTGAGAAACAACAAAATAATGTTATAAATGCTGAATAACATTTGGTGGACATTGTTGTCTCTTTCCTAAATACGGACATCACTTAAGAGAAGCCTATTACATGTGACATCGGCTATAAACTAGAATTATTCCATCTTCAGACCAAATGATTGTCAAGTTCTCGATAATTAAACACCTTTTTCATACATTGCCCTTCAAGCCTGACCGTTCCCACTCGTGTGTAACTCGACGCAACTGGTCAATGATGTGTAAACTAACACTCTCTCGGTTGAAAAACGTGTGCTGCGTAGTGGCGAGCTTGATTCCTAAAAACAAACTAGTCCTCTTCGACAAGCCGTAAGTAATTCCGGACCACTGACGTAATGTGATACTTGATACATTCCCAGACTGCCGTAATTCGTGTCAAGCAATCGGTGGAGAAGTGTAATCAGTGATCTGCTCTCATTCTCTGTTGGTCTTGTTAATCAAACAGAACGTGTTCTCAACAAACAGTATGAGGCAAAATAGACAGACATTGCCAAATATTTATTTTTCATCTTGAAAATATAAACAGTGTAGGCCTAGATATTATTAATGTATTCTATGTGTTTTGTTAGATCTGAATCTTAGTTGGTAACAACATTTTAATTGCTGACTACTCTTAATTTATTTTTTTAAATTGTCTATTTCACCTACACAAATTATGTTAACTGTACCGGGTTTCCCTTGGTTTGTTTCCATGGAGAAGTGTGTTGTTTATCCAATGAGAACTAATGGATAGATTGTTCAAGGTACATACACATTCATGGATTGAATATGGCCAGGGGACAAATCATTTTTAGAAAAAATCCCCATGCATGCAATGCAATGCCTAATCCATTATAAATTCTATTATTGTAAGTAATTATTTTTAAAACAAATTCAAAAATGTTAGAAATGCAATATATGTGATTGTGTGTCTTTATGTTGATACAGTAATGTCGCTAATCATTGACTCTATGTTTCATGTTCAAGTTCAAGTAATAAAAATGTTGTACCTTCTAGTACCCTATTGTGAGGATTTTATCTCGATAAAATGCCATCAAGTTATTACAGCGTTGGAGATGAGTTACTTTACAGTACTTAATTATTAAATAGGCTCTGCTGCAAATTTTGCTCACCTCTCACATCTTGATGTTCTAAAGATCTGTCAGTCAACACGATATAATATTTCAATTAGCCCACACCAATTGACGACTAGTGATTGACCCGCCCACAAACGTCACAAAAAAAACATCCAATCAAATGGGTTTTGTTATGTGGGAAAATTGACATTTACCTATCAGAGTATCTCTGAATGCCCACATGAAGTATAGATCAAGGTGGCCTGGCGATTAATCATGCCTATCACTAGTAGTCAATTTACTTTATATTTGCTGTAATTTATTATATTTTTAAAAACCTGGGCCTACTATACTTTGGGTAAATTTGATATTTTACCAAGGAACACATTCAGCCTTCTACTTCAAGAAATGATGTTTTATATATATATATATATATATATATATATATATATATATATATATATATATATATATATATATATATATATATATATATATATATATATATATATATATATATATATATATATATATATATATATATATATATATATATATATATATATATATATATATATATATATATATATATATATATATATATATATATATATATATATATATATATATATATATATATATATATATATATATATATATATATATATATATATATATATATATATATATATATATATATATATATATATATATATATATATATATATATATATATATATATATATATATATATATATATATATATATATATATATATATATATATATATATATATACATATATATATATATATATATATATATATATATATATATATATATATATATATATATATATATATATATATATATATATATATATATATATATATATATATATATATATATATATATATATATATATATATATATATATATATATATATATATATATATATATATATATATATAATATATACCATTTCTTATTATATAGGCCATTTCTATAGGCCTATATATATATATATATATATATATATATATATATATATATATATATATATATATATATATATATATATTATATATATATATATATATATATATATATATATATATATATATATATATATATATATATATAGGCCTATTGATGAAATAATTTGTTTCATTATATTTATAATTACAATAATAGCACACTAGAAAACACTCATTTTTCTGTCTCCAGCGCTGACGTTGGTTTATGATATATACAATATTACTATCCATGTTATTTAAGATAATCGCTTGCTTGCTAAAGTAATATTGGTTCCTAGCGTAGACCCTGTGATATTATTTCCAACGGCCTTGTAGATCCCTGACCTATATCCATGTCCTGCATGTAACCATGTGGCAAGTATTCAAGAAGGCAGTGATCTATCTTGATCAGCACATTTAGTACTTTACTGTTTACCATTTGTTGTACAGTTTTTATTAATATAATGCTATATGAGGTTGTTTATAATGAAACATTGCATCTGTTATTTATTTTTATTTCCTAGTAGAAATATATTTACAAGTAGGGAAAATAATTCTAATATTTACCACAAAATCTACCTTGCCTGATGAGATCCTTACCAACTATCTACATGTTTCAACAAATGACTACTGTACTAGAAAGTCACTGATAAGCTTTGTTCATGAATGTCATAGGTCAAACTGCAGTTTGTATGCCACCCACTACGTTACACAGCTTTACACTTTATATGGGGCTGGGTGGAGCTAGTCCAGGGTAGAATGAAACACGTAATAGAGTCAAAAGTGTACGTACGTGAATGTGCTGTTGACAAACGACACCTCCTGTCAGACGATAAAACTTTACCCATATACTAACCTTGTGCAGGAATATGTGCATGCCATTTATAATTTCACATATGCACATAACCCTTGGTAATGTATCAACATTATTTCAGTGACCATTTTCATAAAAGTGCATCATTTCTCTTCACCTACAACTTCGTAAACATTTTACCCGACCCCTCGAGTACGAATAAGAATGCTTACACCAGTAGTGACCAACCTTTTTGGGCAGGGGGCCAAATAAATTTTTCAAATATCACCGCGGGCCACACAAGTTCACTAAAAAAAATGTATGTATTATATATATCAGCGGCGTGCGGTGGTTATTTTGCTGGGTATGCTACTCTTGATAAGAACGATTAGCACATACAGGGTGGTATGTGCGAAGCCGGTGACCCGCGGTGGGTTTGGGGGGCAAGGCCTCCCATTTTAATCCCCGCAGGAAATTTTTTCAAACTATAATTTTAGGTGCATTTTGTCGACTTTTGATGAAGCGTATGAATGGAGTTAGTTGAGAAAACAAAGGACAAAAAGAAAAACATTACGTTTTTTAGGTTTTTTAATTATTAATTTAGGTAAAAGATCGCCTTTGCTCGAAGTATTTCATTTTTTTAAATGCAAAATCACTGGCAACACACTGATTTGCCTTTGAAGTAGGTAAAAAAGTACATATTTGACCACTTTTCCTGAAATAATCGACATTCATTATTGGTTGCTTTGCGCTTTGACATAATGTTAATTTTGCTCCGAAACACGTCTTGCCGTCACAACACTTATAATAAAACCAAAAAAAATAGTGACCAAGGGACAATGACTCGCTCACAGTGAATGTGATTTTGTGCTTCGATTTCCAATCTCGCCGGTAGCGTATAGTGGTAGCGAGCTAGCCTTTTGCGCGTGTTCGGTCCCGCATGTGGTACTGTTTTTGATACACTGTTTTGTTTTGATTCATACAATATAACGTTGATTATTATTTTTATTAATTTAGTAGTGGCTAGGTAGAGAATTGCCCCGTCTTTGACACTCTGAATGCACCCACGTCTTAATTGGTCTGCGGGCCATTTGATTTCCACATGGTAAATAGTAATATAATTCATACAATTCCTCAGCGGGCCACATGTAGGCCATGTGACATGGGTTGGTCACCACTGGCTTACACTTTTACTCTAGATCAGTTTACCTTACGCAGACGAACAGCCATGGTGTAATTACACTATTTACTCGGAGACAGGCGAACTGTCAACGAAACTACTCAATCGGTTCTAATATAAGTTCACAAAGTGTAAGACAGTCGAGCAAACCTATCATCTTGGGCGTTCAAATAGTGCGCCTTCTCGGCATCTATGCCTGCTAGGCTGCTTTGTGAGTTGAAAGAATAAGATTGTGTACTTGATAGTAAATTTCACTCTGAATTCAATATGGCGTAATGGTGTAGTAGTTGAACCGCAACCGGCATAGGTAGCTGAGTTGCTTACGCACTTGCTCCATGTGACCCGGGAGGCAGTGGACACGTCGGACCCGGTTCGATCCCCGCTACCATCCATCTTTACAGGGGTTGTTCCTGGTTTCTCTCTGTAGTCTAGGCTAATGCCGGGATAGTTCCCACAATATAGGCCACGACTGCTTCCTTCCCACTATCCTTCCCATTACCCATGAAACCTCATCTCATCATCCCATCATCTCATTAATCATTCATCCGACGCCAATAGATCTTAGTCATCATTACAGTGCGTCGTTAAATCCAATATAAAAAAAAAAAAAAAAAAAAGTTGAGCTGCGGAATCTATAAGCCCACCAAACTTTATTGTACACTACTTTTTCATCGAAATGAGTGTCAAAATGATGCAGGATCAACAGGGTTGTTGAATTGATATGTTATATATGCCTACTAATAAATCAAAAACCCCAAATGATCTCAAACAGCTGATTTTACATAGGCCAAATAAATCCATCAATAACCGAACGCACATGAAGCTAGCAGTTATTTGAAACGAATAAGAGTTCTCTGTTAGTTGTTCGTAAGTTCTTATATGCGACATCAATGTTGCCTGAAGAGACGGCGTCAACCTTGAACATTTGTTCTGATAATTAGTACATCTAAACTCGGGCATTGAAAAGGATGGGCCTTCTTGCAATGTAACCAAGTAACAATTACTGTATAATCATATGGTGGCAAACCAACACGGGAACCGCTAAAGTCCAGATGGTCTGCAGTCCCTACTATTCAATTATGGTAAGGTACTATTTGCGTTAATGTACTTTACTAGATGGATCCTTTGATGAATTACAAAAATATTCATTTGGCACAGGAAGGGTTGATGTTTTCATGGTTACACAGTAAGATAGACGACAAAATCTACGTGCTTTCTTTATTACATATTTTCATGAGATGCATCGAATATAGTGTGTTGATTATACATTTTACGACAGCACAGAAAAATAGTTTACACATTCAGATGCGAGATATACAATAAATAGGAAGGCCATTTTAAACATCACTTACAGATCATGTGCATTTGTTGTAGACTCATATTCTCGACTATAGGTTGTTGCAATTAACCTAGTTTCTATAATTTTCGGGGAGATTTCACATCAGTTTCTCAAAATTGTGCATGAGGAGGGTAATGCATGGAAGCTTGAGGCTATGAGTGAGTGACAGGAAACTTGTAGCACCAGCTGAGAAGGGTAAAAATGTGACGGCACAAGGTTTGGCTGTTGCTGTACACCGGGCCCTACAGCCTTTACAGCCCTCTCTTTCTGTCCTAGCACAGCATTATAACCAGCTGCTTCTGCATAACTAGCTCCTGCGCCATTGAGTGTACCGGTAATTGATGCTTCAACTCAGCCAAGTCATTAACCGGAAGCCCTTACTGAAAGCTCTTCAAAGACCACACCTTTCCCTCACCCTCCTTCACCATCCTCTGATGTGGCAAGAACTTCGACGAATGTGCCTTCTTCAAATTCGCTTTCAACTGTAACCCTGACATCACTGACTGTACCTTGTCGAGCTCGGCCATGGAAGAGTCCTCCTTTCATCAGATCCGAGAACATCGTAAATGTACTCCTCGATTATTTCGTTGGACCCTGCACGATTTTAAAGAGCAGACTTCCACTCCCCCTTCTGCATGTCCCCGACAAACTCATCGAGCAATACCCTCTTATAATCCTCCCACCTCATCGCAATTTCTACAGCTGCACTTCTGTTCCTTGCCACATGGGACTCCTTCAAAGTAATGAGACATTTCAAAGCGGCCTCAGTCGAATATCTGCTGAGATTCGCCAGTTTGGCCTCCTCATCCCAGTTATTAGCCCGACAAGCATACTCGAACGTTGCCAACCACTCATCTACTTTCAACCCTGATCTCAACGCTGCGACTTGACCTTCGTCATGATGCTGGATGGCCTGGATACTTCCTGCAATATCCTGTCCAACTCTTGCAAACCTCCCACTCCCCCTTTGTCAACGTGCGCTTCCTAAATGCTTCCCTCATGGCTTAGTCTAATGGTTAATGTTTGATTAGAATAAAATATAAATTTAAATTAATAGATGCTTAAAATAACATCAACTACTGGTAATTGACCATGACATTATCAAACTCAGAAAACAATCAACCTGAAATATTTTGAACTGTTTTTTTCGTGTACCACCGGCAAAATAATTAGAAACACTTGAGTCATCATCAGATATATTAGTATTTTTGTAAGTCTCATCGTTCATACCAGATTTTTTTAGAATTGCATAAAATTACAACAATTTCTTCCCAACTAGAACATTGATATTAGTCGAACTGGTGAAAAGTTCCAATCCTCTTATGAATTGCCCAATAGTATGATTGAACAATAACTATGACAAGTTTCAAGTCTTAACAATTATTTTTGTACAACTTCTCCATGCTTCGCAAGCATTTCTAATCATTTTGCCAGTACAAGAATAAACCGGGATAGAATATTTCGGTTTCATTTCATTTTTGAGTTTATTAACAATTCATTTTAGAGATGTTGAATTTTTTCATTCACAAACAGTTATTTGTCAGAAGTAGATTTTACTTTTAGATGAATAAACATTGTGGTTTAAACGAATGTGCAAGCGAATTCCTCCCACAATTGCAACAACCAATAATCAATTTACTTGATGTCATTATTCAGAACAGGCACTATAACCCACTTTGTAAGCAAATTAGTTCCTCAAACTAACTTGGATATCATAGGCAGTGAAGTCCAATTGTTCCACGTCGACGACCAACACCTCTGGTTGACAATCGGTACCTTGATGAATCGTTGATTGCAAGAGCGTTACAGTTAATCGTGTAAATTAGCTGAAAGTCACGTGACAACGTATGCGTCGGTCATTGGCCGTTTGCCTGTCAATGTTGCAAGAAGTTGAACAATGTCTTAAACACGCCATACACGATCAACATTTACCCATCAACATGTTGACTCAACATATTGACAGCTAGTAGATAACCCGTATTTCTGATCTTGCCTATACACGACGGCAATATGTTGATGGCTGCCGTCAACATACCGGTATTGCCGAGAATTGAACATGCTCTATTATCTCATCAATATGTTGATGCCAACATGTTGACAGGTAATGTTGATCGTGTATGCCGTGTTTTAGTAGAAAGATGTGCAAGAAAGTGTGCGCTACGAAATGAAACGTAGCCGGCGTAAAAAAATTAAAACTGTCAATAACAGAAAATAAGAAATTTAAAAAAAAATTAATTTAAATAAAAAAGAATGAGAAACAACACAAATACTAATATGCACGAATGAATATATTGCCATAATATGCAAGTGATGGATTTCTATTCTTGTATCCACGAAAGAAGAAGGTAGTCTACCAACATAGGCCCACTGTATGAATAAACCTTACACTGATAGTGATACAGTATCACAGTTATATTTATATAGCTAATATAAGCTGTGATATTTTAAGGTTTTTGATTTTTCGAGACGAGGTTAATGATAAGAAATGCAACCGTATATCTATCAAAAGTGTTGAAACCTCAAAGTTGCAACAGTATTATATAGGCCTACTGTAGTTACCAATTATTTTGCATTTATTAATAACATTTCAATTATTCCTATTTTACAATTATGTAGTTGATACTTGACAGATGACCTACTTTCATGGATACAAATACCTAAACCTTTTACAGTAGGCCTACAAGTTAATTTCTTTTTCTTGTCCATGCCCTTACGCAGACAAAATACCAACTTTCTACTTTAACAAGTTGCATGGTGTAGTTCAATAGCCTCATCTAACAATTGCATCAAGATATCGATGTATGCAACATTTCAATAAGGCAGTAACTGCAACCTGGATGGATCAAATGGCAGTATCAAAACAACAAAGTGAGTAGCCCAATGTTTCTATTGGTTTCACTTAATTGCAAGAATGTCCCACGTACTTTAATAATATTGTTGTATTTGCTCAAAGTCTATCCATCATAACTTCATAGTACAGTGAAAGAATTATGAGTCTTTGCAAGTCGATTCGTTCTGGTGTGCTCGACAATGATATCAGAACAAATGATAGACTAACCGGTCTGAATAAATTTTGAGATACAGTATATCAGTTCTAATTTCAGATATCTCCCTATTGTTTAGCATGCAACCTTCAAATTTCATGTGTTTCTATTATTCAACAGATAACTAAAATATATTGAAAGTATAATGACATTTCAATAAAGAAAAAGATTTCACTGTAGATGAAGATATTGTGAATAGAATTATGCAAAAATAAATATGGGTACCTATTTTCGTTTTTTAATTACAGTGAAATCTCGATCTATCGTTCCTGGATTGATCGCTTTTCTGCATCTATCGTTCGTTTTGTGTGGTCTCAACCAAACCACCATATAAACAATGTTAAGTTTTCCCGCTTCTATCGGTTGTTATTTTCGGTCCCTCGCCACTTAAAACCTCGAACGATCGTTTTGAAACGAAGAAAAATCGATAAAAAGATACAAGACTTATCACCATAGCACCTTTCTAGGCAAGCATTGTTGATTGATGATAAACAGATGTGTCAAAGTGTTCGTCTTGTTATTCAGTGTGACATGAGACTTTAAAATCCACTCTGAACTCTTGTGCATTAACACTGACGACCAGCAGTCTTAAATAGCAATCAGTGATCTTGCCTTAAAAAAAGCAGCCATGTGGCTTACACAGGGAGAGAGGGAAGGTTGTACCAAACGCGCAACCAATTCGCGCAGCAGCGCATTGACGACTGTCCGGTTATGAAATCTGACGACGATTGGGGGTTCGCCGTATACGGACGACCGGCAGTGTTTCACAGAAATGATTTTATCGCAAAATGTGACGGTTTTTTCTCACTTACCTTTATAAGACGCATGTGACTTCTTGATGACTTGAAAATGGGGTATGCATGTAAATACGGTATTTATATGGTGTTTTCTTATTTTATATTCAGCAGTGATCAGGGGTTATTCCATCGTTCATCAGTCGGGACATTGAGTGAATAAAGAATAAATCGTAAATAAAGATAGGAAAGATGACACTTCAGCATTTTTAATTACTTGAAGACGAAATTATAAATGATCACAGTATTAATTACAATAAAAGGAGAATAATGTTCAAATTAATGTTTTTTAGTGTTTTTTAACGTTTTTAGTGATTTCCCGCTTTGATCGTTTTCCCGCATTCATTGTTTTTTCACCCCGGACCTTCAAAAATGATAGATGGAGGTTTCACTGTAAACTAATTTAAAGAGGAAAATCATCATTCTTCATCCAAATGGAGTGAAAATAGCAACTTGATATTTCTTTCAATTTCTGTAACTGGCGAGAAAAATATGACAGTGTTTCTAATGCAATTTCCATTCTAGCATATATATTATATATGTTTAATAAAATTCAACTAAAATTTCTCCAATGTAGAATTATTTTCAAAATTACATTTTGACTCAGCTGGCCAAACGACGAATACACTTCAAAATGTAAGATATGACTATGAGGTATCAACGATTATGTGCAGTAATTACTCGAATAAAGCCTGTCAAGGCAGAAGTTCTATATCAAAATAGTTCATGCATCATTCATCATATATTTGAGCCTACTCATATAATATGATGTTATAGACTTCATGTAGTATCAGAACAACTTCGTTACCAAATCGTTTACACATATATCAAAGGATTACATAGTTAGCCTATGTTCTGCACCGTGAAAAAACAAAAAAGCAGTACGTATATATAAGTATGGCCCGAATGAAAATTACGCTTGAGGATAATAGGCCTACACTATTTTGCTCACAGAAAATGAAAACAATCAATAGTTTTTTTTTTTAGGCTTCTTCTAATCTTCATTAAATCAATTTCATAGCATCATAACTAAAAGGTGAGCAAACAATCAAATATGCTATCTTGATTGGTTACAAATTAAAAATTTGATTTAGGTGGGTGCCATGAGTGTCTTGACAATGGTAAGCAGCAATGCGTAACCATAGATCTATATTAGGTACCAAGTCCGAGATACATTACTCCTGCAGCTGACCATATTGGATCTGTACAAATAGCTTCTAAGCAAGGCGTTCTATATTATTGGATCATCAATGTAATAATATATCTAGGAGGAATTGCTTAGAAAATGTCCAATATGGTTTGCGGTGTGACGTTACTGCTGAGACACAAATATGTACGCCTTCTTAACGTTGAGTAACGTGTCTTGGTAATATATCTATGGTGTGACATCAAAACGTAATTATAAAAAGCCTATCTACTGGATATCTAGTGAAGATTCCTCGCTGATTTCCTCGATTCATACGTATATGAATGAGATTTTGGTTTACGAATATCTACAAAGACTGTGAACCAAATTTAAGCTTGTAAAATGCAAAATGTAGTTCAACTTTCCAAGTTCGAAAAATTATTAAATTTTGTTCAAATCATAATTTTTGTCTAATGAATATACTTATACTATACAATTATAATAAATAATATGTCTAGCTACCTAGTTAAAAGGAGACCCGCGCAAAGAACACTTAAAGCAAGGAATGTACAAGAACACTTTATCATGTATCAACAGTAGACGAGACGATATGATATTGCAGAGCAGCCCAACAGAGGGAAAGTTGACCTTGGTCCTAATTGCTCCTAGATGTCGTCGGGTAGAATGTCAGGGATAAGATATTTGCACAACATCTCCTCGCTTGTTATGAACGTTACTTTACTCGACGTATTCTCGTCTAGCCTGTGAATAGATGCAAAACAATTTAGTCAAATTAAATGTTCAAATAATTGAACTTGCTGTCTTTTACCGTAGATATATATGTATCCCTACAGAGAGATGCATTGCCGTGCAGAGCTAGCAACCTACGCAGGATCCTAATGTTGCCCGGCTCGGTGGCTCAGGGAGGCCACATTGAAAACACTCATTTGAACATTATAGCGTTCTCATCTAAATCAACCTGCGTGAATTAAATTATGTTATGTGACCCTGTTTTAACCCTTGATAATTAGTGGATTAGCTGTATTATTCAATACATAAATACAAAATATCAATGAATAACCATGGATAGAAATCAGTACCAAGCCTCAGCCTGCTGCTTTTATTTGATTCGGTATTACCAATTAGAGTCTGGTGTTGAACTGGGACTGGCAGTTTACACATTTATATGAAGCTAAATTATATTTTCTTTTACAATACACTATCAATACACTAAATAATAAATATCAATACACGATCATCAATACCCTATTATATTCATGCCTTATGCATTCCCACTCCTTTGTATGATCATTAGAAGCCAAATATGCATTTTTCAATTTTTTTTCCATATATATTGGGTTTAACGACGCACTCTACTGATGACTACGATCTACTGGTGTCGGTGAATGATATGTGAAATGGTGGGGTGATGATATGAAAGGTTATTTTATTAGGTGTTTTTGGATAGTGGGAAGGAGTTGGTCATAGCCTGTTCTTAAAGAACCATCCCAGTATTGAACTGAACAACAGAGGGAAACCACGAAGAAAACCTGTCAGGATGATCGACCATGGCGGGAATCGAACCCCGGTCTCCTCAATGACGGTTCAGTCAATTAACCACTCGAACTATCTCGGCTCAATCCAAATATTTTAGTTTTTGAGCCATCGAATACACAATTATCTTAGTATCATTTTTATTATTTTCATCATTATAATCTTGGATTATATAGCTATATTATAGCTGTCAGTTTCCAACAGTGGAAAACTGTTAGTTTGTCAGTTTTCAACTGTGTTGGGATTGAAAAGTGTCAGTTTCTAACTGCGTCAATTTTCAACTGTGTCAGATTTCAACTGTACCTCTTCAGATTTGGTGCCAAGATTTATTCAAAATTTTAAATTGAGTTCAACGACGCACTCTACTGATGACTACGATCAATTGGCGTCGGTTTATGAAATGATGAGATGAGAGGTTATTTTACTAGGTGTTTCTGGATAGTGAGGAGGAGTCGGTCGTGGCCTGTTGTTGAGGAACCATCCCAGTATTGACCTAGGAATGACAGAAGGAAACCCCGAAAAACCTTTATCAGGATGGTTGACCATGGCGGGAATTGAACCCCGGTCTCCCGTATGACGGCTCAGTGTATTAAGTATTAACCACTCGGCCACACGTCTCAGTTTGGTGCCAAGACTGTACTCGTCCGTGGTGGAGGTATTTACCCTCCAGCGCTAGAAGTTGTACTGTTTATAAAAAAAATATCATAAAAATATACAATTTGCTATCCGACACAGTTTATTTCTGACCGTTTGATAAATAATCTAACCTAACTTATCTTTCCTCTTTAACCTCTATCTCACCAGTCTCTTTCCTAACCTCTTTAAAACGTTATCAGAAAAAAACTGCATTGAAAATAAACTGTGTCAGATTTCAACTGTACCTTAGATATGAATAGTACAACTTCTAGTGCTGGAGGGGAAGTACCACAGAAGCAGAGTCTGAGCAGCAAATTTGGAAAGCAACACTTGAGAACTGACACAGGTTGCTTCGAATAAAGAATGAAGAAGATGGTAGACTTGCCGTTCTCTTCTGAGAACTGACTAAAGTTCTATATGGCAGCAATCGTATGATGTCTCAATTGTGGCTTCCCTCTGGAATTGGTCATTATGGGCAAGAATTCAAAGTCATTTTGAACCAGGAGGGTGAAGAAAAATATGATACCTGAGATATGAATTATAGAGGAAGCAATTTAATATCATGTAACATACCATCCCTTGATGACCCCCCAGCAACCAGAGAATAGCGTAGGTGCATTGAGGATCAAACAGACGCCTAACCGCTCGGGATAATGACGGCTCAACAGCCAGATGAGATTCTTGATCATCTGGTAATCCATGCAACTCAAACCGAACTCTTTCAAGTCGAACACGATGCACAAGTTGTCGACGACTTCCTCGAAACACTTTTTACAACTCTCTTCCTAAAATCAATCAAAAGGTAACAAACATTAGAGTATTTATGATTAGGGCTCTATCAAACTACAGTACAGAAAACCCTCGTTGAACCAAACTCGCTTAATCCGAAATTTGACATATTTCAAACTTGAAGTCTGTTCCCGGCTGAAAGTATAGGCATTTCAATGTTCATTATTATGGATAATCTGAATTCCAGCTGAACCGTAATTTGAACTAATATTTTGACCCTCTAATTCGTTCAACATTGTTTTCAGATTAGATCATTCGAAATGGTTTGTGTGAATTCCTTGAATTAATAATTATTTTTTTAATTTCCATCCTTTTCATTTGACGCATAGAAATAAACCAAAGCACGTTGAGCTGTTTAATGCTTTGTGTGTGTGTGTGCGTGTCATCCGACTGAGTGCGGTCTGACCTTGACGAGCACGAGACTGTTGAGCTTGGAACGATACACATACGATAAGTAAGGCACCTCTCAACGGTTTCTCACATGTAGTTTTCGGACCATGGCACAGTTTTCTATTGCGCGCAATACGACATTGACCAAGTTCAAACTCAGTGAGGATTTTTGTGAAAACGAAGTTTTTTCTTCAATCCAAAGTTTTATAAATCAAAATTGCATTTTTTGGACCCTTCCATGTTGGATTAACGTGGGTTTCCTGTATCTAGTTTTCTTTTTTGCTCCTCTGAGACAGGCAGAACAGTTGCTAATAATTTGCACCATTATTCACAAAATCAGGGTTCTATTCCCACCTTTTTTCTTCATTTTCCACAATAACTTTCATCATACACAAATCTAAACAAAAATGTGAGGAAGTAAAAAAAAATTGTAAATGAAATAATGTTGGCTCCAAATGAACACTTGGATACTGCTAATGAAAAACTGAAATACAGATTGCCTATTACGCCTACTAATACAAAGACTTACAAGAATGTAAACAATGAACTGAGTAAGCTCATCGATGTTTCTCTCGTTGACGTTGTGGTTCTTTGCAGGAATGTAAATGACAGGTCTGCCAGACATGTCACGGTGCCGTAAAACACGAGCTTTATTAGAATCCAAGTGTTTCTTGATGATAGGGTGCTCAACTGTCAGACTAGCAACATCGTAGTCATTTCTCCACTTATTGGTCTTCAATATTGCCTGTAGAATACGTACAAGTTGTTGAAAATTATAATTATTATTTGCTTGAGATTCCCACCAAGAGTTGAATATTTGGGAGAACAAATGGTTGGGCAACACATGATTTATGTTTACAAAATCCCATGGCTCTGGCTTCTACAGGACTCAAACTTACTCCCAATATGAATTCAAATTCCCAATTCAAATTGAACCAAACCGTTGCATGACCGACCCAGAAGGGTGACATGTTGCTCAATTAATTATTCAACAATTTATCATTCTGAGAATTTTTCAAGAATTCACAACAATGTGTTAACAGTAAACAGTTAACAGTGTGAGCAGAGCTTTTTGAGTTTGAGCGAGTTTCGAGCGAGATTGACTTTATTCGAGCAAGTTTCGAGCACTATTTTAGTTTGAGCAAGTTCGAGCACAAATTTTAGTTCGAGCGAGTTCGAGCACGAATTTTATAGAAAATTTGATAAAAAAAAAAACATTGTAAATAAAATCATATCTTGAAATATAGCAGGAATATCAAAAAAACGATATGACCAACCCTTGAACAATACTTCAGCAACATTTTCGTGAAAAAATTGAATGAAAAAAAAAAATTTTGAGATGAACGAAAAATAAATTTCACTGTTGAAAATTTTGTTGAAACCAAATAATCATGTCCATTGGTGTTTTTTATTTTATTTTCATTTTTTGCAGTTTTAGCATGATAGTTATCTAAGTGCAAAATTTGATGTGGATACAATCAATATTAAAAAAGATAGCCACGAAAATCATCACTTCCCGGTTAGAATTACGACAATTTTGTATTGCACACGAGAGAAACCGGGCGAAACTACTTGATAAGTTTGGTACTGATGAGCTACTTGATCGGCTAACTTCGCCGATAGAAACACGACGCGCGAACTTCTTGCCATTGGTGCTCGGCTGTCCCGAGTGGCTTGATGACGTTTCAATCTGTCCTTGACAGAGTGTGGATGTAATTTGGTTGAGGGGGAGGAACTGAGGAAGGGAGAGAGACGCGTGTGCGTGTCTGGTGGTTACTACGACTCAACTCAGTCACTCGGAGTCATTCAGTCCGGTGCAACTGACAGTGTGAGATGATACGCGTTGTAATCATTCACCAAGTTTTATATGCAAAATCGAAGGGAGAAACAAAACTTTTTCATAAGTTTCAGACACTGTATATTCATTATTTAATACCAATCTGTTGAATGATAAAAAGATGTCAAGTTTATTCTTCCACTCTCGCTCGCTCGCTCGAAAACGTTCAAGACCCGAAAGTATTTCGAGACTCGAAATTTCGATCTGGGAAAAAATCTTTTCGATCGAGTTCGAGTCTCGATCTGGACTCGAACTCCCCAGTCAGCCCTAGTTAACAGAAGCATGATAAATTGGCATACACTTGTTATTTATTCATTTGTATACATGTAATACGGTACGTATTTTCTATTAGAAAAGAATAAAAGTATTAGCTGTTAGTGAATTGTAATTACTGTAGGCGGGGCCCGCTGGTAGGCAATGAAAATCATCATGCGGTTTAGAAATAAATTTCATTGCATTCAACTGAATACCGGTCCTGAATAGGCCTATTAATTATAGGCCCAATTGTAATTATTAGGGCTGTGCTAGATTGAGAATCTAATGGCCAGTTCACACGAGGCATTGCAATGTCACCATTGAAGGCTGTGGTTCCAATGCCAGGTTTAAGAACTAAGTTCCAAAAGTTTTCAGCCTGCCAATGTCAATGTTTTGTTAATTCACATGGCAGCATTGGAAGGTCAACATTCCAACGGTGGCATTGCAATGCTTTGTGTGAACTGGCCATAAGTTCAAATCATGTTTGAGTTCGAGTTTGAGAGAAAATTGCAAGGTTTCCGCTGGAAAAAAAGTGGACCCTAATAAATATTGAGTTTTCAATTGGTTTTGAGTCAAGTAAATACAGTAAATCCTCGATAATTCAAATTCTCAGGAACCGCAAAAAAAGGTTTTATTTGTATAAAGCAATAAAATATAAATATTGAGGCCTATAGAATGAAATCTTTGCATACACTAGCTAGCTGATTTATTTACAGTTGATTAACTACTTACGCCCAATCGGAATAATATTCACTCTGTCAATAAAATAACTGTAATTGAGTACGGTAATAAAGATGTGGTCTCAAATATATTATCTGGAAAGTCATTCTTCTTTAACAGCAACATGAAATATAGTTGAAACTTTTCAAAGGACAAGAGCATTTCTTGACTTATGTCCTGCGTCGATAGCAAGTCCTTTGTTGTCATATCTCAAGTAGAATAACTCGCCCGTCCCCCCTTGCCATTAACGCTCGAGTGTTTTGACCCGCCAGACCCCCTGCCTCGCACCCCTCATCCTGCTAGCACGCCCTGACGCAGCAGTGTCGTGTGCTTGTCAGGACGCCCAACAGCTAATGTTTAATGATAGGAAATACGGATTTCAAAGGATTTTCATATCACTAACGACTTCTGTACCCTAAAATTTGAAAAAAATACATTTATATATTAAATGAAAATGGAACTCAAAATTTTTGAGATCAGCTGAATTCGAACTCAATCTTGGAACACGGACTCGAATATTCAAGTGCTCGCATGCCCCTAGTAGGCCTAATTATTTACGGCCACCTCTAATTATGAAGATCTTCGGTCGAACTCAAACTATTTCCGAGTGTTTTTCTAACGTCTGTGTCATATTATGTCCCTATTTAATTTGTTTTAATTTTAGAGTAACTTTGGCCTAGTTTTAGAAAATTACAAATCGTATATTATAAGGCCTATATATCCTATTTTATATATTCCTCCAGAGTATAGTACAATGTATTGATCAATCAAATGGAGAATAATAAATACAAATACCTGGAAAGCAGCATCAACATTTATAAATGCTCTCAAATATCTCTTGAGTGATAATTCATTGTGGTATTGTGATGGATCAGCCTCTGAGATGAGGGTCATTCGTTCCTTTAAATCTTTTAAATCCGCTTGGGAAACAGGTTTAGAAAGTGTAGCTTCCGACATGTTGTAACAGACTCACTCAAACCTAAAACATTCAAGGAACCACTATAGTAGCTACACCAAGCTGAGATGCTTCAACAATTGCCTACGTTGCTTTCAGATAAAATCTTGAACTCTTGTATGCCAATGTATAAACACAATAATTTGTCTAGGTACAGCCATTGAGTTTGTAGTTATAAGAGAGTATCTCCAATGTTAAAGTTCTATAAGAGCAACCGTGATCGGCCGGCCCGAATTTCACCCCAAAAGCATGGTGTTTTGTCCAGGTAGTGCTAGTGTCGGCGTTACTAGTCAACCGGCGACACTAGCACTACCTGGACAAAACACCCTGTTTTATGGGTGAAGCTCGAACTGTCAGAATTATAGAGCCTCCCATAAGAATGTACAGTCTTTCTAACGTAGTTATTATAAAGTCAATGGTATAGCCATACTTTGTTGGGAGGTTGTTGAAAAAATTAGCTATGTAGGCCTACTCCAAGTGTTCAGCCATATCACTGCTATTAGGCCCTAGTTTTGCTTGCTATGACTAGGAGCTCTATTGAATAGCCTACATGAATGTGGGCATTAAAGCAACAAAGTGTTCATTCCCACGACCTATAACTGTACTATTCCCACAAACTGCCATTTGGGTCGTTGCAATAGCAGAGCCACGCGGCCAATTCTATCCCCACAAACGGACTCACGAAGCAGACACCCCAGTAGTACATAGTTCATTTGATTGCCCAGTAAGGGCTCTGGACTCAAGAATGCAAGACACTGTAGACCTAAGCCTAGCCAATAGCCTAGCCTACTGAAAATGAATAGACAACCAACCTCTCATTAGTCTTTGTGTGTATGGAAATACTTGAATATCAATTATTGGTAGCAATTAATTGCCAGTTTTTATCTCATTTAAATATACGATACCAATTGATTGATACGAGATCTTTATCGCCGCAAAATATTAGTGTTAATAGAAATTATCACAGTTCCCATTGCTTGACGGTTAATTATGCTAGTGCTAGGCAGCTAGCTTGCTTTCTCATGGTCAAGGGTACAATCCCACCTGGGTATATTTTTAGCAATGGGTTAGGCTAATGAATTTTTTTTTATAATAGATCACAGCTAAACAAAATTTTCGGTAAAATTACTGATTAACGTACCACGCCATTTTTTTTTTCAATTTTTTTCAATTTTTTCTTCATTTTTATTAAAGTATATAAGCTCCGTTCCGCCTGCCGGCGGTATACGCGAGGTTTATACACTAACCTGACCCTAACCTAACCTACTGTCCACCTTTGTCGTCTTAGTCAGATCACAAAGCATCAACTTCAAGTGAGTAAAAACCATATTAAAACAAACAAAACACAAAAAGTCCAAACACTACATCATACATACAAACAAGATCTATCAGAAAACACCTCAAACAAGAATATCGGACAAAAATTAGCGATGGTACGTTGAACGATAAGATTACCAAATTTTCTTCATCAAATAAAGAAATTGAAGAAGAAATACCGTTTAAATGTAAAGTTTTTCATATAGGCCTAAAATGTATTTTTTATTCATGAACGGTACAAGGGAGTATGTGGGTATGCAGTCGTGGTTGTCGTGGTTCGTGGGAGTAGTTATAGGTCTACTTGTTAGTTTTGCGGCACAAATGGTTTGTAGGAATAGACCCAGGCTTCGGCCCTAGCCTATTAGTTTTGGTTGCTGTTGATAGACCCGCACGAACGTTCATGGGAATAAGGTCACTGCACATCAACACAAAAAAAACTTGCAAAATAGGCTTGTTTTTCAAGATTCTGTTGAGCTCTTGTCATACTCAATGGTCTAGGCCTAGGCCGAGGCATTGAGATTGTAGTGTTAGCCCAGGCCTTCGTCCTATGGTTCTTCCGGACGTTCCAAATTAGTACTTACAGGAATACGTATTATTCCACAAATAGGCCCTATATTGACCATCTATAAATTATATAACCAATTTATTAAATTTCATTCATTTCTAGTCACAAGACACTGTTTAGCAATAAGAAAAAACATCAACATATTTACTAACAGCTGTTACTGTCAAACATGTCAAGTTGTCAACTGACAGCAAATACTGACAGTTCGTGCACAAATAACAGTATAGTTGGCGGTGTATAAGTGCCACTGAAATAAAAATGAACTTTTAATTTCTAATATTAAATTTCATTTCACATATTGACACTAGTAAGATCATTATTCAATGAAATACCTACAACGTTAGTAATCGTGGATACAACACTGATAATTATGGTGTTATTATCAGCATTTCAAATTTTAATACTTGATTTTTTGAAATACTTTGATATTTTAATATTTTAGACTTGTTTATAAAATACTAGCACATTTCAAACTAAATTATTTTCTATTGGCAGCATTGTACTGTTGAGCTACCGTGATTGCAGTGTTGCCAGACCGTGGGAAATATACCACGAACGTGGGGAAAAATGTGCTTTGTGGGAGAAAGGTAATTTTGGCCAAAAACCACGAAAACGCGGGAATTTCCAGGAATCCTCGGATAAATTTCATTATTGACCATTTTTTTGAAAACTAGATCAATGTTTATCAACATTTAATATCAATTCATTCTCAGTTGTGTCTCAGATTTGCTTGTGCATTTCTTCAACGAAGAAAGTATTATTCTAAAAAAGCCTATGTAATCTATGACTATCAATAACGTAACGGGATAAGCAACATGGCGGTTTCCTTTCGCACTATGCGTATATCAAAGAGATGCCGCCTCACAAATGTTATGATGATTTGCTGGTATTATTGTGTGTTGATCTATACAATTAATAGATGTAATGCAATCTGTGAATCCAGCTCTTTCCAACTGCATTAAACAATATTGGGATAAATTTCATTTGAATTAGCCAATCTGAATTTAAAATACGACTGTAAAAGCATTTAGTCCCCTAGTCAAGAGCCCTACTGCTATATTTACCATTTGATAACTGGATAATTACTCATCATCTTCGAGAAAGATTAAAATCAATGCAATTGTACAACTATGTACTATACATTGAAATACGAGCCTAATACGTACGATTTGATTTGAAATTGCGAATCTCACAAATGTACACGAAAGCGCGCTGATTCCATCATGGAATCTAGGTAGGAGGTAGGAGGGAAGACGCTGGAGTTGGTGGAAAACTACAAGTATTTGGGGGTGGTATTTGATAGGCGTCTAGGGTGGGGGAGTCAGATTGAGAGAATAGTAAAAAAGAGTATAAATGCACCAAACTTTGTAATGAGGCAACTTAGGGGGGCAGGTATGGAGATTAAGGAAAAAGCATATTTCTCGTTAGTGCGTCCCATGGTAGAATATGCTAGTTCAGTTTGGGATCCTTATAGATTAGGTGAGATAAGGGATGTGGAAAGGGTTCAAAGGATTGCTGTGAGAAGGGTTACAGGTAGGGTTAGGAGGTGGAAATGGGATGAGAATGAAAGGGGGGAGAGGGTAAGAATGTTGGAGAGTCCAACTGAGATGATGAGAGACCTGGGGTGGCAGAAATTGGAAATACGGAGGAAGGAGGATCGTTTATGTAATTTCTTCAGGGTAATGGAGGGAGAGGGGGGGTGGGGGGAGCTGCATGAGTTGATAAAAAGAAATAAGTCAGGGTATGGAGGTAGGCGGGGTCATGATAGAGCGGTGGTCATAAAGGGGGCTACATTAGATGTCGGTAAATTCTCTTTCTTAAATAGGACAGGTAGGGACTGGAATGGGCTTAGTAGAAATGTTTTTGAAGGGGATGACATCAGGTTAAAGTTATTCCGTCAGAGGGTTAAGGAGATGGTGGGATAGGGGTACTTAGGGAACTTGCCACCGCGCATTTATGTGCATTTGCAAGAGTTAAATAATAATAATAATAATGGTGAAAACGGCCTAATGTTAAAAGGATAGGACTTATGCCGTATTGCTTATCCCGTTACGTTATCGATAGTCATAGATGTAATGTATTTGAATCGGTTTTCGTTTTCGCGCACTCTCGAAGTCTGTATATACTAGTCTGGCAACACTGCGTGTTTGATGTTGGTTGAGTTCGGTAAAAGGAATTACGTTTCCGCTTTAGACCTTCACGATTAATTTTTCAACATGGTAAGCTCGTTGTAATAGCCAAGTTTAAATATGTATCTATAGTTTTCACATAACATCGGTTCTTATTTCTGTTGATGTGTAGCAGAGAATAATTCTTGAAACTTTCTAATTCAATTTTATGCTATCAGTTTCAACTCGTACTTTGTGATTCAACTTATGTTTAATTTGTAATTGTGACAAGGCAAACGTGTCGATCTAGTCTTGAGAAGCCTAGATGAATTCTGCCCTTTCTCATTGAAATTTCACCGTGCGCCTCTACTCCAATTTCCTTATCAAATTAGACACACACATTTACATGAATTTAGGATGAATGTAAAATTATGCAACAGCTAGAACAAGATAAAGCCTAGTGATTTAAGGTTATGTGACCATTGGTATGAGATGAGCCTATATTATTTTGGACTCATGTGAAGAGAATAAATATGTTACTCATGTTAGAAATAGGCTTGTTCAAATAGTATTTATTGTTCCAGGCCACAAGCAAAAAGAAGACCAGGAAATTGAGAGGCCATGTCAGTCATGGCCATGGTCGTGTTGGTGAGTTTCGATACATCCTTAAGTTGATACTGTCATAGGTTGAGTGCTGTAGGCATAGGCTAAATAGGACTTGAGTAGCAATCTGCTACACAGCCTGGGCCTAGGGCCTACATTACCTTTGTACAGAGGCCTAGGTCTAGTTGAATTTGGTAATTTTACTGATTACCATGGCCAATTTTCGTCCCATGTTCGCGTTTTTGGTGTTTTCTGTTGGATCTTATTTATATCTATGTTGTGTAGTTTGGACATTTTGTTAGTTTTAATATGTTTTTTACTCACTTGAAGTTGATGCTTTGTGATGTGACAAAGGTGGACAGTAGGTTAGGGTCAGGTTAGTGTACAAACCTCGCGTATATCGCCGGCAGGTGGAACGGAGCTTATATATTGAAAAAATTAAGAAAAATTGAAAAAAAATGGCGTGGTACATTCATCAGTAAATTTACCGTTGAATAATTTACTTGTGGGCCTAGCCCCAGAGGCTGGTCAGTCTGGCACTTTTTTGTGTTTGAAATTTGGTGATAGATTATGTCCTCCCCAGATTATCCTTTTGTTATGAGCTGTGCAGTTCTGTTCCTGAGCCTGGATTCATAAAGACATTCATCGTTTTACTGCTAAAACCCTTTCAAGTTGAGACTTGAGTCAACTCGTTCCAACTTTATCACCACAGCTGTATCTGTATTCCCTATCCTAGGCCCAGGCCTAGGCCTATACTCGAACAATTCTTAGGAAATTGTATGTTGGTATCAACTATCCATGCTGTCTGACGACATTGTCTTGACTGTCAACCAATGCAAGGAAAGAGCAGGATGTTGATTAGTTTTTGACCATGCAATATAAACTCATTATTCTAGGCTTGAGCCTACTTGTCTCTTATATTTAGATGACATTAAAAGTGAAAATCAATGATTGAAATGTTTCATATAGGCCTTACTTTCAAGCCTAGGCTATATTTTTTTATTGTGAATCTCTTTAATCTCTTTCATGTTGACTATTAAGACAGGCTGAATTTTGTTCAGTACCGCCATTGTTTGTAGGATACTTCTTTACTCAATGGTACCACCAATGTCAGCTGTGAGTCAACATTCGTAAATGTAAGGTTAAATGAAAGTATGACGCAACATAATCTTGAAATGGATTGTTGTTATTTACAAATTACAATTAACTTTCCTTATTCAATTGTCAACTTATTGAGAAAAAATCCAACCCAGAGTTTATGCCAGTATACTTAGGCCTAGCTTAGCTAAGCCATGCTTCAGTAAAGTCACTTGGGTACCGGTAGCCGTGTTAGCAGTGCTCAAAAATATGACGGCACATGTTGAGTCGCTCCTGGTGTTTGTTTACAAAACACATGTATTTACGCACACATTTGGTGTTGCCATTCAGAACTTCATTCATTTCAGAACATTCAGAACTGCATGCGTCTGTAGATGTAAATAATTTTTAAACGATCAAAAATTGGCAATAGTTTCGTTTGGGACTGTCAACTACGTTATCATGTAGGCTTACGTTATTGTTTGTCAAAGCACAGACAAAGTCCCTAGATAGTCGTCAATTGGCGGTCGTTTCAATATGACTGTCGACTGCGTAATCATGTTTTTTGAATGAATATTAGGGTTTTAAGGTGCATCGACAGCGAGGTCCTTGTTCGCTTACGTTATTCTTGTCAAACCACAGACAAAGTCCTTCGATAGCCGACCCCCAGTCGAAACTTAATTTACATTTGCAGCAAGTCGTTCCATTGAGTGGGTATAGAAATGACGCCACTAGTTCTCTATACTATGCCTCTACAGTGAAACCTCTATGCATCGTTTCTGGATCCATCGTTTTCCCGCTTCTATAATATATTTAGTCCTACCCTAGGGCCTACTCCCATATAACAAATGTTGAATTATCCTGCATATGGTTCATTTTTGAACAATGAATAGAGGTTTCACTGTAGATGGGAAAAGTGGGACATGATGTCATTTCAGTCGAGCACAGTAACCACTTTGGTACGCCTAATGGCTAGGCCAGCAAGTTGAATTGATTTTCGCTGACATTTGCTTCAGCTGTAAGCCCCTAATAAGCAAATTCTGGAAAAAAAATGTGCAACTATACCCTGTGCATATCTTATGAAATATCTCCGCATTAACCTGGTCTCATTTTTCTGCTTTCAGGCAAACACAGAAAGCATCCCGGAGGTCGCGGTAACGCAGGTGGCATGCACCACCATAGAATTAACTTCGACAAATACCATCCTGGATATTTTGGCAAGGTAAGCTTAGTCGGACTTGAACCCTCGTATTGAACAGCAATATCATTTAGGGCGTATATCTTCTACCTCACGGTGATTTGGAGAAGACCAATCGGCTCAGTATTGCGCCCAATTTGACTTGAGTTCCTGAAGCAGAGCCTTAACTGACTTATCTACGAAGGGCAGGCTGTACGTTATTGTCAATTGCGTCTTCATCATATAGTCGAGTCAGATATCACAAGAATAGTACCATATGTGATAAGGGTTTTTCCTTATTTAAAAACTTCTCTTTTGAGCGATGGAACCAAAAGTTAGCCTTGATAGTTTGACTCCCAGGACCCCTATTCCTGAGATAAATGAGATGTGAGAAAAATAAAGATGAGTGAGAAAACGATTATCTCACTTAAAATGGCCGGTTGGTAATGGTAAATCGGCCATTTTAAGTGAGATAATCGTTTTCTCACTCACTCATATTTTTCTCACATCTCATTTATCTCAGGAATAGGGGTCCAGGGGTGTAAAATTATATAATGAATAGGTAATTCCATATCAAATCAACACAGCCAAGTATAAAAAACCTCATCAGTAGAAGTGTTTTTTTTGTTTTCATTTTTTTTATTTATTATTGTCACAAATTGAATTATACAATAAAGTAATACAGTTTGAACTCTCGTCCACTAAGCCATAAATCTGTGGTTTAAACGATGAAAAACAAAACACTAAAATACACTGTGATTTACTATGCTAATATTTAATAAACTCATATTAAAACATATAATTCACTTCGATAGGTTAAATGATAATGAGCATGAAAATGAAAATAAGGCAACCAATGGGAAACTAATACTAGAATTTCCATATTGTATCAACATATGCTGTGGTTGACCCTAACAAAAATTAATATTAATGACAAAAAATATGCGGTACCATGAGTAATTAACGTAGACACTAAATTATGTGCAATTGAAAATGGTAGTAGTAGTGTTTATTCCTTTAACCCTCTTTCGAGGAAATCGGTACACGATTTACATATTTTACAATTTAACTATTATAATATAACTACTATGCAGTAAACCCTCGTTAATCCAAACTCGGTTTATCTGAAATTTGACATATTTCGAACTTTAAGTGAGTCCCCGGCTGAAGGTATAGGCATTTCAATGTTAATTAATATGGTTAATCCGAACTCCAGCTAATCCGTAATTCGAACTAATATTTCGATCCCTCAATTGCTTTATCACTGTTTTCGGATTGGATAATCCGAAATAGATCGAGTGAATTCCTTCAATTGATCATTATTTTTGTAAATTCCATCCTTTTTATTTGACGCGTAACAATAGGCCGAAGCCAGCTCAGCTGTTCGCTGCCACTGAATACGTCATCCGACTCCGAGTGTGCTCCAAAGAACTTAGTATCTAACTTCGTTAGGTTAGATATGAAGGTCTTTGGCTGCTCTGTCTCCTTGACGAGCGGTAAGCTCGGAACACTCGAATCACTCGGAACGGCCGAGCGCCAATCGAAGCTGGCCACCTAACGTTCGTCTGCTGTCGAAGATAGCCGAATACACACGATCAGTGATTCGGTTCCTCGCACATGTGGCATCTAGCTCTCTCTCGCGCTCAATACGAAATTGCTTCAATTCTAACCGGGAAGTGTGATGATTTTCATGGAAAATGAGTTTTTTTGTTAATCCAAATTTTTATAAATCGAAATCACTTTTTGAGGTCCCTTGAATTTCGGAATAACGAGGGTTTACTGTATAATATAGGCCTATCTATAATGATTTCTTTTTTTTTCGTATCTAAATTCTATCTTGAATCCTTCTGTCTCGACCTAGTGTGAATATAAAAATAGCTGTGGCGATTACGTACTCACTCAAATTTCACTTTTGGGGCAAAATCTGGAGGTCGATAATTCTAGGGGTGTGTGCCAAAGGAAAAACTTCCATCACGTTTTTCACTATTCTTGAGATTTCATGTGATATCTCCCCTAATTGGTGATAGATGATAGGATGTCTAGTATCTGAAGCATTGTGGTGAGACTACTTGGTGGCTAAATCAGTTGCTACTGCAGTGTACCATTTTTCTGGATATCTGGAATTTTTTTCAATTTTTCTCGGTTATCAAAGTGATTGAATACTACATGGTGGTACCTCAACCACTTGACGGCCATGGTCGCGTCCACTGCAGTCATGCTGTGCAGGCCGTAAACGCATATACGCACCCTCACACTTTCAAATACGTTGCTTTTGAAATGTCGACAAGTTGATGTCATATTGAAATATTTTGGGGTGGTAAGATCGCCCTTGTGGTGTCCCGTCCAAATGATTCTACCTTTCATCCATAGCCTTAATTGGGGAGCAATGATTTTGTATCAAGTTTTGATGTTATTAAAATGAATGAAAATTTGAAATGGGACTTGTACTGACATCTGGGAGATGGATTGAGAAATGTGCAATTTTTTTTCATATATATGTAGAAGTGTATTGAAAAGTAAACTGCAGTCAGCTGTTATTCCAAAACATCGTTCTAGGCAATGTGTGTAAATTTACATGTCTGAATAATGAATAACAGTGATACAGTGAAACCTCTACATCGTGTTTCAAGGGACCAGGAAAATTCAACATTGATTATATGGGAGTGGGGTTCGACAAAATGAATGATGGAAGCAGGAAAACCTTTTTAGGATGTGGGAACGATGCATAGTGGTTTCACTGTATTGGCAAATTTATTGTTTCACATATCAAATATAACACTACCAATACAATTAAATATCAATACAATTAGTATTAGTAATAGTCTTTATTAGCAATTGAGCTAAATTTATATACAGTGAAACCTCTGCATCGTTCCCGGATACATCGTTTTCCTGCTTGTGGTTGTATCATTCATTTTTTCTAACCCCACTTCCATATAATCAATGCTAAATTTTCCTGGATGGATGGTTTTATTCTCCTGGTCGCTTGAAAAACGATGGATAGAGGTTTCACTATACACACAATTATTACAATAATACACAATTGAAACAATAATATAACAATAATAATAACATTAGCATAGGCCTAAAAATTCCTAACTATACATTCAATTTTTCAGTTCTAATAACCCACTTAATCTATTTAGTTGATATCTATTTAATATACATGGGGAGTATCCCAATAATATTTTTTGTTCATAAGCTTTAGGTAATATACCCTTTTCTTTGATCACCGTACTTTACTACACTCTCGACAAAATCTATTAAATTCTCTCGACTAAATTGAACCATTTGTTTCTGCTATAAATGTTATGCAAGTCTTACCTAAACACAAGTATCTGTGCGATTTAACTGGGAGGTAAGGTAGCACTTGATTATATAACATGCCTGTTGAGTGGTTGATAACAGGACAATATTTTTTCTCCACACTACTATTTTCTTGTTCTTCTATACCAGCAGGCAGCAGTAGTAACTTTTTTTTATATATTTTGTTTCTGTCCTCTTTTTCAGCTAGGCATGAGGAATTATCACCTTCGCAAGAACACCAAATGGTGCCCGACGATCAACCTGGATAAGCTGTGGACTCTGGTCAGTGAACAAACAAGGACCAAATACCAGGACAAGAATAAGCAAACCAACAAAGCTCCTGTCATCGATGTCGTCCGAGCTGTAAGTTACAGCATTACTATCCTGTAGTCTAATATTTACCCAAACCAACAAACTGCTCTCTCAAAACTTGCCGTATGTAGGCTAATAGGCGTATAAGACGCACTATTTTCCATTTTTGACCCATCAGAAAGTCACCTTGCTCGTGGTGTTGAAAGTGGGGAAGACCATCGTATTTTGCAATTTATTTTTTTCTGGGTAAATGTTTTGAGTATAGCTATACTGTTGCGCAGAACGATGCGCGCTCGCTACAAACTGTCTGATGTAATAATATAATCTGTAATATTATTGGTTGACAGGCTTGCGAATTATGTTTTATGACCTGTAACATTGAAATATAATGCTGCGTCTTATCTAAGTTAGCAAGAAGATCCAAGAATGAATGTTGAAAATGAGAGGTGCGTCTTATGAGACAGTGCTGCTCATATGTATGTAGGCCTAACTACGGCATACCGTAGAAGATTTTGGTTGATTATTAAACATTTTATAAATTTCAAATAAGTTCTGTTCTCCAGTAGGCCTACCTGATATTTTGGATGCATCAATTCATAGTTTTCTGTTTTGTGATGGAATTTTAAATTGAATTGTGTAATAAAGTAGGCCTACAGAAAACCCTCTTTAATTGGAAATGTAATGGACCCAAAAACAATCACCCATTATTGATGACAAAAGTTTGATTGATCAAAATATTCAACACTGGGCCTATGAGTCAGCCAGGAGTATTGTTTGAATTACAGCAAATTTGAATAATCAGGGTTTGTATTACCGTAACTAAGGTTTACTGTACTACTGTATTAAAATTGTTGCTCTACAAATTGCACCAGATTACGTTGGCCATAAAATGTGATTATTATTTTTTCAGTTTTTCATCTTTTTTGTAGACTAAAGTAAAGTAGAACCTCTTGAGTAAGTTTCTCTTCAGACCATTTTTCACCTTGGCAAGTTTTATTTTCTGATCCCACCCATATGCTCCAACATGTTGAATTATTTCTGTAGTAAGTTTTTCACTTATGGTAAGTTTATTTTGTTGCTCCCCTGAAAAACGTACTAAAGAGGTTCCACTATAGTAGTAATATAGTATCACTGTATCAGATATGATGTAGATACAAGTACCGGTATCTACATTTCGTCCATCTAGCTCGGGGCTTTCCAACTAGATTGCTCAAACGGTCATTTTTCCACAGAAAAAGTTGAGGTGTGCTACACAATTGTTTGCTCAATGATTTTTAATTCATTATTCATTTGTTTTCAATATGGTAGGCCTACGTTGGTATACATACAACATATTTTTTCAAGCCTTTTATAACCGTTTTTTTTTTCAAATCAAAATTCAATTACTTGAATTGCACTTCTCTTTTTTATATCTTCATTTTGGTCTATATTACTGATGGTGCAAGAGGGAAAGCCCACAATATTGTCAATTGGGTGCACCTGCTGTCAGAAGCCAAATGGTAGGACAGAATACCAATATTTTGTCAGAAATCATCAACTTTAATGTCAGTTTAAACGCCGCCCCTACCGTTTGGCTTGTTACAACAGTTCAACCCTTGCCAAATATATTCTCAATTTGACTACACAGAATGTTATAATAAATTGCAGTGATTTTACATTGGTCCAGAAGATACTACTGCGGGCCATTTGAAAAGGTTCCGCGGGCCGCCAGTTGAGAAGGCCTGATCTAGCTCATAATGGCCTTGGTAGTAATCACATTGTTCTTTTGCAGGGTTACTACAAGGTTTTGGGCAAAGGCCTCCTTCCCAAGACACCCGTCATTGTTTGCGCCAAGTTCTTCTCAAAATCAGCCGAACAAAAGATTAAGAAAGTTGGAGGTTGCTGTATCTTACAAGCATAGTTTGTGTAAAGCCGTGTTCCAATAAAATTACAAAATATATCAAAAATGTTTTCATTAGTATCAAACGGTACCATTCAATAACCTACCTTGAAGGGGGCACATCAATATTATCAGCATTGATACCTATGCTGGTAGCTTGAAGTTGCTCGATGCAGATGTTATTCGACCATTGTTCCAGACCATCAATGATGGTACTGTAATTCTTGACCATGCTCAAAGGTCCATGTTCTTTAATTTCGAACCGAATCTTCGCCAGAAGTGCCCAACCTAAACTCATTAGTCATTAGGCCCAAGTGAATAGTGGAGTGTGGTGATGGGAGGAAAGATGGTGCAGCCTAATTCCTTTAGAATCGAGTGGAAGTGATGAGCATAAAGTAATTTGATGCCAACATGAAGTCTCGTATTACGAATACTTTGTCTGGATGATCGCGTGTTTCTGTAAGCTTGACACTGACGACCAACAGTCTCCCTATTGTGACCAGTCTGTATGGTTCTCAATCATCTGTCGTTTGTTGGCGCTCGAGTGTGAGTCCACGCAAAGGCGGATGATCATCACTACGCGTCATATTGATTACTGATACAGACGACCAAAAAAAATCTATATTTCTGATCAATATCATTTCGATTAGATATTGAATGGAATACCTAATTTTTCGGTGATTTTCGATGTGCACATTTTTGTATTGTGTATATTTTCTTGATTGATTGGCAACCCTGGTCAAAACAAACAAAATTGAACTTGATGTAGGAAAATGTAAGGTTTGCCAGAAGTATAAGTAATAGAAGTAAAACGACATTCAAAATGGGAGAGAGTACACTGGAGGGTTGGAGAGGGGATCATATGAGGAAATTGTCAAAAAAGAAGATTAGATTGCTAAATATGTGATAGAGAGGAAGAAAGACATGCTATGTGGAGTAGTGACATAGATCATATTCGAAAACATTGGATTGTGAAAATTGCTAGCGATGAATCTCCGAGAGGTCAGTGGAGTGTGGGGTAGCCAAGAAGAAGATGGCGAGAAGCATATTGAGTCTGTTTTATGAACAAGCCTAAGACTTGGAAAGAAAGAAGAAGATTGCTCAATTTCATTACGAGACGGCTGAAGGTGATCGGAATTGAAATAAAAGATGGGGTATCTGCATAGACATCTCTAATAAGACCGACAAAGGAGTATGGTGGTTCAGTCTGGGACCCCACAGATGTAGGATAGAGAACGATCTAGAACAAACAAGCAAAATGATTGAAGAACTGAAATGGGAAACTGGGGGAAATAAAAGGAAGGGTAGGCTTAGTAATATCTTTAAACCATATAACTTCACTGGTGGAGTGAACTAAGCAATAGAGTAGGTAAGGGGATGCAGAGATGAACGAGAGGTGAAAATTGATTGGAAGTGGAGAGGGTATACACAAAGATTGGTCAGAATGGATTCATCCAGAGGACCACAAGGAACTGTAACGAGCTTGAGGAAAATTCAAGAAAGTGTTGTACGAATACTGAATAGATATATGGAAGATAATTAGGGCATCTTGCTACCATGTAAAACACATATCTGCAAGACTTATAAACATAACTCGAATCTCCGGAGCATGTCGAAGATCTTACATTTCTACATGATGATAATATTATCATGTAAAAGTGTAAGTTCCACGTGCAATGGTAATATTGTTTGATCTTCTTCATTCAACTTGAAAGTGTAACCATTTAAATTAAATGTACGTACTGTAGCATAATGTATTGGCGCTGTTTTTCTACTCTCTTAAATGTCAAGTCTACTTACTTTAGTCTATTCTATTTCAGCTAGTTTCTCAGAAAGTGTTTATACAAGGGCAGGTTTGAAACATCCATGCAATCAAATTTGACTAGCTATTTTTGTCGGAGATTCGAAAAAGATTTGGATTCGCAAACCTATGTTTCGGGTTTGGGTTCGAAATCAAAAACAGATTCGCTCATCCCTACATACTATAGTATTGTGAATGAGGTAGGCCTAGCATTTTATCAAGTTTACAGATTCAAGTTGACAGAATACGTTCAAGGTCAAGTTGAATCATGAATTGACTTTGCTCAACTTCAAACTAAGTCTATTCTTGTAACGATGAGGGGTAACCCTATTTTAAAGCAGACAGGCTTAAATCTTGTAGCTTGAAAAGGCTGAGGAAAGAAGGTTTCGAATAACCGCCTCTCCTATCCCACACCACTAGCGTGCTAGTAATGCACACCTTCAATACTAGATCCAAGTGTAAAATTGTGCTTTCTTCATTAACGATTTAATTCCAGCTGACAGTGTTAGACTGCGCGAGTGTTAACGATATAAATTGACGAATAATGGGATGAAGCGTGGCTGATTTCATCGTCTGATCATTAATTTAATTTATTAATTTATTACCCAATGTGACCATCCTTTAATGTGAGTCTTGCTGACTTGCGGTCACATAAATTGGTCGATCAAGACATTGAAATGTATTGATTTAATGTGCATTGAAACTAGCAGACAATTTACAGTACTAGAATGGTGAAAAAATATGTTTAGATGTCATTCAAATTTGGAAAAAGTTCATTTTATGTGACTGCGAGTGTACATAACCACACAAAACAGAAAGCACTGTTTCATAAGCCTTAACTTTGTTATGAGCAACCTAAGATTTAGTAGCTGCATACAAATCAATAACGAGGCCCACGATGGAAGGCCTGGGATTCCCAACAGCAAGGTTTAAGATAGATTTTAGAGAAATTGCGAAGGAAAGCCCTATCGAAATAAGGCAAGCGACGCAGACCCACAGTGATGATAAAAGATTGAATGAGAACCTCTGCAATTGAGGAGGACAAAATCAAAACTTGTAACAAAATGTGAGGCCCATAAGATTTCATCAGATTACGAAGCATGGAGAGAAATCAAGAATTTAGTGAAGTCGTAAGGCTACACATTTTTAGGAAGGATTGGCCATACATTTTTATTGACAACCCAAACTTACAATACAAAATTTGTAAAAAATTTCCTCCATTGGAACAAACACTACAAAATGAATTTAGACAACTGGGAGATCGACTAAATCATGGATGGTCTAAATTAGTGGGCGACTTCAAAAATTATTAGAAGAAGCTGAGTAAATATAAGATTTATCAATAGCAAGCTAGGATATAAATATGTTGAATATGTTGCAAAAAAATAGAAAGAAAGCTTGAGACAAATGAAATATAATTACATACATACTAATGGGCAGCTGATTGAACGAAATACGGCACTTCCACTTGCTCAAAAAATCATCAAGTTCATAATGAAAAGTGCCTGTACATCAATTTCTTTGAGGGGAGAGGGGATGCTCCCTCACTCCACTCTGCCCTCCACATAAAATTTGAAAATATGTAATAATTATCGTGAAATAACAATGACTAATTAATTGGTACCAGGAGCCCAAACAGTGGAGCTTCCATACGCTATATCTCAAGAGTAATTGTAATTGCATATTATAATGTATTTTTTGTATTCACTTATTTATATCGTTTCCGATATTTTGGCTCAAATATACGATTGGAACTGCTGTAATCCAAAAAATATCATCAAGGTGTTTTCACTCCGTCTATGGGCACTGAACTAAGAAATCTATTAACTAAAGAGTGTATTTAACCAACTGATGAACAGTGGCTTTGGCAATAATTACTAAAACGCCTTCTCAATAAGGCCCGGTATTACATAGTACCAAGACCTACAGTTGGCCGTTATCTGAGAGGGGTGAGAACAGAATATAGATGGGAACCATGGTGATAAGAACTTCAAACTGCCAGTTAGAGCTACTCCAATGTTGATAATTCCGGTACTTAGTTGGAAGAATATATGTAGTTCTACCACTAGATAAAAAATTACTAAATGATTTTCAACAAGAATTTCTTAGTGAGAGTGGCCTAGAGATTTGAATTTTCTTACTAAAATTTTAGGAAGTAACGTTCTGATAGTTTATTTTTTCAATTTATTGGAGATTTTTTTTTCATTTGTTAGAGGTACCTAATTTATTTTTCAAAAAAGGATTGTAACAATAAATATGAATGACATTTTGATTCAATCAGGAATCAAGTATGATTGTATTATTACTCTTGGTCAGAACTAGCTTTCAGTTATTGGCTAGAATACAAAAAAAAGGCTTCTATCTTGAAAATTACCATTTCATTCCTCTGTCTAAATTCTTTGATGCGTCGTAGAGAAATAGTTTTGAGGAAATTATGATCCAGAAGAATCGAGAGTTTTGCTTTTTATACGAGGGGTTAATAATTCCTGAAATCTGGTGTACACTTGTTATGAAATCTTCCTGAAATCCCTTGAAATTTCTATGAAATCACTTGAAATTTTCATGAAATCCTTTGAAATATAATTGGAATTCTGAGAAATCTTCCTGAAATTCCCTGAAATCTGAAATCAGGTATATCTGGTGTATACACTAAATTTACCAATTATTTACCCCTCGCTTTCAAATGTTCAGCTGAACAATTTTTTAATACTTAGCGAAGAGAATACAAAAAAGAGCACAATATTGAAAATATACCTTAATAATATATAAATAGAATTTTTTGCTGAAATTGAGTATTTCTAGTGCAAACAAATACCTTGATGTATTGGAGACAGAAAAATATATTTTAGTTTTAAAATTGAAAGTTTATTTTGCAAAAACAAGAAATAAGCTTTACTGAGAATTCCATTCTCACAGTGCCACATTAGTTCAAAACAGTTTTATCCTATCTGCATCTATACAATAACAATCCAATAGGTTAACAATGGTATTGCTGATTGTTGCTGCATGTAAACCATTGTTGTCAGGTTCATCTTAATTACAGAGGCTATAGATATTAGATAGTACTAATCAAAGACCTTTATAATATATAAATATGTATTACTTCGTAAATCGAACTGGTATTATGGTGTCGTACACTGAAAATCCCATGTGATCTCGTGTACGAAAATTCCGTGTACGGGGATGCAGATCATGACAGAACCGGCGAGAAGCCATAGACCACATTCAAGTTTCAACCAAGTTTAAGGCTCTAAAAATCCATCTAAAAATGAGAATTTCCATATCTGACAAATAATTGGTTTTTGAGTTAACTAATGCATGACCAGTGAAGGGAATTGATATTAAAATGACGAAAAAAAAATCGAAATACTTTTCCCTGTTTTTTCCCGCGTGCCGGCAAAATAACCAAGAACGCTCGCAAAATACGTGGATGCCACAAAAATGATTGTAGAGTTTTGAAACTTGTCAAAGTTATTGTTCACACTATTGGGCATTACTATTCTCACAAGTCTCACCGTTCGATTACCATCAACGATTTAGTTGACTGAAAGTTTTTACAAAATGTTATGCTATTCTAATTAAATCTGTATCGATAGACCGGCAAGACTTATGGAAATTAAAATTATCTGATGACATGCCCAATAGTGTGAACAACAATAACTTTGGTAAGTTTCAAAACTCTATAATTATTTTTGTGGCATTCACGTATTTTGCTAGCGTTCTTTTCTTGCTTATTTTGCCGGTACGCGGGAAAAAACAGGGAAAAATATTTCTATTTTTTTTTTCGTCATTTTAATATCAATTCCCTTCAATGGTCATGCATTAGTAAATGATTAGACTGGGGGGCATTGATGTACGTCTAGCAAAGATGCTAGCGGTCGCAACTTGCGATCATCAAAAACCACCCCGCAAAGTTGATAGCAAATTGCTACCATGACAGTTGTCAAACAGGTTTCATGCCTTGCTAGAGCTTGCTAGGCGTACATGAATGCCCCCCTCCCCCCCAAGTGCTCCCACTGGACGAGTACCACAGAAACAGCGCCTCATTCGTGTATAAAAGTCTAGTCATTTCATTATTTGACCTTGCGACCCAAACTTGTATTGCCTGAAATAACACGTTTCTGAAAATTGCTAAATAAATGTAGGCTACCTACAGAAATCCAAATAATGCCATTTTGAATCTTAATGAGACAATAGTTGATTTTCTTATAACAATAACCTTGTCAACACTCAACACGTATTATATTATCACTTTCATTGTTGCGAAAAATGATTGATAATTTCACCTTTCAATCACTCTTGACCGTGATGAAAAGTTACAACTGAGATACCACACTGGGAATTTACACTCTAACCAATTGGAACACTATTAGCCTCTATAGGACCTACTGCTTTCAAAGCCATCATTGTTAAAACTTTAATCTTCGTCTGAATTTCAAGAAAAAAATGTCTACAGTTTTGTATAGATTCATTATTCATCCGTGTGAGTGAATCTGAAGTAAAGTTGCATTATTGTCTATTCGTACGTCTTATACTTTGTTCTGATAGGTGCTAGAATGTAGGTCCTATGTCGTGAGGGTAACAGATGGGATATTATGACAGCTGGTGAACTATGTTGGCCGAGCTCCGTGTTGGTTAGACCATGGACGTTATTATAAGTCCATGGTTAGACTTCCTTGGAGCTTAGAGCGGAGAGTTCGGCCATTGTGGACTAATACAAAGCCTTGGGCAATAATTAATTGCAAGGAGTTCCTTCTCACTGTAGGGCCCTGCTTCATTCTTCAAGAAACAATTCGACTAATTAATCATACCAATTCAAATTTGAGAATCTATTAAACTTCATTAAAAAAATCCAAAGATGTTTTTAGACAACGGTGATACAGTATGATTATTAATACACTATCATTTTTTATGCCATATTATTTCTTGATTCATATTTTATATTGAATTTGACGACGCACTCCAATGATGACTATTGCCATCGGATGAGTGATTAATGGAATGATGAGATAAAGGTTTCGTAGGCGATGGGAGAGATGGTGGGAAAGAAACGGACGTTGCCTATATTGTATAGGAACCATCTTGGCATCAGCTTAGACAACAGAGGGAAATCACGACACGAAAAAAAAACTGTAAAGATGGACGGTGGCGACTGGCGAGGAACGAATTAAGGCCCGATATGCCCCTCAACTCCCGGATCACATGCGAGCGCTCTAGCAACTGAGCTAAATGTGTTGGTCACTATTGTAAGTTATTCACAAAGAGTTTATCATTGCCTACGGTCTCCATCGACCGTCTCCCTTGTCCATTTATCACTGTCGGTCAGTTTCGATCCTCCAACACTCGTGCAAATCAAAATGATTCACTACGATACGAGTTTAAAAGCCATGCATCTAGTTTTGAATTAGACTATTATATTATATGCTATGTTTTTTTCTTTTTGTTATTGGGAAAACAAAAGTTAGAACATTACAATTAACAAAATTCACATCGCTTAATCCACAAAGCCTTGACTTAAGGGTTTGACTGTGGCTATAACATAGATAAAATAACTCTATAAAACACACAAAAAATTGGTTGAAAAAAAACAGGGGAAAAAAAGTGCAACCTAAAATTACGATAGAAAACGAGACATGTGCAAAGTTAATCAATTGGAGTAAGAAGTAAGCACACAATGAATTACTGAGAAAAATGCTTGTGCAAAAACCAAAAATTATGCGATAACATAGAAAGAAAAAAACAGTTACTAGAAAAAGCAAACAACGAAAAGATTCAACCTTGTTCTCAAATTACATCACTCAAAAAACATAATTCAAGTAAATATACATAATTAAAACTAAATTAAACCAATACTCATGATCGGACAAACCTTCTTTCATAATAATACATATAGGGAGGAAGTTAACTGTAATAAAGAGTTGAAGAGTAACCATATTATAATTTCGGTTTTGATATTTTTATACTTTGTTAAATGCCTTAAATTGAATGGAATTTTATTAAAAATTATTGGTACTGAATTCTCAAGACTTCTTTCGCCGTATTTATTGTTGAATGGAGGAATTTTGAAGTTATTTAACATTCTGGATCTACTATTTGCTGAATGATCTACAATATTTTTAAATGAATCATCGAAATAATATTTGAGAATAAATTTGTAGTCAAATAGGTCGTTAATAATTGATGAGCGTAGCGAAGTCTCCATCCCACTCTTATAGGGCTTTGTCTGTGTGTTTTTTTTTTTTTTTTTTTGTTTGTTTGTTTTTTTTTTTGTTTGTAAGCACTCCACAGGTCGCAAGGGCTGACTGATCAACATGAAACTTTTTTTGTACACGCAAACTCATCCAACTTAGAACTGTATAGTTTTTGGGATGAATCGGTCGGACCGATTTTGAGAATCATCATCTCAAAGTTTCTAAAAACCCCATAAGATTTGGCTGGGCGGAAAATGTTGAAAAATAAAATCTCTCCAAATGGGATGAAATTTTCTCTAAATGTGTATACATGGATTTTACACATTATTACGATTTTTTAAGCAATTCTGATCAGTCGTTTTGGAGAAAAAAAATAAAATGACTGATAATATTCATAAAATATATCATAAAAATTATGACAGAATTAAGTTGTCGAGATTCACTGCTTTCTAGATTCAAGAGTTGACCAACAATGAAGTATTTTTTATATGCGTCAAGGTGTGTAGAATACCAGAGTCAATGAAGTGGCAAGAGTAGAACTTCTTTAACGACTTTTATAGCTTATTCAGATATCAAGGTGTGTAGAATACCAAAGTCGATAAAGTAGCAAGGGTAAAACTATTTCAAGGACTTTTATACCTTATTGAGATATCTCGCTCATCTTACAACGCATATTTCGCGTTTGACTAGTGGTAAAAAATTACAATGGCAAAATAATTTTTTGATATCATATAAATTTTCTTGTCCAACACGAAAAGGAGTGATACTTTTAACTATTTTTGTTTGAAGAGAAATACTAAGCATGACAAGGTCGAGTAGGAAGCATTACTCCAGTCTAAATACCGTAGGAAATGATAGATTCCACGAGAGCTGAATACACAGTGCGTAATAATTTAAAAGGCAGTATATGTTTCAAGTTAAATAATTTGAACGCGCAAGATCTGATTTTATTACATACAATGTTGATATGCTGCTTCCAAGAAAAAGAGTTGTCTATGGTAATGCCTAAATAAACTTGATCCTTCACCAATTCAATGTAAGACGTGCAACCAATGCATCCCATACCTATTTCCATATTATGTAAACACAGGTATGAGTGGTATATCAACACTGAGTCTTCTGTGTTATTTTTTATATTCTCCTGTATTATGTCTTCTGTATTATGTCTTCTGTATTATGTCTTCTGTATTATGTCTTCTGTATTATGTCTTCTGTATTATGTCTTCTGTATTATGTCTTCTGTATTATGTCTTCTGTATTATGTCTTCTGTATTATGTCTTCTGTATTATGTCTTCTGTATTATGTCTTCTGTATTATGTATTGTATTAGTATTGTATTATGTATTGTATTATGTATTGTATTATGTATTGTATTATGTATTGTATTATGTATTGTATTATGTATTGTATTATGTATTGTATTATGTATTGTATTATGTATTGTATTATGTATTGTATTATGTATTGTATTATGTATTGTATTATGTATTGTATTATGTATTGTATTAGTATTGTATTAGTATTGTATTAGTATTGTATTAGTATTGTATTAGTATTGTATTATGTATTGTATTATGTATTGTATTATGTATTGTATTAGTATTGTATTAGTATTGTATTAGTATTGTATTAGTATTGTATTAGTATTGTATTATGTATTGTATTATGTATTGTATTATGTATTGTATTATGTATTGTATTATGTATTGTATTATGTATTGTATTATGTATTGTATTATGTATTGTATTATGTATTGTATTATGTATTGTATTAGTATTGTATTAGTATTGTATTAGTATTGTATTAGTATTGTATTATGTATTGTATTATGTATTGTATTATGTATTGTATTATGTATTGTATTATGTATTGTATTATGTATTGTATTATGTATTGTATTATGTATTGTATTATGTATTGTATTATGTATTGTATTATGTATTGTATTATGTATTGTATTATGTATTGTATTATGTATTGTATTATATATTGTATTATGTATTGTATTATGTATTGTATTATGTATTGTATTATGTATTGTATTAGTATTGTATTAGTATTGTATTAGTATTGTATTAGTATTGTATTAGTATTGTATTAGTATTGTATTAGTATTGTATTAGTATTGTATTAGTATTGTATTAGTATTGTATTAGTATTGTATTAGTATTGTATTAGTATTGTATTAGTATTGTATTAGTATTGTATTAGTATTGTATTAGTATTGTATTAGTATTGTATTAGTATTGTATTAGTATTGTATTAGTATTGTATTAGTATTGTATTAGTATTGTATTAGTATTGTATTAGTATTGTATTAGTATTGTATTAGTATTGTATTAGTATTGTATTAGTATTGTATTATTTATTGTATTATGTATTGTATTATGTATTGTATTATGTATTGTATTATGTATTGTATTAGTATTGTATTATGTATTGTATTATGTATTGTATTATGTATTGTATTAGTATTGTATTAGTATTGTATTAGTATTGTATTAGTATTGTATTAGTATTGTATTAGTATTGTACATAGACTTGTTTTGGTAACAATTGAGTCGAGTTTCGTTAGCTACACGCCCAAATAATTAGATGAGCGTAGCGATGATTCCATTTCACATACCGAAAAAAATGGGCTTGGTTTTTATGTTTTTTTTCTTTTTTTTTCTTTTCAATTTTGTACGCGGCATGCAGGTCAGGAAAAAAACACCTATCGACTTGCAACTTTTTATACATATTTCTGTCATACAAGAATAGGCTGGGATTGTTATTCAGAGAAATCGTTCGGAAGGTTTTTCCGGAAAATAATCGGAAAGTTTGAAAAATCCTCATAAGAATAACCAGAAGGACAAATACTTGAAAAACAGGAATTTTTCAGAAGCTCTCAAATTTTCACCAAATATGAACAATACTATTTTACACCTTTTCAGACATATTTGCAATAATCGAATGAGAAATAACAAAGAAAACGCAATAAAAGTGTACATTTTATTGAATATTTGGATCAATTGGATTTGCAAAGTGTATATGCGACAGGTTGCAGCACTATAAATATCAACAAGTTGCAGGTAAGGTTTTTGAACGTTTGAAGTAATTCAAGATCCGTAGATGTAAATTGAGCTGACAAGTTATTTTTCGTTCTAGATTTCCATACTTCTAAGCTCATCTTACAACGCGCATTCCCCGTTTTCCTAGTAATAATAATGTATTGTATTTTGTGTCCCCGAGAGCATGGCCATTACTGCTGTAGGTCCATAGAACATTTTTCTATGCCCTCTTTAGTCGAACTTTATAATAGTATTATTGATGAGCGTAGCGAAGTCTCCATCCCACTCTTATAGGGCTTTGTCTGTGTTTTTTTTTTTTTTTTTTTTTTTTTTTTTGTAAGCACTTCACAGGTCGCAAGGGTTGACTGATCAACATGACACTTTTTTTGTACACGCAAACTCATCCAACTTAGAACTGTATAGTTTTTGGGATGAATCGGTCGGACCGATTTTGAGAATCATCATCTCAAAGTTTCTAAAAACCCCATAAGATTTGGCTGGGCAGAAAATGTTGAAAAATAAAATCTCTCCAAATGGAATGAAATTCTCTCCAAGTGTGTATACATGAATTTTACACATTATTACGATTTTTTAAGCAATTCTGATCAATCGTTTTGAAGAAAAAAAATAAAATGACTGATAATATTCATAAAATATATCATAAAAATTGTGACAGAATTAAGTTGTCGAGATTCACTGCTTTCTAGATTCAAGAGTTGACCAACAATGAAGTATTTTTTATATGCGTCAAGGTGTGTAGAACACCAGAGTCAATGAAGTGGCAAGAGTAGAACTACTTTAACGACTTTAATAGCTTATTCAGATATCAAGGTGTGTAGAATACCAGAGTCGATAAAGTAGCAAGGGTAGAACTACTTCAACGACTTTTATACCTTATTGAGATATCTCGCTCATCTTACAACGCATATTTCGCGTTTGACTAGTTTACATGATGTAATGAATCGGATATTTGAATTCAGATTCACGAGAAAAGTGTTGAGGTCCTGTGATGATGTTAAGCAGGTCGATATTATTGTTAATAGACTTAGGCCCGGTATTACCAAGTCCAGTTAGCCTTTATCTGACAGTTCAAACTTGTTATCACCATGGTTACCCATGCTATTTGTTTTCACCAACTGTCAGACAAATACTAACTGGCTGTGGTAATACCATGCTTTATAGTTACTAGTCAAACGCGAAATATGCGTTGTAAGATGAGCGAGATATCTGAATAAGGTATAAAAGTCCTTGAAGTAGTTCTATCCTTGCTACTTTATCGACTCTGGTATTCTACACACCTTGATATCTGAATAAGCTATTAAAGTCGTTAAAGTAGTTCTTCTCTTGCCACTTCATTGACTCTGGTATTCTACACACCTTGAAGCATATAAAAAAATACTTTATTGTTGGTCAACTCTTGAATCTAGAAAGCAGTGAATCTCGACAACTTAATTCTGTCACAATTGTTATGATATATTTTATGAATATTATCAGTCATTTTATTTTTTGTCTTCAAAACGACTGATCAGAATTGCTTAAAAAATCGTAATAATGTGTAAAATCCATGTATACACATTTAGAGAAAATTTCATCCCATTTGGAGAGATTTTATTTTTCAACATTTTCCGCCCAGCCAAATCTTATGGGGTTTTTAGAAACTTTGAGATGATGATTCTCAAAATCGGTCCGACCGATTCATCCCAAAAACTATACAGTTCTAAGTTGGATGAGTTTGCGTGTACAAAAAAAAGTTTCATGTTGATCAGTCAACCCTTGCGGCCTGTGGAGTGCTTACAAACAAAAAAAAAAAAACACACAGACAAAGCCCTATAAGAGTGGGATGGAGACTTCGCTACGCTCATCAATAATTTTGTTCAAATGATTCAGATGAAGCTCTTGAAGACGATCTTGTAAAGGCTGAGAGGACATCAAATTATGTATTTCTTCATTCTTCGTCCAAAGCGGCAAAATGGAAAATTCTGCGGAAAATGTTTCTCTCTAGGGAGAGAATAAAAAGAAATAAAATAAAGGAAATAAAATAAAGGAAATGAAATAAAGGGATTAAAATGATAGAAGTTAATTCAAAAATAGGACGGATGAAAGTTCTGAATAAAGTATCAAAGGAGCAGAGTGCATTGTTGCTGACTATTGTCTATTTATTACAACACTATGGGATATCACTTGAAAAAAAATATTATTAAATACCAATCAATCCTGTCAATCATTGTCAGTCATTGTTACGATAAAAAATATCAAGATATTTAATGTTATTGGCTAGCCATAGGATTTCCATAGGAGTTCCATAGGAATTTATATTCACATGACGTCTACTCTATTCCTAATCTCGAAGTTTGACTTCAATCCAAGTTTCAAGTCAGTTTCATATCATGAATGATATACAGTTTACTACTAGGAGAACGCATGTTTCCGCTTTGATGGATGAGCTAGAATATAACGTATCTTTGGTTGGTTATATATTATATCCACCCTGAGATCCAACAATTACATCACTGCCCTCCCGTTTTATTCATTACTCATTCTAATAAAAAAATTTAATAGCAAAGATGGCCTTGTTTTAATCGTTTTCATTCAATTGGTTGCTTGGATTCAATTGGTATCTAAATAGCTTTGAGTGATTGGATGAGCGAAGCGAAGACTCCTATTGGGTCAGAGACGTATATATCTTTCTCCATTTTTTTTGTTCGCGCTCCACAGGTCGGAACGTTGATTGATCAATATTATTTTTATTGTGGACTTAAATACTCAACCAACTATAACTGTGTAGTTTTGGCGTTTGGAGAAAAATCGGTTCTACCACTCTAAAAAAAAAATCATTTTTGAATGTTTTTTTTATTGTTTTTTAATTTTCAACTTTTTTATTGTTATTATTTTTTGTTTTTTGTTACCATAATTTCATGTTGGTTTTGAGGCTTTCATCGTTATCATTAGTACAAACCCAGACCTGACCTGACAACATCTAGCGTGGTCTAACCTAACTGCCATGCGTTGGGTTTTCATGGTTAGGGTTATGAAGGTCAGGTAACGACTCGGACCTGACCTGCCCTCATCTAACCCAACTGCCTGGGTTGGGCTTTCATGGTTAGGGTTATCAAGGTCAGGTTAGTACCGACTCGGACCTCACCTAACCTCATCTAACGTGTTCTAACCTAAGTGCCTGGGTTGGGCTTTCATGGTTAGGGTTATCAACGTCAGGTTAGTACCGACTCGGACCTGACCTAACCTCATCTAACGTGGTTTAACCCAACTGCCTAGGTTGGGCTTCCACGGTTAGTGTTATCAAGATCAGGTAAGAACCGATCGAACCTGATCTGATCTAAACCTGACTGCCTGAGTTGGGTCATCATGGTTAGAGTTATCAAGATCAGGTTAGTAACAACTCAGACCTGACCTGACCTGATCTATCGTGGCCTAATCAAACTGCCTGGGTTGGGCTATATCATGGTAAGGGTTATCAAGGTCAGGTTAATACTGACTCGGAACTGACCTGACCTGATTTAACCACCCAACCATCTGCCTGGGTTGTGCTATCATGGTTAGGGTTATCAATGTCAGGTTAGTACCGATTCAGACCTGACCTGACCTGATCTATCGTGGCCTAACGCTACCAGGGTTGGGCAGGCTTATTGAAGTCAGGTGACTTCACAATAGGGTACATTAGGTGAGGTACTGGTGTTCAGTTCCCAGCTCATCCTTCAACGCGAGGGAAGCACGTAGCGTTTGCCTAAAAACATTACATTATATATTTTGTTACATGAAAACGGTTGATCCGATTTTAGTAAAAGTTTGGAATAATGTGTATCATTATTATATTGAAATTCCATGAAAATTTGAATTTCTTCTAAGGAAATGCTTTTTACGTATTCTCTTCTTTAGGTTATTCTTTTAGGATTTTTAAAAACTTTAAAATGAGTTTTCTCAAAAGTGGTGTAACTGATTGCGCCTCAAAACTATACAATATCGAATTAAATGAGGACACTTGCGTATGCCGAGTTTCAACTGAATGTTTTAACTATGAATCACGAAAAAAAAGAAAAAAAACAGATACCGGTACTTTACTTTTTTTGAGTATGGTGAAACTGAGTCTTCGCTTCGCTCATCCAATTACAGTTATTTGAGGTGATCCACCAAACTGCACGCCCCTTTGAAAATTACACCTGTAACGATTTGTCCTCAATTACGTGCGTGAGATATACTTATAGACTGATCCTATTGTAAAGATTCAACATTATTAAAACAGATTACAAGTGATAATCGTTTTTTAGCTTGGTCCCTTTCAAAATAATACATGGTAAAAATCTTCTCTCTACGCCGTAATCGTCAGTGTTGTATATTGCAAGTTGGTGAGGTTACCAGAGCAAGTAGAAAAATTGGGGAAAGGCAAAACTAATAAGTAATAACCACAATGTGGGAATTGAAATAAGTCCATTGTCATCTGAGGTTATCAAAGTTTCATGAATCATAGCATAAATATTAAACAGGCCACTGAAGGCAAAATTTACTTGGTTTAATTGTTAGCCTGATGACTTACAAGTATTTCATCATCTTAAATTAATTATTATTGTTATTTTCTTAACGAACAAAAAAATTGCTAATTTTGGGTTACCGAATGAGCAGGTGATAATGATACAACAGAGTGATGATAAATAAAAGGACGTTTAGGCCTACAAGAAATTCCCATGTCTTATGCGAGACTCGAACCCAAGCTCCAAGGGGGCTTCATTTTCAGAAGCGGTTCCTTAGTTGACTGAGCTACGGTGGACGGGCCATGTTATCAATCATTTTATATAATGAAACATATATGGCTAGATAGTATATCCTTTTTGATTCATACTATTTTATTTCTTCCATTTTTTTTCATCTTATCGTTAGATTAAATTGAGTGTATATATTTATTTAATCACGAATTTTAAAAAAATATATCGGATGGGCGAAGCGAAGACTCAATTCTACCGTACTCTGAAAAAACGAACATGTTTTCATTTTTTCTCTTCGCGCTCCTCAGGTCAAACGAAAGTACACATGCAGTTGAAACTTGGCATGCAAAAGTGTCATCATCTAATTCCATACTGTATAATTTTGAGGCGCAATCGGTGGCACCACTTCTGAGAGAACCCATTTCAAAGTTTTTAAAAACCTCGTAAGAATAACCCAAGGAGAAAATTTTGAAAAAATATTTCGTCCAGATGGATTCAAAATTTCATGGAATTTTAATGTAATAATGATACACATTATTTCGACGTTTCACACAAATAGGATCAGCCGTACCAAAAGAAAAGAGTATAATTTAATTTGTTTCAAATCCTTTAAACTTATTAACCCTATTAATAAAATCCTACAACCATCACATACCCCTACAAACCTATAAATAAAATCCTACAACCATTACATACCCCTACAAACCTATTAATAAACTGATTAAGAAAGAATATAAGCAACAGTATAAAAGTATAACCAATTGAATTTCAGAACAATTAAAAATAGTAGTGAATAAAACAGGGAGGTAGTGACATTATTGTTTTGAACTCAATATGCACAGGGCGGACTGGGCTATCTGGCAACCGGGCATTTGCCCGGTGAGCCGCCTCACTTAGGGCCGGCCACAGGCCGGCACTTATAGTCTATGCAAATATGAACTTATTTAAATAAACACATAATATTATATCTGCAACACAACACTACAGTTCTTCAAAAAGTTTGCGATGATGCGAGTGGTATTCGAACTATTCAATTATTATAGATTCCAGAACTGCTCGTGAATCGCAAAAATCACTTGAAAAATGATCATATTTCAAAAAAATCACTGCTGGGAATTTTGTTGGGAGAAATCGCGAAAATAACTTTGATTATGTCCATAGTGATTCAATTATTGGACTCCAAAACTGCTTGTAAATAACAAAAATCACTTGAAAAATGACATGGGCCCATTTCAAAAAATTGCCAGCGGGGCTTTGCTAGGAGAAATTACAAGAGTTTAGCTTCGAAAATGTCGATGATGATTCATTTATAAGACTCCAAAAACACTTGTGAATCGCAAAAATCACTTTAAAAATGTCCCTATTTTCAAAAAATTTCGGGACTCTGCTGGGGGACTTTCACCCCCCCCCCCCCTCCCCCCAGACCCTCTTTCCAGCTGGGCGATGATTTTATTTATGAAACCTGCGCCCCCCCCCCCCCCCCCCCCCCAATGAACAAATCCTAACGACGTCCCTGCAGTTCGCTCCCAACCGCTTCTAATCTCCTTTAAAGAAACGCTATAATTTATATTCAAACAATTTCGTCTTATATCAACTTCGTCACTATTATATTTTTGAATGAGTTCTCTGTATTATGTACATTGAAAGTCTGGAACCACCATCGGCCTAATTTTTCAATTGATTTCACATTTATTTCATCTCAAGAGGAGATGAAGCCGGGAGAGGCCTACGTGATTTAATTAACTAGGAAAACGCCAGAAATGCGTTGTATGAGCGTGCAGGTATATTTTGGCACATTTTATTAAGTGTGTAAAATCGTAAGTTTGAACTCTTTGCAGGATTCAATTTTTTTGGAAAATAAAATTATTTTCAATTTTTTCCGCTATATTATGTTATTCTCATGGTTATTTTTGAAATTATAAAAAAAATCATAAAAAAATAACATTTACTTGATGCTCTACAACAGTAATCTAGGGCTGTTTGAAAAGATTTGCCAGGGCCGGAATATTTCCCCAGTCCGCCCCTGAATTTATATGCAGCATAGCTTTCCATCACATTTCACATAAATATGCCTATATCACTCATCCAACAACGCATATGTTGCGTTTTCCTAGTTATTTTTACTTCTAATTGGTACTGGTATCATACATTGTCGAAATAAGTAGACAACAATGTCTCCTAAATTATGTTTTCCAGTTTTAGTTTTTATGCCTTCAACTTTTATTGTTGCTGTTACCTGAAAGACACGCTACCTGCATATTTTTACAAAAATCAAAATGTATATTACACGTACGTAGGCCTATAAATGACACAAACAACAAATAAGGTATGAAAATAAATGTGAATTATGCTAAATGTGTTCACCCTAATTACCTGATGTTCTTATTACGCCTTGTAGGTTAAACTTCCTTTGCCTAAACGATTAATTTAGGCACATTTCTTCACGTCACATATTCAGTTCATAAAGCGTGCCATATTCGGATAATTGGACACCAAAGACATTGTTAAACTTAATGGCATCCTAACACGACGTAGGCCAAGCACTTTGGTATTCCATTGTTGAAAAGTATGAAAACTTCTTCCGGAATCATTTAGCACGACAAACAAGTAATTTCTAATTAGGACAACAAATAATATCTATTGGAATGTATAATTATGCGTATTTTATATTCTGTAGGCCTATCTCTATCTAGTACTAATTCCAAAGTAGACGTAGGCCTATAATTGAATATAATTTTTAATTAAAAAACGTATTAATCACATAACATTGAAATAGTAATGTGATGTGTCACAGTTTTAAAAGGAATAAATACGTGCAAAAGAATCACATATACTCTTATTTTTAACCTTACACAATTTTTTTATTTTCATGGGAACATGGAATAGGCCTACTCAATTCAAAATCATTGTTCCCATGCAATAGAGTGGCTAATGATGAGTGAGGAAAAATCACGTAATATAACTTGAATATTGTGTTGGTAAAATTAATAAAAATTAGAAATTTTAAATAGAAAATGAAGATAATAAAAAATAAAAATTTGTTACATCATTACGATTGTATACAATACAATGAAGACGTTTCGAAAAATACTGAGTGAAACATTTCTTTGTACGCCATTTTGCTTGTACGTATGCTATACTCATGATTTGATTTTGATTTGTAATTTTATAAGTAAATAAATACCAATTACAATCCTTATAATCCCTAATTTAATGTTGGTTCGTGATTTTATGAGAAAATATATATTATTTATAATCCCTACTTGGTATATAGGGCCACTAGTGATATCGCCCATTTTTTTTAAATGTCGTTCAATTGATATTTACCGCGATATTAACCAATCACAGTTTTTGTTGATTTCACCAGTTGACTGTATTTATATTAGTAGTACGTACCGGTATTTAATTACTGTTGCTGAGATAATAGAAGATATAAATGATTGCATTCTGTCTTTCCATCTGAATCTAGAACAATGATCTTTGTATGGTCAATAATAAACTGAACTATAATATATTGCACATACACTGACAACCGAATCCATACCAAGAAGCGAGAGCAATAATCTATCAAACTGTCAGTATCATAATTATAATATTTCTTGATTGAAATTGAAACATATTATCAGCGTCGAAGTATGTATTGCTACACAAATGAGGTTAAAGAAAACTATTGGTATAAATTACAGTATATCAAATATGCATTGGTATATCTATTTTACATGTTATGATGTGAACGACCAGTGCGGATCGAAAGTAAACAGTTAGTTGCATTTCTCATATCACTGCAATAAAATTAATCAAGTATATCAGATCCAAACTACACACACTTCGAGCTATCGGTGGTCTGTTAATTCATTCACGAGTTGAAGCATAAGATGACTATATACATAGTTGAATTCAACATTCAGGGCCTGTTATTAGTGACTTGGATTTTTTTTTCTATATAATGGGTGATTACTTCAACTTGGATCACGACTCTATATCATAAGCTTAGAATATATTGTACTCCATGATGCTCACCATGTTCTTTCGCAACGTCCTTGGAAGGTGACACCTAGTCCTAGGATAACTTTTCTTGCAGGTTGAGAGAAGAGTCGATGTCAGGAGTATGCTGACAAACCGAGATGAGATCCAGACCGAAAGTCAGACGAACATGAAACCTGTGATCAAAGAGTTAACTCTTCGATGACTTAACGATGACCGTGAAGGGTTCACGATCAAAAACTTCCCCAGTTCGGGCATAGACTATATAGCAGGTGTATATCTTTAGTTTATGGTTTGGGTGTGGGAAATTCAATATATATTATATTACGATGTACGTAAATAGTCTGTAGGAAGAAAGAAGAAAGAAGATATGTGGACAGGTCCTGAGGATTGATGTTCAAAAGAGTGCGCGACAGGATGTGATTAAGGAAGAAGTATCGTGACGTATCTCTACAAGCGTGCCTGCCAGACACGAAGTATACGGAAGACTTGTGTGGCGGGTCAGGACAGCATATCAAAGAGTTTGGTGACCGTGTCTGTGTCAGTAGAAACAATAGGCCTACTAGACGACGTGCAATACATAAAGTCATCAGCTTACAAAACTGTTATTATGAACGCTATGTTATTATTTACCGTCATGGTGTTGTGTGTGTGCTAACCTATAGCTACTAGTTGCATCTTGCTAAGCCTTCAGTCAAGCTGCGACGGTAACAGCATACGCACCTCACACGTGGAGTGAGAGCACCAACAGTAAATAGATATAGAGAAGTTCCGTCAACCGAGGTGTGAGCTCAGTGATATATATCCAACAGTCGAAACATAATATAAATAACTAAAATCATTTTATAAAATTACTTTTTCATGTTCTAACGACATTATAGTTTGGTTTCCAAATATCGAATACAAATCTATTGAATAAATTGAGACAAACAATTTTTTTTTTTTTTTAAAGTCAATAATAGTATACGGACAAAATTTTTCAATTTGAGGTATTCTTTCTTCACATGAAATTTGAAGAATATTTGTGTGTGTTTTTTTGTTATTAATTATTGCAAAGAACGTATGTTTCATCAGTGTTTAGTGTTTTTAATAAAATATTTGGCGTTTTTGACAAAATACTAGGCCGTGTTCTACCGATAAGTGTCGAGTGTATATCATAAATAATCTAAATGCATCATGTACGCCGTCGTGTCTCGACCTAACAGCATGTCACGACCTAATACAATGTCCAGGAGTAATACAATGTCAAGGACAACCGACTCTTCCGATCCTGCTGGTCTCTTATCACGTCCAGCCGTCGGTCTCGTCGGTCCCTACCGCGCCGGTAGCATCACGATGCCGGAGGAGATGCCGGTGAGGATGACGTTGACGTCCGAGGAAGAAGAGGAGGAGGGAGAGAATGAAGCATCGCCGACGCCAGGAAGAGAGAACTGGAGGCTGAGGCAGGGGGAAGAGAACATGCGTATTGCAGATGTGTGGCCAAAAGATTGGGGCAGTACCAGTAAGTACTAGGGCTATCTTTTGTTTGCCCTTGCCTGTTCGTGCATTCAAAAATGCACTTGCAAGCATCTCAGTGTGTCTACCTGCAATATTTTGTGCAGCTCATTTTTTATTAAAATTCTATGTTGGAATAATTCCAAGTGATTTTAGGAAAATTCAATCACGTCAATTGTCTTTAAAATTTTGTAAATTATATGCAGGACAAAATATAAAAACAGGGAAAAGACCTATTTTTGTGTTTTCTTAGCTCAGACCTTGCTCTTTTATCTTTGTTTGTGATGAACTGTGACGACAGTTCTTCACTCGGCATCGCCGTCCAAGTTGAAAACTCTTGATTTCCTATCCGATTTGTAGGTATAGCGAATAGTGGTCCATATAATAAGTTACAGGACACGCAGCATATATAATAATATATGCGTTGCATGAGGAAGGTATTCATATATATATATATATATGTATTATTCGAAAGCTATATAGGCATACACACATTAGTTTTTGAACTATCAAGCACTAATTGACAGACCTGTTGATTATTCTAATCGTGTACACTCTAATTGGTTTTACGTGTTGATTTCTTCAACAGATTTATATTTTGATCCAAAAAAGCTACATTATAATATTTTCTTCAAAACGGGTGATCCGATGCATGAAAAACTCTGGAATAACGAATAATGCATATCATCCGTGTGCTTTAATTCTTTGAAAATTTGAATTTATTCGAAGATTTTTTTTCACCTTTTAGATCGACTCTCTGGGTTATCTTATGGCGTTTTCAAAATTTCGAAATCGGTTCTCTTGAAAGTGTTCAACAGATTGAGCTACAAAACTACACATTTATCAAAATAGAGTATTAAATATGTGCATGCCAAGTTTCATCAACATTTGTATTTTTCGTTTTATTTGTCCTGTGGAGCACAAACAAAAATATAGTTTTTATCGTGTACGCTTGAATCGAGTCTTCGTTTCGCTCATCCAAAAAACAATCGTGGAAACATGTAGTTACCAATTCACGATTGTATAGCATTTTTTGTTTCAACCATTGTTGAAATAACACGTGCTCATACTTTAAATCTGCCCTTACTAGTCTTGTTTTCAACAATTGCAGGACTACATTTTTTCCACCATTCCATTCATTTTTTCCATATGCAAATAGAGACATGTACGTTTTTCAGTTCCAAATTGAATGTATAAAAATCGTCACCATGGCACTACAACAAAAAATGTGAACTAAAAGAGATTGCTATTGGTTGATCACTAGAGATGGTGTATATAGAAAGATAGATAGTAGTACGCAGCACGTAGATTGTAAGATAAGTATGTATATTTTTTGTGACTATCTTAGGGCCTATATACATCGTCTAATCGTACATCTGTTATTAACTCCGAGCAGAAAGATGAATAACGGTGAACAGACTTCTGTTCAACAATGATATATCGTGGCCAAGTGAGTTTACGATACCACGATTGCTATAGTTACTCAATATAAAAGGTCACAAAATGAAATTCTGTGTCATGTTTATACTTATTAATAGAAGAATGGTAGATCAATGATAGATCAATGAGGGTAATACCAATATGAATTTATTTTCAAAATATGTGTAGGGATTAGAAAGAAATTGGATAAGCTGATACTTTTTGTGATTTCAATTTTATTTCAGATTTGTCTAACGATCGATGCTTTCTAAATTTTAATGCTTTTCAAAATATATATCGTAACATATGTATATTCATTGCAAACATTTTGATATGTTATTTCTCGTTCATTTCATCTTATTTCTTCGCTAAATCTATCTTAAACGCTAGACATTGTGACATTATTGTGAATTTATAATTTTAGATTTTCAATTTTGAATTGAAGTTGACTCTTACTATCCAGGATATGACACTGAAATGACAATGATGACCGTGTTGACACTGAATTATTGAGAACGGAAAGTCAAGTTATTTTTCTCGATGAAAAACATAATAAAAAGCGCTCGTAACACTACTCTCTGTGCCATAGAGGATACCTACATCAGTCCTCAGGACGTAGATGCAATGAAGGCCTAGTGGTGATGTGTATACACAGCATTATACTATAAGCGAGATCATTATATTGAATTCATCATACCAATTCAGCTTTCAATCTATCATATTTTGTTCATGCGAATAATTTCTGAAATCAAACATTTTATGTTGACATTTTCATCACATTTTTGTTGGAATGATTTTAAAATTCCTAGTTGAAATTTCATAAATTTTTATGAACTTTCTTTCAAAATATTTGATGAGAATTCATTAAAAATTTCAATGTGAATTTAATATGATTAAGTTCTTTCAATTTTTTTGGATAAAAATGTATTCAAAATATATACACAGAAATGTTTCTGCACAGTGTTTTCAATACTTGGATTTGTATTTGGATTGTAGATTACCGGCACAGTAGCTGAGTGGTTAGCTCACTTGCTTCGTGTGATCCGGGAGGTGAAGGACATATCGGACCCAGTTCGATCCCCGCCACCGTCCATCTCTACAGGGGTTTTTCGTGGTTTCCCTCTGTAGTCTAGGCTAATGGCGGGATGGTTCCCACAATATAGGCCAAGACCGCTTCCTTCCCACTATCCTTCCCACTATCCATAAAAACCTTCATCTCATTATCCCATCATCTCATTTATCATTCATCCGACGCCAATAGATCTTAGTAATCATTACAGTGCGTCGTTAAAACACAATATAAAATCAAAAAATTGTAGATTGCTTTTGTAATAGTGGAATACAAAAGTTTTCAAGATCGGATATCTTTTTGTGTAAGTTCATTATCTGACTAACGTCTGTCTTTGCTAAATCATGCTATAAGAAAGTTTTGCCATTGCTAGCAGTTTAAACATCTTTTGAAGTGTCACATCAGTCAAGAAGAAATGAAAAGCCTTTATCGAAAGTATAACACCAGTACCATAACTGTGTTTTGTTGTAAGATCGTATACGTATACATCTTAAAATATATCTTCTCCCTTTTTTTTATTTAATGTCTTTACTACTCGCCCCAGTTTTATATTTGATGCGTTTTCTTTCAGAGAAAAAATAAAAACATCATATCAATATATTAATGCCTATCTTTAAAACAGTATAATATCTTCACAAAACATATTTAATAGTGTATAGCCTATAAGTTTAAAATATATATATACTAGCGCTCACATTAAAATTATAATCAGTATAATATGTAATTACTTTAACGCCCTGAAGGACAGGCTTGTGATAGATAGAAGCATGATCAACCATGACTAGCTGATGATCTGATAAAAGGTAGTAATCAAATTCAACAGTCGTTCAGGATCCAGGAGGGGTATCCGGTAACTGAGTATATAATTGGCAAACTTCGCAGTTATAAATCAATAAAATGACAATACCCAGGACACATGGCCAAGAGAAATCCAGATGTCAGCATGCCAGAGGCAGAATTCGAACTCGGATGAATTGGTACATGTATTGTTCAACTATTAGAAGTCACAAGACTTATAAACTAAGTACAAGAGTAAGCTCAGGTATATCGGGATTTTCAAAAAGCAGGAGAAAGACGAAACTGAAGCAACCCAACTATATGAGGAGACAGGAGATCGACACCAACTACGTTCAACTATCCTAACTGTTATATATCATTGGAGGACACCTATTAACTGTAGTCAAGGACAAGCTAGTATACACTGCCCACTGTCATTTTCTTCTCACCTGTCAATGTTGCCAAAAACTGTCAAAACCTAACCTAACCTTTTCATAATTAAATTTTTTTTAGAGGTGGTCAGTATGACAGGGGTCAGTGTGGCAGTGCACTATAGTCAAACTGTCACCAACTACTACTATAGCTACCAAGTACTTGAGTCTGACTAGTCAAACTAGTCAAACTATGTGAGCCAGAACGAGCGGAACAAGGACATGGTTATCAACTTATCATGTTGTAAGGAGATGAGAGTCGAACTCCGTCCATCGAGGACAAGGAGGAATCAGGTATTGAACCCCGCTTCATCAAGGGCAAGGTGGTCAAGCTCACTTTCAACGTGTGGGCGTTAATTTAGTACGAGATGAGATCCGAGACGATCGCTTTCTCCTGGCTTAGCTAACATCCACGGTTGACCGCCGTCTTGCTCATATCTCGCCGCATATTGTTAGCCAGCGGTCAGTGGCTAGGTGAGGAAGTAGCACGCACTCCTCCATGCAACCAGGTCGATCACTCTTCGAAACACAAGTCAGTCGTGTGCTAACTAGACGAGAGTGAGGAGGACGAGTGTTGATCTTTCTTATACAAATTGTGGAAGAATCCTGGTAACTGAGGGAGAGAGTGATACAGTGAGCTTCTTAGCCCGATTCTTTTAAATCTTCAAAAATACAGAGTTTCAAAAACGATAAACAGTGCAACGATTGGCGAACTAGCATATAGTTCGAAATTTATGTTTTTCAATACAAAAGTATGAACGTTTAATTTAATTTAATTTGAACATTATATTTTGGTACGAGCGTTTTTCCTTCTTCGGTTTCCGTAAATGTTTTTCAGATACGCGAGAAGGGGAGGTAACTGTTGATCTGTTGTCAGTGATTTATTAAACTCCAGGACCTTGTTGACGAGCTCCATGAAGTTGTTGACTGATTCCAGGAATTGTTGACATTATTGTATTGTAGCACCCACAAAGTGGTGTACACGAGGGAGGCAAAGAGAGGTTCAGTGGTTAGTGGTTAGTGGTAGGTGGTGAGACTAGTCGAGCAAGACGGCCGGCAGGGGGAACGTGCAAGTGGACAGCGATTACGAGGAGGGTGAGTCTTGTTCAACGACGTATACATGACCAGGTTAACGCCAATAGATCTTAATCATCATTACAGTGCGTCGTTAAAACCCAATATAAATAAATTGCGTACTATGCACATCCTCTCACTTATTCACACAATCAATACAAGTTACAACAACGATGAATGATCATTACAATTATTTTTTCTGTAAAATGAAATAAAGTAAACTAGGCCTACATTATTGAATCAGTGACAATTTTTTAATTAGAACAAATATGATTCGGTACATTTTTGTAGAATGAGTATTTCAACAATGATGTCACACATTGTTGCAAGAGACATCAAATGCATCAATTAACTAAGACAATCGTGGTTATGTTCCCCAGTTCGCTCTAGGCCTATTTCTGGTAACAACTGCTGGTAATTTATTACTCATTATAAGCCATTAAGCGCCCTGTACTTATAGAGCCGGGTCTACAAATTGATGATTAATCATTACTGAATGAACCAATAATCAGATAATTAACTTGTTGACAGTTGACACCCTTGGTTGTACGTTATTTTAGTATATGTTTACTGATAATTAACTAATTAATACTTAATTATGTACTTATCAGATGGTAGGCCTACAACCGGCTCTTATAGATATACATATATAATCCATATAATCTAGTCTATGGCCATAACTTATTCACACTCTCGAATCTGCCATCTTCTTCATTGTTGTTAATCCTTCACGATTATTGGCCATTTCCGATTTTCGACAAACATTCAAACTCAAGAATACAGGAAACGAAAGACAATCAATTACTGTTCAACCACAAGTTGCGGTTGAACAGTCACGCATCGCGTACGCCATGTACTTGTTTCTTCCGTCTATTCGAGATGGTTTTTTGGTGATTCTATAATTGAGCATAAATCTGTTCTATTATGAAACGGTTACTGATGTTTACTTAATGGTAGTAATTTGTAGTTTTTTAACCGGTAAAACATTTTTTTCTCCCAAGTGTAAGCATGCTTTTAATGTAGGTAAAACGTGTTCAAACAAAAAGATATGGAGATAATGAATACTGTTGTGTAAATATATACCGTTGAAGAAGTAAGACATCTAGACCTATAACAATTGCGAATTGATCAAATCTAGCTCGACAAGCTCAGTGTAATGGGGTATCAATAAACTGATGCTGTTCCAGTTAATCGTTCCGGCAAATAACATGTTATAGGTCTAATTCTACTCCAAAAAATTAGCATGTGTGACAAACAAGATCATTCACGAAATAGCTTACTGCTTACGAGACTACTTGAAAGTGGATGGTAAGCCACGGGTTCGATTTCAAACTGATTGTTACATTTTAATCCCATTCATGAATAGGCCTACAAATGGGTCGTACTTCATGCATTCAAATCAAATCTATACAACTTGATGATATTTAATATTTTGTCTGTACATTCTTTGCCATCTCTGTGAAATCTGCGTATTGAATATATTAATAAAATGAGCCTAATATTTATGATACATTGTTCATCAGGGTATAAAACTATGAACATAGTATAAACTATGACAATATGCTTCAGCTTATATGACAATAAGTGAAAGAAGTGAAAGAAAGGATAAAGTCAATTATCAATACCAGGATTTTTTGCTTATTTATTGTAAGCATGATTCTAATGAATTAATTGCAAGAATATATTACGCGGTACTCGAACCCGGCATTGTGGTCCGAATAGATTGATTCAGACCTTATTGAATAAACCACAATGCCACGATAATAATAATAATATCAAGATCAATTGTGAACTGTGTAATTTTATTTCAGCCGCGAGGCTCACTGTAACTGATATCTCTATTTCTGCTTGAATGAAATTCAATTATAGAACTAGATGGGTCTCTCTAATCATCTCATCTTCTTATATATAGAATATATAATCAAACATTAGCATGCATACATAATATTGATTATATTTCATAACATAAAAAAATGATTAGTTTTGATGAAGACCTATTGTCAGTCAATTTTCAATTTGTAAACGAACCATGCCCATTTATACTCGCGTTTATACCCTCTCGGGAACAATCTATATATAAGAACTATCCAAGAGAGTGCCTCCGTGACTCGATAGTATCTGCAATAAAATGCTACAATCATGAATGTATTTCCAAGTCGGATCATTCTATGTAAAGATATAGACGACAGACTTTTCTCTTGTCCATGGTATAGATTACAACACCTTATACACTTGTTTCTGCCTTGTCCGGGACTCAAAACCGAATGCTGTTCTCATAAATTCTTGAAGTGTTTGATAACACACTGCTGTCACCTACTTCGTATGTTAATATGGATATCAAGTATGTCATGCAAATCGCATGTAGAGTAAGTAGTTGATCTTGGAGCCGGAGGCACTAACGTGGACCACATTGTCGCTACGATGGTCGAGAAGAAAGCTCGACTAAATGAACACGTAAAGAGCTGATCTAATCAGAATAAAAATAAACTCATAGACTTTATTGGTAGATGAATGAGATCGATGATGGAAAGCGAGTTAATTAATAGTGTTTAGATGTGGTTCATTCAATCGATTTGTTTTACGTGACAACAATTGAACGGTAAAAGAGATATGTGTGTGGTTACCGCAGGGTTCCATTTCACCTGAATGCATCATGTGCAATAATGGAACAACTGAACATAGTAATCAAAACCTTTTAATTAAGTACACGGTCCAATACAATTGTAAACCATGAGTCCATGATTAAATGAATGATACATAGAGAAATATTGAGGGGTGGCGGGGAGGGGCAGGTAGATAACGGTCCATGAGAATCTTCAATCATTTCTATTATATACGGTCTACATGATTTCCATATTTTTATTTATTTATTTATTCTCTTGTTGATGCATATAAATGCTGGTTACAAGGGCACAGATTAACAATATTAAAAAGATACATGATATTGACATAATATAGTAAAATTATAAATGTAGTATACAGAGATATTAACAATATTATAAGATAAACATGATAATTGACAGAATATAGTGAAAATATAAATGTAGTATAGAGAGATCATAATATGTAATATGTATATAACAGCTGAATGAAGCAGTTTGTAAGCACAAATATCAATTATTTTATATTTTATTTTTGAACTTCTAATTTGTTACCTCATGACTATAACTCTTCATGTTTCGGTCAACAAACCCAATGAATGAAAAAATCTCTAAATTTGAATATGGAATGAAGCTGATTACTTTGTTATTATGAATTTTGAAATACCCTCCAGTTTCGTGAGTTACACCTTTAGAAACCGATAAGTGACGGAATTCCAGGACGGACCGGACCTATTATAATAAATTACAGAAAATATGTCGTGAAAACTCTCTATAGTGGTATGATATATATATATATATATATATATATATATATATATATATATATATATATATATATACATATAGATATATAGATATATAATATATATATGTATATATATATATATATATATATATATATATATATATATATATATATATAAATATATATATATAAATATATATATATATATATATATATATAAATATATATATATATATATATATGTGTATATATATATATATATATATATATATATATATATATATATATTTATATATATATATATATACATATATATATATATATATATATATATATATATATATATATATATATATATATATATATATATATATATATATATATAATTTACTGTCAACTGTTGTACTATTTATTTTGGGTGTTTCACGATAATAATTCCATAAAGCAGCAGTTGTGAGCCTGAGATACGAACACGATTCATATTCGAGTCAGCTGTTGCACCGGCGTGTGGAAGTGGTCTGCCGACCGGTCGTTGTTGTTTATTTTGTGTGTCCGTTGCAGTGGGTTACGGTCCACGAACTGCCCAAATACGAGCTTGGTCCTCTAGGTATCAGGGTTTCAGAGGTATCAGGAGGTGGTCTAGCGAGGTTTATGCTGGCTTGCGGGCGGACGGGTGTTCGGGAGGGCGGGCGGACGGGCAAGGTGAGGAAGGTAGTGTTGGACCGGACGAGTTCTGTGTGCACATTACTCCTCGAGACCTAGACCACTAGCATGCCGCGACAAGTCAAGACTTATACCAACTCGATGATAACTGGATGACGGGAGAGGTGACGAGGTTGGCGGATCGATATCATATTGTAATGAACCGATTCGATTACTAACTTTGCGGATGAGTGAGGGTTTGAGAAGGGGGGGGGGGGGGGGGGGAGGGCCCAAATAAACACTGGTTACAATTACTTTTTTACTTTTTTAAAACATCGAAACTTGATACAAAATCATTGTTCCCCAATCAAGGTTATGGATGAAAGATGGGATCATTTGGACGGAGCACATCAAGGGCAATCTTGCTATACCCGATAACATATTGTATTGTATTGATTTTTTTTTTATTGTATTTTGTATTTTTTTGTATTTTCTATTGTTTTTTTTTTTTGCATGTATAGTTATTTGTGTGGTCGAGAAAACGATAAGCAAATATTAACACAAATATACAAGTCATTTAAGTCTATACTCATAGAGTATATTTGATTACTATGCTCGATAATTCTCTACTAGAGGCAGAGGAGATATACAACAACTGTATTACTCTTCAGTGAGACTGAGATATCATTTATGTCGTTATTGTAGTGTTAGTAGGACCAGTAGTCCAGTAGTATTTTACCTTTTCATCTACGTATACACGTAGGTATAGGTGGACGTGTGCATGGCGGTTGGGTGTCTGTCTCTAGGAGGGCTTGCAATGGAAGTGCATTCGGTGTGACAATAACTGTGCTTGCATCGTCTGTCTCTGTCTGATGCAGGTGTAGGCCTATAGTTACCTGTCTAAATAACTCTTGTCTATTAAAATAACCATCCTTCAGATATGACAAACTGACATACTTAAGTTTCTTAAGGCTAATGCGTAGATGCTAATGACACTTCAATCCACTAGTAAAGTTTAAAAGATCAGTGTAGTAGGAAAACTACTGTAGGAAAATTCATGTGAAGATAAAAAAGTAGAGTTAAATGGAAAGTAAAATTGTGGATTTTGGAAATGAAGACTCATTAATATGGTTACGAAATTAATGGGAATTTATGTTTTGTATGGTGATAATAATCACTTTGGGCCTACGTGGAACATTTGTCAGTTTCTTACTGTTCTTTGCTATTTGATCATCAACTCATCGTATATGAATAAAAATATTCAAAAAATTTCAATCCTTTCATCCGATATTCAGTGTATCAAAAACTCCCATACTCAATACTATTAGAAAATAACGAAGTTGATGAATTCAATAAATTATTGATCAACCATATAATTATGACATCTCCATCTTGATTTTCAATTAAACAATTGAAAAAGTCAACTATTAGGAAAAAAATCATTCAAATTTGTGGACAAAAAACTTAAAAACTCAAGTCAAGTTCCAATCAATGCACTTGGGTATATGAATATAAATATATATATATATATATATATATATATATATATATATATATATATATATATATATATATGAATATATATATATATATATATATATATATATATACATATATATAAATATATATAAATATATATATTTAGATAGATGTTTATTCCATTAATCGACATACAAATAATACATAATATCAATGACGCAATTACACTCATGTGTGTGATGAGAGGATCACACAAGTTTTGGAACATAACAATAGAATATAAGTAAAGTAAAAAAGAAAAACTAAATATGTTAGGTTCTACAGATGAATACCTCCACATAATGTAAATGACAAGAACTATAAGTGAAACAGAGGTTACATTTGCTATTTTTCCCATTTTTGAATGTCATTAGCATATATATATATATATATATATATATATATATATATATATATATATATATATATATATATATATATATATATATACATATATATATATATATATATATATATATATATATATATATATATTATATATATATATATATATATATATATATATGTATGAATAAATATAAATATATATATATATATATATATATATATATATATATATATATATATATATATATATATATATATATATATATGATATCTCTACTTGTTGCAAAAAGCAAGTAGTTACTCGAAGCCGTAGAGCGCTAGCTGTATGTCGTATTGTGAATGACCGAGGGCATTAACTGCATGAAAGCAATTCCAGTAGCAAATAGCAATAAACACTCTTTCTTAATATAATTATTGAAAACAAAAACTTCTGTCGCAAATTGCGTTTCACTTCATGCAACCCGCCAATCAGGTGAGAGCGTTCTTTCATGGCAGATGCTAACAAAACACAAGTGCAGGTCAAACACGAAACTTTCAGTGACTTCGTTCTAAATCATTTTCATTTTATTAGTATTTTTATAGTCTTGGAGTAATATGATCATGAGAACTGTGACAACTCAACGATTCGACAACTCATCACTCTTTATATTATACCTCAATTCACGACCGTTTGTGGTTATAGGCCGAGCAATGTAATAAACTTCAACATAATGACTTTAAAATCACCTTACTGGAGTAATATCACTTCACTGTGATTTCTCGATACGCGAGGTGAGATTCGTGAAGGAATTACGAGAAAAAAATATAGGCTCAATATTAAAAAAATAGTCATTATCATATTTTCAAAAAATATCTCCACATTCATGTTTATTTTATGACCGAAGTTCACCCAATAAGACTTGAAATGTTCAACTGCAGTCCATATTCTTGATTACAAACTTTCAATCTTCAATTTATAGAAAATGGTAATTAATATTTAATTGTTTCGTTTCTATTTTAAAATAGGCACCTCTACCAATTTTGTATGTTTTTGTCAACTGCGGTACGTGGTGCCGTACATTGCGGTAATAATGCAAACCCACATAATACTTGATAGTTTGTGGACATAACTAGACAAACGCGTTATGTGTTTCCGCGTTGATGGATGAGCTGGAACATATCAACTTATCTTTGGATTGGTTATTATATATATATATACACCTTGAGATCCAAACCATTACAACACTGCCATCTTATTTTCCATTAATAATTTATATAATAATAAAGAAGGCTTTGTTTTAATCGTTTACAATCAAGTGGTGACACTTGTTGCTTTGATTTAATAGGTATCTTGATAGCTTTGAATAATTGACACAAATAACATTATATATTTTTTTACATCGAAACAGCTGATCCGATTTGAGTAAAAGTTCGGAATAATGTGTATCATTATCAGATTGAAATTCTCTGAGAATTTGAATCCTCTCAGATGAAATATTTTTCACGAATGTTTTCCTCGGGGTTATTCTAATGGGATTTTTGAAAACTTTGGAATGAGTTTTCTCAGAAGTTGTTCAACCGATCGTGCCTCAAAACTATACAGCATCAAGTCAGATAGGGGTTCATGTGTGTGCCAAGTTTCAACTGATTTTGAATTTTTGTCTGACCTGTGGAGCGCGAACAAAAAAAACAAAAAAAACAAAAAAAAAACAGGCACTTTTTTTTCGGTATAGTGTAATTGAGTCTTCGCTTCGCTCATCCAATTAATTCATATTTGAGCTTATACCTGTATAGGCAAAAGAAGGATAATTTCCAAAAGTACCGTAATTGATATTAACTTTCATCCACAGTCCAAGTTGGGCAGAAAAATTGAAAGTTACATTTTATTTACATTTTCGATAACGAATTTAATTCGAAAACATGAAGTAAATCATCATCTATCATAAAGAGAAATACAACATCTTAATTGCAACTGTTACTTGGAAGAGAAACGTACATATAAAATGCATGCTCTCCGAAATTCACTCAATTATAAATTATATTTTCTACATATGTTTACTGCATGTTCTAACCGTGCTGTTGATAGCTATTAAAACCTTGTTTAGAATAGTCATTGGAGAATTATTGCGTACCACAGCTGTTTAAAATCGTATTTACAATAACAAAAACTAAACGGATAAAATCTTTCTGATTTACCCAAAAATGAGATTTGTCCACAAACTCGATTTAGAACATATTTTGTGGCTGCTCATTAAAATATCTTTAATACGTCCTGACCGCATTTTCGAAAACGAAATATCACCAACCAACAACTTCAAATATATTTGTTTTGAGTATATTTTTATTTGAAAAGATTTTTCAAATTTACTGCATATACACGTGAATAGAGCACATTACTAACAAATTTGACCTGTACTTTTTACATAATATTCAAAAATGTTACTATCACAAATCAATTTATTATTCTTATCATTTTGAGACTAATTCATAAAATGATGTTCTCAAATTTGTAAATATGTCGGCTAGAGATAGAAGTATTGCTATTACCGTCAATAACAATTATTTATATTCGATATGCAACTTTATTTATTCAAAACTCGATGTATGCATAAGTTATAATCAACTCAACAAATGCCAATTTGAGTGTATTTTATGTTTTCAATTGGCGAGCTATTGAGAGTTTGTGCTTGCCATGCATTTATTCAATTACTTGACATGGAATTATGCATAGTTAACAAATCAACAACAATGAGTAGATCTTTTCATGAGAATTATATATGTGTCATTATTATAGCTTACTTCATCGGGGAAACTACTCAAAAGGAGTAAGAGTGACAGTTATATGACAGTGTTGATAAAATAACAGTCATTTAACCTAAAGGCCTATATGAAGTGGGTAAAATAAGAGTAGTATTACACATGGTTATAGACTATGGAATCGTCAATATATACAGTGTCGGTGATAGATGTATATATACGTATTCGTGTAGTGTGGAAAATATCTTCTCTCAGTAGTGACTTGCAATCACATTAAATGCTTTTTCCTAAGACCCAGTATTACCAAGTCCAGTTAGTATTTATCTGAGAGTTGGTGAAAACAAATAGCACAGGTAACCATGGTGACAACAAGTTTGAACTGTCAGATAAAGGCTAACTAGACTTGGCAATACCGGGCCTAAATCAAATTTGTATCTCATTAAAATCTACGCATATTTTTATGAGTGACTTGATCACGAAGTGCGTATGAACATTGTCTGCTATTTCTAGTGCGTATAATGTCAGTTATTTTCTTAAAGATGCATTTTTAATGTTACTTGATCGACCTCTTCATATGAATCTGACCGCAAGTGTACATATGAAGTGTATACATCTCTTCGTCTTACTTAACACATGTTGATGACGTACATTGTTGTAATAAGTAGACAACAATGTCCCCCAAACTGGATTCTCCAATAACATCTCCCGTATTGTTTGTTTGCCCCCAACGCTTCTATTTGCTCTATGGTAACCTGACGAATATGCTATTTGACATGCCCAACATTATAATTCAATAATGTAAGGTAAGCAAATCCTTTCTCCTCGTTGAAGACTACACAAAAGCTAGCAATTATCGCCGTATTTAGCGGTAATAATGATACATATGTACACATAATATTAACTCACATGATCATAAATTAAGCCAAACAATTAACTGCAACTTATGAGAGAAAGGAATCAGATGCGCAACATTTAACCCGCGCATTCAAATCTACGAAATGCAGAGAGAAAACGATTATCTGCCATTTTATTATAAGAAAACGCAACTCATAAACTTGATAAAATAAATATATCATCATTTCGCTTTTAAATACAAATAATGTTTTGGTTGGTTGGGTTGTTGTGTTGTGGCATAACTGTACTTGTTGCACGCAATGTGATTATCAAGAGTATTTAGCTTTCTTGAGATCTTATTTGGTAGCTTCTAGAAACAACTGCTGAGTGTTGATTCTAATCTTATGTTAATAATAATAATAATAATAATATGAATGATAATGAAAAAATAATACTGGTAATAATCATAGCCAAATGGCCACTTTCTTCACTCAAGAGTCTCGAACATCTGTTGCACCTTTATATACAACTGGGTCGCTTTGACACCCGGGTTCGAGTCTGTGTTAGGTCAATATCGGTGTGCTTGAAAGCTTTGTTTACGATCAAATGACTCGATTGTATGAGAGGTAGGGAGTGTCGTGCCTCCAGGACACTGGTATAATGACATTTCAATCCGATTCCGTGTCAGGTCAAAAAGCGTTAATTGTTATGAACTGCATTTCAGTATTTACAGAAACCATCTACTATCTACGACTTCAATCATCCAACACTTGGAAAGATGTTTAGTAATGATTGTGCCATTTGTTGTGCATTAAACAAAAAAACTAAAACTTATTGTCTTCGTTTACAGATAAATTGGTCAATCAGGGAGTAACATCTGAAACAAGATTCTTTTTGGACATTTTTTTTTGCAACATTTGTTAGAATGGTTGTATTGTTCGCGTGGACTCCTAAATTCCTTGCTGTGTGGTTTACTGTCAGACTTCTCCGTCATCTGCCGCATCTCAGTGCTCACTTTCTTTAGAGAATAATGCAAAATTCATATTTTACATCAAAACTACTATTGGATCAATCAAAGGACGATGTTATAGGTGTTTTTGATATAGAGGGAAAGCAGAAAATATCCTCATTCAGGATTATATAGAAATGCAAGAGCTGATGAAGACCATGTAATTTTGAACCACGTCATGATAAACCACATAATGATAGACCGCGTGATGGAAGACCATTCAAAAAATAAATTAAATTATAAATTATAGAACATTTTATTTTGTACCATTTGATGGTAGACCGCGTGTTGGTATTTTAAGTACCACACGTACCATGTACGATGTATGCCATGCGATTTCTGACCATTTGCTGATAGAACATGTGTTGGTACACCATGTGTTGGTAGACCATGTAGTGGTAGACCATGTAATGGTGGACCATGTAATGGTAGACCATGTAATGGTAGACCATGTAATGGTAGACCATGTAATGGTAGACCATGTAATGGTAGACCATGTAATGGTAGACCATGTAATGGTAGACCATGTAATGGTAGACCATGTAATGGTAGACCATGTAATGGTAGACCATGTAATGGTAGACCATGTAATGGTGGACCATGTAATGGTAGACCATGTAATGGTGGACCATGTAATGGTAGACCACTTAATGTTAGACTATGTAATGGTAGACCATGTTATGGTAGACCATGTAATGGTAGACCATGTAATGGTAGACCATGTAATGGTGGACCATGTTATGGTAGACCATGTAATGTTAAACCATGCAATGTTAGACTATGTAATGGTAGACCATATAATTTTCGACCAAGTGATTATACTTCACGATTCACACAATAATTTGAGTTTATTTTTTATTTTTTAATAACATCGAAACTTGATACAAAATCACTGTTCCCCAATTAAGGCTATGAATGAAAGATAGGATCGTTTGGACGAGGCACCACAAGGGCGATTTCTTGTCAAGTCATCAAGTTCTTGATGAACTTGTTATTTAAAGGCTCATGAAATTAAAAATGGAGATTCTTATCGATTTTGCCTCAGATATGATTAGTGCATGACATTGAGTGTCGGATCCTCAATACTAAGCTGATTATACGAATCGCTTCAAAATCAATATTCAGTGACTATTGATAAAAGTTTTCATCAAAACAGCTCCAATTGCTTACAGAGATCTTCTTGAACAACTCTCAAACAACATCTCAGTGAAGATACGGTAGGTGAACTTGATTGGCGATTCATTTGGTTGGATTTCAACAATAACAAACAACGACAAACAATGCATCCACAAGTTCACTCAAATCTGATTTATTTCTTACCAGCAGTGTATAACTGATCGAGTCCGAGATTCTACGTTCTCTGTTTGTCTTCGTCTATTTGTGTGAAACCAGGCGATCATTTTTGCTTGGGTCACTTTCTTCCGTGATTGTAATAATATACAATATTTAAAGAAGTTTTTTTTTTTAATAACATCGAAACTTGATACAAAATCATTGTTTCCCAATTAATGCTATGGATGAAAAGTAGGATCGTTTGAACGGGGCACCACAAGGGCGATCTTACCACCCCATTTTAAAATAAATGTATTTTAAACCAATGAACTTCAACACCAGGACTGCGCTGTCGGTGACCATAATTTTTTGCCGCAGATAAAAGTCTTTCAGTTTCCGATAGTCCGGAACACATTATAAGTAAAAACCGTTTCTGTGATATATATCCGGACATTATCAGCATTGGTAATAACTAATAAGAGTAAACAAAACACACGAATGTTGATATCATCCACTTTGAAATGATGTATCTCGGGCAATGTTCACTTTTTCCATTAACAGCAGATGTAAAGTTTATCATGATACAGAATGGAAGAAAAAAATGTATGACTCTATTATAGTATGATAGTATATAGTATGATAGTGAAACCAGATGTTTTGCCAAATAGTTTTACCTCAATTCGGGTAATAATCCAACAGTAATACGTAACCTACTATAATGTAAATGTTTATCATGGATTGACAGTTGAATGTAAAAGATACTTACCTGAATATGCTACAGTTCATGCATTCAAGAAGGCTGAAGCAATTCACTACAATTTGTGCAAACGGAAAATTTATAATATACGATATAGTTTTTATAACCGCTGCATGTAACTCAGTTCCAAATGTGCTCGCTTCATGTAATCCGGGAGATGAGGAGCATCTTGAACCTCGGTTTGAATTTGATCCCTACCATCGTTCGTTTTTACAGGATATCTCTAATTTTCCTCTGTGGTTTATGGGTATGGTTCCTACAATATAGGCCATACGACCACTCACTTTCCAGAATCCTTCTCATCAACTCAGGAATCTTCTTCGCCTCATCGCATCATCCCACCAACTCATTAACCATTCATCCATCGCCCATAGTTCTTAGTCATCATTACAGCACGTGCGTCTAGTTGAACCTAATATATATAAAAGAGAGGGACCCAGCATGTAAAACATGACATTGAATAGAGTAAAGTAGGCCTAAATATCGATATCTCATGGCAAAGAATTAATAATCACATTTACGTACCATTACTTGAAATAATAAAATTAAATGCTGATATCTGACGGCAAAGAGTCAATAAACACAATTAGGTACTATTACTTCAAAAAATAGCTAATTTGTGAACAACTCAGTGGAATCAGCAGACGTAATTATAAGGTATAAAATTACGTCTTCTGCTTTGGCTGAGTCACCTTTGGCGAGGTCAAGCCGTCCATTTGTTACAGCAATGACAGTGTGCGCGCGCTGATGGCGTCAGTGACACACACACAGACACATATAGAATTGAGTAACTAATGTAGGCCTATATGATGAAGAAAATGAAACATAATTTATATTTCATGTTGACGCTGAAAATATTATTATGTGGCCAAGTCCTTAGAACTCTCTCGAATAAGTAAACATGTTAGCAATGAATACGTTGAAAGTTGTAAAAGAAATTGTATTTTGTTGCCCATGTACTTTTAGCAGCTTGTTACGAAATACCATTATATTGTTACTTAAAAATTAAAACCCCTTCATGTGAATAAAAAACATTTTGATGAGTTGGACTCCAGTCTCGCTTTCTAGTCCCCAGATTAATCTCACCGAGACGGGAAGATAATCTGGTGCACAACCTACGCACAACTTGCACACGCAATCGATTCTAAAACATTTCTGGTAGCGATTCTGTAATTACGCTTCGTGTTGCAATTCTCAGTGCGATTCTTGTCGCGATAATTGCTGTACGATCTGATATTCATACTAAGTAACGTGGATGCAATGACTATATAATACCAAGTAGTGTGAAATAACTGAAAGTAAAAACTTCGTTGTTGGAAGCTTGAACTTGAAAAAACAAGCTTAAATATTTGACTTCTTCGGCTGTTGTCAACTCGCGACTGTGTTACAGAGTAAAATATATGTGTATATATTATTGTACCTTGATATATTTGTTAATTTTTTTAAATTACATTTTTGACTTCATTTCTGTGTTTTAAAAAATATGTTTAAAAATAAATATTTTAAAGAAATGAATCCTCCATCTGAAAAACCAACATATAGGCCTATATAAACATATTTATATGATTATTTTTGTTATTTCTAAACCACATTTTGAAACTCTCTTGGATATTACAGTATTTGTAGAAATTCAGATACGTTTTTCTTTCGAATGGCAAGTACAAAATGTATATGTACAAATTGTATATGTAAATTTATACAACTAATTTGTGACAGTAAAAAAAAGAATGTATACGATAGAATTAGAGATCATTAAGTTATACTAATAGAAAATACTAGTACATGGTAGCTCTTAATATTTCCCCAAAAATAATTGCGACATGTCAAAAACTAGTGTGTTTTTGGCAAATTTCACAAAGACAAACAACTTTTTGTTGAATTTATCAGTTGTAAGAAGGAATTAATTTCTAGCTCATATCTAGTATCACCTCGGTTTCAAAACTAAGTACAATTTGAAAATTTGAAAAGTAACACTTTTCATGGGAAAAATTGAGAAATCTTTCCAATTGGGCCCTTACTTGAGAAAAAATCATTTCAAAAACCTTCAATAGATTTAGATTTTTTAATTTTCCTTTCATCTTCCAACGGAATTTTAACAAAATATATTTTTTTGCTTCTACTTCCACATTGCACATTTATTTCATCACCGACTGTGATCTATAAATAGCCCTATAAAAATATAAATGAAAGAATAAATATTATGATCAACTCACAGAAGGCAAACTGTGATGTCAAGCAAAGGCATAGGAGCCGATTGAGCGAATTATCATTTTTTTGTGATAATTTTTTATCTGTACAAGACGTCAATATTTTATTATTACACAGAAACAAATCTCTTCAATACCTACCTTCAAATTGATGCGTTACGTTAAAATCATGGTCAGACTGTAACGTCTGCTATAGGCGTGAACTCATTCGAACGTCATTTTTCAAATATCAATCATTTTACCATTGCACTTTATTTTGTTACTGAAATAATTGTGTGATAATAATTGCCAGGTTCATGTCAATATAGAATTTTGATTTGATACATGTAATGTATCTACGAAATCTATGAATGTACTGAACTCTGCGTGCATGTGATTGACTGCGCTACCGAATAAGACCTTCTCGAAAGTGTGCACTCGAAAAAACGTTAGCTTGATGATGATTGCATACTGCAATTTGATACTGTCATTAATCATCATCATTTATACTGTCATATACCATGGAGTTGTATATAATACTGTCATACATACAGTTGTATATACATATACATATAGTACATATATACATATAGTACACACATATAATACAGTTGTGTATATAGTACTATCGTGTTGAAAACTCGCACCATTTGATGACATTGAATAGTGGGTAACGGCGGCCATGTTCGTCCCATGATGAGCTGATTGTTGTTAGTTGTAGGCCTACCAAAACTTGTTTTATATCTAGTGGTTAAATTACCAACGTGGAAATAGCTCCAACTGGCAGTTGGACTACCCCCGTATAACCTAGCTGTTGGTGGGGTCGTTAAGCAAACAATAATCATCGCAGTTGAAAAACGAACATGGCCGCCGTTTCGAGGTATATCAAAGTAACCGGTAGTACTCGTTCTGGTACACGGCTGGTCGCTGAGGTACACCTCCAAAAGTGTATAAACTATACTATATCATACTATTATATATATATATATATATATATATATATATATATATATATATATATATATATATATATATATATAATTATATATATATATATATATATATATATATATATATATATATATATATATATATTATATATATATATATATATTATATATATATATATATATATATTATATATATATATATATATATATATATATATATATATATATATATATATATAATTATATATATATATATTATATATATATAATATATATATATATATATATATATATATATATATATATATATATATATATATATATATATATATATATATATATATACCATCTAGATACTGTCGTTTTGATTGTCATCAGGATATGTAATAATAACGGGGTGTGGCGTTTGTTTCCAGTGTACCATGAACAACACGAGCAAGACAGTCTGAACGAGCCGGCGCCGGCGTCTCAGTCGGTGACCCCCACCTCAGAGGCCACCAGGGGTACGGGGGGTCCTGGGGGTCGTGGGGGGCTGCTCTCCTCGGCAGACAGACACAGCACAATGCTGGAAACCAAGGAGCCGTTGTAAGTATATAATTTTTTTCATTTTAGGTGGAGGTGCCGGGTTCTTCAATCAATGTCGAACTCGTGGACAATAAACTGTGGGAAAACAATTTAGACTTCGTGTTGATGGTTTAAAATGTGATTAGATGGTTGACATACAAATTTTATAACATATAGTACTAATATCTGGTTGTATCAACTGATAATTACCTATTCAGAAGTTGATTTTTAGTCAAGCTACAGTCCTACGAAAATGTTATATGTAATATACGATAGAAGCTGATTTTCTTGTATGATCAGTCACGACTGCTTCCCTCCTACTATCAGTTCCTTTACCTAAGAAACCGTCATCTCATCATTTCATCATCTGAATAAATTATATTCATTCGACGCCAACAGATCTTAGTTATCATTATACTGCGTCGTTAAACACTCGTATAACTAATTATCAGTTGGTACAACCGGCTCTAACTCATGAAAAAGTTGAAACGAAATTTTTTTGAATATTTTCCCGACATGGTATTTTCATTCAATCGTATCAAATTTGATTATTTTACAAATAAAAAAGATGTAAACCTGAATTGTGAAGACCTCCATATTTGATCTAAACTCTAGCCTACATTTTTTTCCCCAATGCATTCCAGCAGGTTTCCCAATAGACCAAGCCGATTATAGCCAAATTATTATTATTTCCAATAATTTCCAAAGATTTTTTCGATTATTTCCAAGCGAGATATAGGCATATTTCTTTTGTCACTTTCTATCTTGGTCCTGTATAGTTTTTATATCAAGAGATCCAGTACGTACGTAAATATTGAGTAATTGTTGAGAGAAATTTGGATTTGGCAATAAGAATAACATGACAAACGGAAAAGTGAAAAATATTTTCATCCAAAATATTCAAATTTTGAAATGCAGAATGAACATCCTGACATGCAGAATTCCTGACATGTCTGACAAGTTTGATGAAAACCACATTATGTAGATTTCTATCATATTTCTTGGAAATATCGCTCATTTCACCACTTATTTTAGGCTGTGTTTCCTTGTTGAATGAGCGTAGCGAAGACTTCCATCCCACTCCTATGGAGCTTTGTATATGTGTATTTTTTTCGTACGCATTGCACAAGTCGCCTGATCAACACGAAACTTTTCCTGGATCCGCGGACTTATCCAACTTGAAACTGTCTAGTTTTGGGGCAAAGTCGCTCAACTTATATGAACTTATAAATAGATTCGAATATTTGAAATGAAAAATAATTCAGTCGAGTTTTCACCCATTGTCGTTAAAGGCGAGGCTATAGACTTGCAACACCAGCTATACAAACTAGTTACAATGTCGCTGGTCCACACAGCACAAGGAAAGTGAAGCATATGTCTGATCTACAGGAGAGTATTATTAATTTATAATTATTTCTACGGGTAAAAGTGAAGTTACAGAAGCGTGTTGTCCAGTACGGTAGACTGACCAGCGATAATAAATAGAGATTAACGATGCATACATAGTCATCCGATAACTTGGTGTTCTAGTGAATATCTGAGAGGAGCTTTCAATTAACTACGAATATAGTTTCAACGGTGTAAGCGTACAAGATTGTATGTTGGCATTAAGAGCCCGCATCTTAGCTGAGAATGTTTCTCTTCGAAATGCTCGACCAAGTTTGATGTGCGTTCAAATTTTTTGTTGTGGGTTGAAAAGTGGAAAGGGGATAATATTGAAAGAGTTCCAGTAACCACCGCTAGATGGAGGAGTTTTTTATTTTATAATTTGGACAAAATCTAATTACATTACACATTTTGGCCAAGGGAATAAGGAAAACTGTAAAATTATAGGCAAATCAGAATTTCCAATATTGATGAGCAAAGTTGAACTTGAAGATATGTGTTTATAATTTATTTCTACTTTTATTCGATAACCGGGAATTAAGCAATTAAAACCGTCAAATTAGGCACATTTTGATTCAATTATAATAATAAAATAATTCTTCAATTTTCGACTAGGCATATGTAATTGTATTGCATTTTACCGAAAGTTCGCAGTGTTTGCAGTTGTTGAGATATATTGTGGCGAAAGTGCACCCTGTAAATCTATCTAAGATGCGGGCTATTGAAGTGTTTGATAATTGTATTCACACGAAAGAAGAAGGTTTGAACCACCCGTTCGTTAGAGGTTTGGAATAAGAGGAACGCGGTCGTTCGGAACCTTCTTCTTTATTGGAAATAAGTATGTAGCCCTACTATAAAAGAACGCTGTGTTTGAATGAAATTCAAGATCGAACGAGTTTTTTTTTGCTTCATTTTTGAAGCAGAATTTTCCGTTCACTCAGACAATTCTACACTATGATATAATTAATTTTCGTAGCAATACTATTTTGTTCGTAAGAAGCGTAGAGAATAATTTTATATTTGTAATTACAGTACATTAAATGAATCAAGTGAGCGTCGTTTTAACTATAAGTTGTTTAACCATCGTCTTTTTCAACATCAATCAATTTTTTTTCTAGTTTTATATTTTTTTCCAGCATCCATGTCTCGCACATGAATTTTATTCAACCATTTTCACATTTTTTTTTTGTCTGACATCGAATGACAATCGAAATATCACTTTTATCATATAAATAGTAATCGCCAATCTAATTTCTGTATAACAATTTTTCAAGTTCAACTAATTTTCATTTTTCAAAAATCTTTTGAATATATTCTATTTCATCATTGTCCACGCAATTGCTATGGTAACAATGGTTAATCATGTGACTCGAATACACAATGTGCTATGTCTAAATATCATTGTAGCTAATTATATGTGATGTTCCAGTTGCCAGCTTTGGGTGGTGCTGAGTTCACTCTACGGCCAGATCGTGTTGGTACTGATGTTGGCGTTCTGCCTCACAGAAGTCATGGACAACAGCGTCAAACTCCTATCACTGCAGGTAAGACTCGCACGTGTGGTCGTGGGTTCTATTCCCGGTCAGACTCAGATCACCACTCCTAGGAGCATCCAAACACAACTTCCCTGTCTATCTATTAGCCGTGAGTCAATTGGAATTTACTATATTTTTCAAGTTGATTATTAAAAAATCATTAGGTTATGTTTATTGATTTCTTTCTCTCTCTCTCTTCTACCTTCTCTTTCATTCATTCTATTATTATTTTATGTTTTTATAATTATTAATTTCTTATTTCTTCATTGGGCTCCCTTCCCATCCGTATAGGCCTAAGATATAGGCTAAGTATGTTGAAAGTTTGAAAACTGAGCCGAACCGTACATTTTGCCGTAATTGTGTTCCACCCAGTTATAATGATAGTATACCGTTTTCTGAATTTCGTGTCTCACTTCGCACGATTCAGGCGCCTCTATCAAACACATTAAAATCCTGTCATTACTAAAGCAATATGTTCGACACTCCATACATGCACGTCGTCGTCGAGGGTATGACTCAGTCATAAGACCAGTATTGACGCTCTAGGGTTTCGACCCAGCATAGTTGCTTGTCATTTTACTTTTTGTCGGTGCCATATGTTAGTTTAGTTATTGGTATTTTATGTGAAGCTTGCCACCTGTTACTTCGTACAGTAATTCTTTCGTGTCTAAAATGCCACAGGTTGTTTAACACATTAAATTCTACTCGGCTATAATTATATATAACTCACGCGCTCGATTGCTGTGCGTATAGGTTGATGTACTCCTTGCGTGATAGAAATTCACGCGCTCTGTATATGGTCTAATTCTAATATAATGGTTTTAATGATTGGATTCCATGGTTCCACTGCCTATGGGGCCACCACGGTTTAACGAAACATGAATAAATATATTGAGCCTCTATATAGCCTCATTTTTTATCTCTCGTTATTACGAAAATGGTAAATATTGACCACGTGTCGAAATACGAAAAACTAGAAAATTGTGAACATCAACTTTTTTATGATGATGAAGTCAAAAGTAGAAACTCTCACATATATTACTATCCGAGGGCCGTGGGTTAAAGGATGTATTTGACAAATACGTGTATAAAATAGGGTTTAAAAAATGGAGAGGTGCCAACCCACAAAATGGGATAATAAAAATTCAGAAGTTATAGATGTACAAATTAGTTCACTTCTGTGGGAGAAGAGTAGATCTACCCCCCCCCCCCCCCCCCCCTCCCAAACATCTTTCTCTTTTTTCTTTTGCACGTTCAAGTTCATTCAATATTGCAACCAACTATAGTAATAGAAGCAACGGACCATAAACTGAGTAAATTAATGAATAAATCAGTGAAATTGAGTACGCAAGGTAGTACAATAGAATGCACTCTACACCTGACGGGACTCAAATGTTGACAGCCTTGCTCGTCTGTCTCCTAATCGATTACCATCAACGACCGTGAGTTTAGATCCTTCAACTTTCATGAATGCACTGACATAGACATGTCTGACAGAAGAATAATGTTATTATTGAAAGAAAATGTTTTCACAATTACAATAATTGGATATCATTATTACAGAAATAAGACATGGATAATATTTAATGAAACATATCAGTATTTTTATATTTATTACTTCTATTGTTGATAAATTATT
>OZ023330.1:21231023-21551023 GCA_964007535.1 Brachyptera risi
AAGGGAGAGATTTAGGTGGTACGGGCATATGCGGAGAATGGAAAAGGAGAGAATATCGAGAGCAATGTTTGAGATAGCAGAAAACAATGGAGCTAAGAGAAGAGTTGGAAGACTAAGAGAAAGGTGGCAAGAGGGAGTCAAGTTCGGGGTAGTCACTCGTAGGAAGAGAAGAAGAAATAGAGGATAGACCTAGCAGTAGTGAAGAAGAGGAGGAAGAAGTCGGAACTGGCAGGAACCGATTGATATGAGAAGTCTGCCCTTGAAAAACTGGTGGAAACACCCCCTGGCCCAATTTAATTGGTTATCTGGGTTTGAGATATATATATATATATATATATATATATATATATTGAAACTTATATATTGAAACTTTCACGACTCATTTTATAATAATGATATATATTTAATAGGAAGATTAAAGTCGTGTATGAAATTGTGAAATATTTTTAATATCTCTACGTTTCAACCATTATGTTATGGCCTTTTTCAAGAGAATTATTGAACTGAATAATATGACAAAAATTGTAATAGTTGTCATATTATTCAGTTCAATAATTCTCTTGAAAAAGGCCATAACATAATGGTTGAAACGTAGAGATATTAAAAATATTTCACAATTTCATACACGACTTTAATCTTCCTATTAAATATATATCATTATTATATATATATATATATATATATATATATATATATATATATATATATATATATATATATATATATATATATATATATATATATATATATATATATATATATATATATATATATATATATATATATATATATATATATATATATATATATATATATATATATATATGTATATATATATATATATGCATATAAAAATAATAAATATATATATATATATATATATATATATATATATATATATATATATATATATATATATATATATATATATATATATACATGTATATATATATATATATATATTTATATATATCTATATATATATATATATATTTATATATATATATATATATATTATGTATATATATATTTTTTTTTTACATATACACAGGCCGTGCTCTGTGTAGTCTATATTGTGTGCATACTGCGTCTGCATCCATGCCCACACATGTCTGCTTTTTTAAAACAATAGTTTAGTCAAGTTTCCAAGTTTGATTAGAAAGGAAAATAATATAACTTATGTATGAACCTATGTTTTTATATATATATATATATATATATATATATATATATATATATATATATATATATATATATATTTATATATTTATATATATATATATATATATATATATATATATATATATATATATATATATATATTTCTTTTCTCTCTTTTGATTTTATTATCCTAAAATATATATGCTCAAAAATCCAGGTTTTTTACAAACCACTAAATAATAATGATAATAATATTAAATAATCACAAGCTAAATAAATGAGCTGAAAGTGAATGTGTCATTAACCGTAATAATGATAGTAATTATACTTCATTTATTCTTGAGTAGTACAGTAGCAAAGAACAGAAAGAACAATTTACGTATAAGAATTCAAAAATGAGATGTTATTTAACACAAATGAAATGCCGAGGTTCATATACATGAGTATCTGCTCTTCCACCTAACCTTATGAGTTATGACTCAAATGCAAATGATAATGTAATAAAAATAACTATAAACATACAAATAGAAATGGAAAAGGAAAATGGGGTTCATCAGTCGAGTAATGTTCCAAAATCCATTGAGGAATGCATATGTTTCAAATTGGTCACTGCAAAAAAATACAAAAAGTATATTCATTGTTTCACTTGTTTTGTTTACTTTTATTGTTTGTTTTGTTAATTTAGGGAATCTTCTTGATGTACTTGTACGTCGGGAGTATTGCAGTGATCATCTGCATCTACATCTGGGTACTGATCGACAGTTGTGCATCTCTTCAAGAGCCTCCGACTCGACGGAGTGTGTCCACACCCCCCAACGTCACCACTACCGTGATGCCAGCCAATGGCGACGCGGAGATGGCTTCCATGTCATTGACACGTTTCGGTTCGCTGAAACGGGCACACATATCGCGAGCCAAGACATCAGGCACGAGCTTCTACCTCAGAATAGGGGCGTTAGGTATAACAGATTTGGACCTTACTTACTTGAAGCAATCAATTTGATTTCTTATACATAATAGAATACTACTTATTATAAGTTCTAACAAAAAAGACACAAAACAGTTCTAACAAAACTGAAACAAGATGATTCAAAATGTTAATGAAACTTGAATTAAATGTATTAATTGACGACTTGAAATGGGCGTGGCTTTTCCAGTCGGCCAGTTAGATCTATATCATTTGTGGTGATTTGGAGATTCCCCGATTGGATATTTGAATTTCACCTCAGTTCTAACAGCCTCATCAATTGGATGTTATGATTTGTTACGTCAATGGGGCGTAGAATGCGAGTCGTCAATTATTAATTGTGACAAATGAATTGTTGACGAGAAATGTCTAAATACTGTGAAATGAAATGTGATAAATCTAGTCTCATAATTATTATAGAATTGACTTAGTCCTCTTGGAATCAACCGATCATCTACCTTGGCAGCTGTGGTGGTGTAGAAGTGTTGATTGCCACTGTTTCATTGGACCACTCTACTCTTTTAGCTTCCCTAAGTGTACTCTCTTTGTTTCCCTAGCATTTGGTCTCGGAACTTTGGTATTCAACGGTCTCGAGATGGCGATGCATTCAATGATGGAAGGTGACTGCCTCAACGATGTAGTATTCGTTCATCCGGTGCTGCACGGCTTGTTTACCTTCTTGCAGATGCACTTTCTATTTGTCAATTCTCAGGTAAGATGAGAGAAACATTTGTGGGTACACATTGATTTCCAAGTGTCACCAGTCAACACAGCCGTGTGTTGCTACTGCTTATACTTCAAACTTGACTTGTATATAGGAGCTAAATGATAAATAAAATGAATTGAGCATTTTGCTTTCAAGTTGATCCAAGTTACATCGAGAATAGTAGTGCTGTATCCAATATAAACTATCGAGGTAAAATAGTAGTGCTGTATCCAATATAAACTATCGAGGTAAGCTGCTACTTGTGTCTTGTCAACAGCATTAGATATTGTCATATTATTTATAACTAGTCAAACGCGAAATATGCGTTGTAAGATGAGCGAGATATCTGAATAAGGTATAATAACAGTCCTATATTTGCTACTTTATCGACTCTGGTATTGTACACACTTTGTACTTCATTTAATTGCTACTTTATCTTCTCTGGTAATCTACACACCTTGACCAATATGAGGAATAGGTAATTCTTGGGCAAATATCGAATCTAGGAAGCAGTGAATCTTGGCTCATTTCCATATATTTGATGTCTAAAAACAGTTATTTGAATTTTTTTCTTTGAAACGGCTGGTTTGAATTGCTTACAAAATGGTGGTCATGTGTATGATTCATGTAAGAACACTGAGAGAATTTTTTTTTGTCTTTGGAGATTTCATTTTTTCAAATTTTCTTACCCAGCCTAATCTTATGGGGTTTTTAAAATCTTTGACATGATATTTCTCAGAATCTATTCGACCGATTCATTCCAAAAACTATACAGTTCTAAGTTGGATGAGTTTTCGTATGCAAAATAAGTTTCATGTCGATCAGTCAAACCCTGCGACCTGTGGAGTGCCCACAAAAAAAAAACACACAGACAAAGCCCTATAAGAGTGGGATGGAGACTTTGCTACGCTCATCTAATAATTCATGTGATCTGCCATTTCATACAATGTAGATCTATACTTGAATAATCTGCAGTTTAATATATTTCAAACTAATGCATTCAGTGCTCCAAATAAGTTTGGAATAAAAAATGTAATAAATAAAACTGATTATATACTTTCAATTACTGACAAAGTGATGGCATTATTTACTATTAGAACCTCAATGAAAATGCAATTGATGAATGTTGAATGAAAAATTGATATAAATATGTGTGTAGGTTCTGGTAGAGAAATTTGGTCTGGCGGCTCGGTTCGGTTTCATGCACTTGGCAGCCACTAATTTGGCCCTGTGGGTTCGTCTGGTGGTGTGGGAGAGCGGCAATGAGTGGACTTACTTTGTACATCTTGCTCAAGGTCAGTGAATATCAGTTGTAACTTGTATAAATCCTATGTACTGCTCTGCTGCTTCTAGTAGAATAATATAACAATACAAATAATAATACAATGTCTTGATTTTTATGACCGATCAAGTTACATAAAAAGGCGAGGTTTGGACGGGATATTCTACCACCTATGCATGTAAAAAATGAATAAATGCTTAAAAAAAAAAATCAATATATGTATTAAAAATAAAATCTTAGGCCTACACCATTTTGGGAATATATGAATACAATTAATAAAGGGAAATATACCATAGTGGGTAATGGCTATTATAAATAAAGCGATAGTGGAGACTTCGTTTCTGATGGTTTCTTTTTGCTGTAAGTATAGGTACAGTAGAACCTCTTTAGTAAGTCCCTCGTTAGTGCATTTTTCTCCTTGGTAAGTTTTATTCTTTGATCCCATCTATAAGCTCCTACATGTTAAATAGTATCTTTAGTAAGTTTTTCACTTTAGTAAGTCTTTTCAGTCTGGTCCCCTGAAAAACGTACTAAAGAGGTTCCACTGTAGTATGCACTTTTCAATTTTTAGTCCAAATATGTACTAAGAATTGATGATTGCCAATTGGCTGGGAGTATTATTTCAACATCTGGACTGGGCAAATGCAATCAATCTTTCAAGGAGCGAGTGTACTTTCATATTACGGGGGTACCGTACAATTTTGATCTCTTTGGAACAAGGCTTAATATTGATGAACATTTTTGTAGAAATATAGACCACTGTCTACTAACAGTGCTAATTGCTGAATACTGAAACTGAAAGCAAAAGATTTTCAAAGTGTTACATATTATCCAAAGTATTCAACTAAACATCTAATTTTGAAGGACATCACAACACTGAAACTAAATTTCAACAATTAATAACGATACAGTATTTATTTCCCTAATTTTAGAGAAAACCAGAAATCAATATCTCTATTTCAGAAAATTAAAATTCATTCATTTGTCCTCCAGAACTTTCTCTTTTTTCCAAGTTGTGACGCCTACGTTATGACTCCTGATGTTCTGGAAAATTAATTGAAATTCATGAAATTGAGATGATGAATTCTGGTTTTTGCCAAAGCTAGGAAAATTAATATCGTCATTATTCATTAAAAATTCAGTTTCTGGATGGATTTGTGATGTCCTTTAATAAAATTTCATCTTGAAATTATTTCAAATATTTTCAGTAAAACTTTCAGAAGGAAAAGTAGGCCTAAATAGATCAAAGAAGTAAGAACATACCACAAGTTTTGACAAATAGGAGCAACCTACCTTACTGACCTTGTGAATTCTAAAATATCAAGTTACCCTGTATGATGAATGATTTGAAAAAAATGACCTTGCTGTCGATGCGCCTTAAAACCCTAATATTCATTCATTCAACAGGTGCAAGAAAAATATTATCATTGAGAATGATGGGATTAAAAATAATAATGTAATGTTAAAATATTGAATCAATTGGAAGAAGGCTAAAATGCAATGTTCAATTAAAAAATGATATAGTTTATTCAAATTAATAACGTGGTTCGATTTCAGGTGCCCATCGCCACAGCATTCCGACACCACTCCAGCTCCGAGGCTTTCCTCGGTCGATGATGTTGATGAGGCCAGTTAGAGACATACATAACCTCACTTATCAGCCTATATCGGGTGAACATATCCAGCAAGTCGTTGCTCTACATGAGTGTCTTAATACTAACTCACTCGGTCAACTGTGGACGTCTTCAATGCCCTTCCTGTACCCTTTCATCGTGCAATTCAGGTAAAAACATCAACATGTGAAAGACCTATAAAATATGAATAGGTCTACATAAACAATCGGTTCATGCTATTTGGTTATTTTTTTCTTAAAAAATTGATATTGGAAATGACACTTGGCCAATACATATTTAGTTTTCAGATATAATAATGTTTTTGGTATGTTCATCTACAAAACATTACAAATGAAAGACCATCAATGTAACTGTTGTTCACTACAATTATTTTAACAATTGCAAATAGTACAAGTAACACCGATTGCAGTTTTCGAACATGGGCCATTTGCTGACATCAATAAGACAATAACATATATTATTACAAAATAACCATCCTACAACTGATATTTTGTCTCTTCATTAGTTTGATTGCCGCAGCAGTGACGTTCATTATGGGCCAGAACGTTGGTCGAGACCGTTACTATAAGCCCAAGCAATACCTCAGTTCCAATAAGCATCATCATGATCGTGGTAGCACCACATTCACCGTTGACTGCGGAGGCGCAAGTAAGGGTCTCTTCCTTGGCCTACTCTGCCTGGTAACTGGTATTGTCGTCATCATCATATTCCTTGTTGTAAAGGAAGATTATGACTTTCCTGCCGACACCATATTCTGGCTAACGACAGGAACTGTGGGCGCCATCTTGTCTCTTGCATGCATCATGACAGTCTTAGGACTCTGGCAAATACGCAGTCTGTCGCGAACTGGACGCGGACCTTCAACATTAGACATGCTTCTATCAAACGTCACCAGCGCTGGAGTTCAGTTATATTGCGTCTTCAGCATCTTAGTCGGAGCTTCGGGCATTCTCTACGACGAAGGTCCGGGATTTACGATGGCTCGACGCAAACACACGATGCTGGTTTGCATGAGTGTTCTTCAGTTGATTCAAGCATCGTTGCAGAGTCCTTTACTAGGAGAAGCTCTACGTCGAGCCTGTTTGACGAGGCATCAGATGATCAATAAACCAGGAAGACAAGTAATTACATTCCTATTATGCTGTAATGCGGTTCTCTGGGCATATGATACGTTTGTCACGCAGAGCTGGTTATCGCAAGAGCTACAGCTGAGATTCTTTGGCGTTTTAGCTTGGGGGGTAATTTCGAGGCTAGGTTTGCCGTTATTAGTGTTTTACAGGTTCCACTCTTGCGTGTTGTTGCTCGAAGTGTGGAAAAGGTCGTACCGGATGAACTTACTCGATCCGGGAAACTGACAAGCGAGGCGGAGACCCCAGTCTGGCTCAATCGACTCAACGAACGAATCTGCGACACGTACGACCGATCAATTGCGAACGTCTTTACGTCGCGGCACCAAACCGCCCAAGGTTATTTCTAAACCGAGGGATGGCCATGTTGCGTGTAACAAACACACTTGGGTCAACGATTCGTTTTTACACTCGCATTACAAACTTCCGCCTCCGAAGAGAAAACAACACAATGACGTGAATAGCCAGACAAACATGTTTAAGACTCTAATAAAGCCATACAACGATGAGTTATTAAATCAGACCGTATTTAGAAAGGCTCCGTGGCATCCTAACCTTCACATGCTCAAGGTCAAAGATACACTATTTTGATTTAACAGCCAAATTAATTTGAAAACCTTGTTGAGGCAGAGTAGCACTGTATATTATATTATTCTGTACTTATTTTAGGTGAATAGAAGATATTGAAACCATTTTTTATACGTTATGATATTGAAATGACCAGTCTACCAGAAACGATGCTCAAGGACAATAAATGCCAGTTTTATAAATTACGATGCTATTGGAGATGTGATTCGCCAATTAAACAAGTTTCTATAACGAAGTTACGAAATGAAGTTCTCGCGTAATGGCTTTCAAGATGTTAAGTTTCATCTATTGTACGTGGAAGCTTGGTGTAATTCTGCAGCTGAAGCCAGACAATAGATGTGTATTATATTATATATTATGTACAGACTAATAAGTGGGCAACACTGTTTTATATTCATAGTTTACTGACCAATAAAATACAATATTCTAAGGCCTGGTATTACCAACGAGGGAGTAGCTCCAACTGGCAGATAAAAGTTGTTATCCCCTTGGTTACCTGTGATATTTGTTTTCACCAACTCTCAGATAACTGCTAACTGGACTTGGTAATACCGGACCTAAGTGCACTTAAAAAGCTATTTTCTATCAACAAATATTTGTGCTGGGTGAAGTGTTACAGTAGAACCTATTCAATTTGAAATGAACCCGACTTTTGCTGGCCAATCAGAAAGCCGTAGATTCTGCCGCTTGAACCTGTTGCTCGCTGCCGCAAGATGAAATAAATTCAAGTTTGGAAATAAAAAGTCGCGGTTAAATTCCCTCACTCATGCAAAAAGTAGGGTTATGTCGAAATAATCTCACACTCTGAATCAGTCACCTCTAAATCAGTACTTTTGAAATATTCATTATTATTGTATTTGCGTGCCACAAATAATACGATGATAAAAATCACTTTTACCGCCTGAATTGAACTCGAATTGTATATTCAAATATATATATCAAATCTCGAAGTGAATGTGAAGAAACGCGACTTTGTGAACAGCGCAGGCGGCTGGCGATTTCTTCAAGCGCCTGTCTGCCGCGACCCATGAAAACAGGCCTTAAAGGGTTGAATTAATAAGATTCTACAGTATCAGGCCTATGGTGTTCAACTGTGCCATTTAAGAATATTGTATCAACTTGTAGGCCTAGATAAACAAAATACTATGAATAACTTCAAATAAAATTGTGAGCCTCCTTCCATGTAATAATCTAGAATTATAATAGAAATAATAGAATTGTAATTATTATAGAAATAATTTATATTCAAGTCTACCATTATATTATTATAAATACGTGTACCTGTGATATTATTTTTGAATTATGATTCACTGTAATATCTTTTGCACTGCAATTATCATTATTAAACAATACCTATCATTATTATTAATTGAAACAAACTTAAATGTATCGTATTATAGGTACAAGTAACTGATTATATTGTATATTATGTACGGTAACAACTATTCATAGTACGCATCAACTATAAATTAATTATTGTAATCGAGTCATATTATGTAGTACGGTTACTAGAAGTTGGTCTAATAATAACTTCAAACCGCAGTTAGTTATCTTGTGTTATGGTATCTACGGTAATTGACTAATTAGAAGACAAGGGAGGACAGTCAAGGAAGAGGTATGTTGAAGCATTCAAGCAGTTTACTACTGTCAGAGCGAGTAGATTTACCAGTATTATTCAAAATTGTTACTTGGTGTATTCTGTAGATAGTATTCTATCGGCATTAATTACCTTGTAGTCTCTTGATAATCATCAACATTTTACAATATCAATTTCCAAAGTGAGTAAACAATAACAAGATTCAATGTGTTATTGTTGAAAATAAAACCACAGACAGTGAGTAGTTAACTGCTTGGATGGAAATAAAAGTAACTTGTCTGTTTGGTGTACAAGAGCAAGCCCAGACGACTCCACTTGTATTTATTGAAAGAGATTAGCTACAAGCTACGTAGCAAACAGAGGACATATACCGAGACAGAGATTATTGGGTCTAGACCCAACTTCTAGTTCGATCCAAAGAAATCCATACAATTCGCTTCAAAAATATGGTGTGGTAATTAAAATCTTTGAAACAAGTATTCGTACCTCATGAAAAGTGAGACTATGAGGACAAAGTATTCGATCTACACACGTTAAGGATGCATCTATGTAATAGATGTTTTCTCATTTTCAGTATATTGTCAAAATACATACATTTTTCCAATTATAGTCGCCTTGTATTAGATTTCAGTTTTAAAATTTCAACATAATTTCAATTAAATTCAAATGACATATTTATACCATTTTACAACAAGTCAAGTACCTGTAACATTACTTTTCTGTCACTAAAGTCTGAAATGTGAAGTAGGCCTATGTCTCATACGGGTGTGAATATGGTACAACGTGTGGACAAACCGTGACGCCGTTTCTCTGACAACCAGAGGCAAGTAACGTGTCTATTGCGTTGAATTGCCAATCAGTCTTTTTATATATACAAACAATCAGCACGTATCAATACAGAGAACAAGTTTCAGCATGCAATCAAGGGAGGTGAAAAGGAACGAGTTACTAGTTTGATTTCGCTCCACAGATAATCTAATGACTACTTTTTCAAACGATGCTGTCAGATATTAATTTCAATTGTTATGGTAATGAGAGTAGAAAAGAAGCCCACCAACCGGAACTGGTCACATGACTTGAGGTCAGATTGACACCGGAACAAGTTACAACGGATCTGGAAAAAATGAGATTCATTCAATTAAACAAAAATATTGTTACAAGGGATGACCTGATTCTCAGAGGGGTGTAATTAAGATTGTGAAAGCTGATCATCGGACAAAACCAAGGTGATAGAATGTTGCGAGTCCACTAGATTATAGATTAAGACGTTAATGACAGTGTATACAGGACATTACGTATAACCAATTGTTTGTTGCCATACATGTCCATTGTTGTTCCACAACGTTGATAGCTACAATTAAATGATGACAGACTTGCATCATGCCTGTGTTTTGTAAATTGGTAGTACCATAGTACAAATACCAAATTTGTAATACTTTGCCTTTTGTCTTTGAGTAATCATTATTAAATGAAACAATTTTTAGTGAGTCAATTTTACAAGCCTTTTTTTTGTATCCATCCATGTGAACATTATTGAAACAACATTTCACAATGATCGATTTCAGTATCGATATAGTAGTTGTATATTTGTTGTCGACTGAATCAACTGGTACCTAAATATTATAAATAACACGTATATTGTAGAACAATAGCCAAAACTATACATCAACCTGAAACAGCTAGTACATAAAAGTAGTGAATCTGTTTTTTATCTCCGTCATGATTGGCACAATATGGCTGTATTTAGTATGTATAGGCCGAAGTTAGATATCAAATTGATAAGATGACTGAAAAAATCAATCAGAATAACAATAATTGAATTTGTTCAATTCAGTCAAGTTTGTAGGCCTAATACAGTGACCCCTCGTTATTTCGAACTTGGTTAATTCGAAATTTGTCACAATTCAAAGCAAACTCGATTCCCAACCCCAGATATGGAAAAAAAAAGTGGAATATTTTGATGATTCAAAATTTTGGTGATTTGTCGTTAGAGCTCTCTTTGACTGCCAATTGCTAATTTTTAACTATAAAATCATTGCTCAATTCGAAGTGTTTCTTCAAAAACATACAAAATAAATGGAGTGTTTACTATTAAAGTAGTTTTTTCATCTTGAGCGATGACATTTATACCATGTCTGTTCCAAATGGAGAACCATTGTTGTCGCTTGAAAGTTGGGAGCAGCTGGTAGATGATCCCACGGTACTAGACCACCATTATAACATTGAAAATAACAGTTGAAAAATTAAAATCTTGATGTAAAATCTCTAAGATTACAAACGGTCTTTGTTTTAAACTATAATTTCAGTTTGCCCTCGTACCAAGTCTTATCTGTAGTCCATAAGTCCCTATTTGGTTTATTGGCAATTTCCCAAGGCCCACAGTACATGTGATGAAATTGTTAGTACACGCTCGTATATTGCGTGTTCTATTGACGAACCGATAGTATCTTGCGCCCGCATCTTCGGGTCACTATGGTTGCGTTCGGCACTAGCCATCAGCTGACTAGAGAGCAGCACGTGACACTTTGACATTCAAGCGTGTAGTAGGCCTACCGTCCACATAATATTTGCCATAACAATTTTATTTACATTTGAAATGTTTATTTTAACCCCCCCCCCCTCGATTTTTGAATTAGCGACGATTTACAATATCACGTTTCATACCTCCAGTGTTGGTTCTTTAATCGAGTCCGACATCATCGCCGCCCTTGGGCGCAGCCTGCGGGGGCGCATCTCCCGTGGGCGATGCTCCTGGGAAGCCACCGCCCATGCCTCCCATACCGCCCATGCCTCCCATCATGCCGCCCAAGCCTCCCATCATGCCGCCCAAGCCACCCGGCAGACCGCCGCCAAAGCTGGTGGCCATCTTGTTTATCAGGGCTGCCACCTTCGGGTTGCTCTGGTACTTGATTATGTTGGCGGGGTTGGTGGAAATGTCCTGGAAGGCTGCTGCTACTTCAGGGTCCTAACATAGAAAAATGTACCCATGTGACTTTTTATCACACCAATATTGCATTACGCGTTGAGCACCATTAAAAAAAATTGGCTCCATGAACACTACCGTACCTACTTTATACACACGTTTCGAGCTCTCAAGCAGTATATGCGTTGTGAGATGAGCATAGAAGTATGGAAATCTAGAATGAAAGATATTCTGTCGCTCAATCCACATCTACGGACCTTAGATTACTTCAAACGTTCAAAATGTCACTGCCTTCCTGTTTCATTCATCACTCATTTTAATTGTTCAATTGGTGACACTAGTTGCTTAGATTTAATTGGTTTCTTAATAGCTTCGATTGACTTGAAAGAAAAAACATTATAAGTGTGTTTTTTTCATCATGCTCTATCCGAGTGTTATACAAATCACAGAAAATGTGTATGACAGGTATTTTTAGCTATTCAGTTAAAATTAAGAAGCTTTCAAAGAATTGTCATTTTATAAGTATTTTCCTTCTGGGTCATGCTTATGGGGATTTTCCAAACTTTCCGATTTCTTTCCTGAGAAACCGTTTGACCGATTTTTCTGAAAAACAATCCCAGCTTATCCTGGTGATTCACCAATATATGCAGAAAAAGTTTCAAGTTGATTGGTCCTTTATCCTGACCCATATGCCTCACAAAAAATAATTAAAGAAAAGAAAACGACATAAAAACAAAGCCAATTTTTTTTGTAAATGGAATGGAAATCTTTGCTATGCTCATTAATGATGAGCCTAGAACAGCAGTGTTGGGGATGTTCACTTATGAAAGGAATTTTTAAAAAGTTCAAAGTTCGTTTTCGTGGCTTTGCTGTAAAAGTTCAAGTTCAAATTCTACAAAAACAAATTCGTTCAAAAATTCACCTTGAAAATTATACGGAAAAGAAGGGTTCGAAAATAATTTATGGCTCGCCTAATGACATGATGAAATCCCGCACAGGGAATACTACACATTCGGAATAGACCGTAATGTAGAAGCTCGAAATTCGGAATTTAGACAGGAAATTTGGAATACGGATAGTGCGATCGTGTTGAATAGGAAGATGAGTGATCTAAAATGATGAACTTTCAAATGAACGTTTCATTCCGTTAAAGATCACTGAAAAATCGAACGTGAAGAAAGTTCAAGGTCGTGGACTGTAAATGTAGACGTTCATTTTAAAGGTTCATTACTCAACACTGTAGAACAGATGGGCCTACAGAATGTGTTATTATATTGAAAATATGTAATTATAATGTGTATTTGTGGTTTTTTGATAACTATTTTCCAATTTATATCGAACAAATTCATTGAGGCTGTAACAGAATGAATTACTGGTTTAATCAAATTACCAAATCACTATTTACACATAGAAACCTTGTAGGCATCATGCCACAAGCATCAGTCATATAGAATGATTACCCCGGGCTTAAGGCATCACCGCAATTTACCTGGAAGGCTGCTGTGATCTCGGGATCATTGAGGAACTTGTAGAAATCTCCCATCTCTGGTCCTCCCTCCGCCCCCTCCTTCTCTTGCGCATCACCGCCCTGCGCCTCTTGCCGCGCCTTCATGTGCTGTTCACGGGCGGCGCGCGCCCGAGCTATCTTCTCTTTCAGCTCGCGCTCTTGATGTTTGCGCTCGTACTTGCGCTTGTGGTCGATCAACCGCTTGGCCTGTGAAAACCAGAACAAACGCTTGGTTATTGAAACAATACGGTGGTCCGGAAGAAAAAATTTTTATGAAGATGAATCCAACATTACTTCAGGATATCAATATTGCGGGAAAAAATTCCAATACATTTCTGGGACATAAAATTTTCTTGTTTTTGATGTTGAAATATATTTTGCACTATATGGTTTGAATGATCCCTCACCTTTATATATCAATTTTGTTAAACATTGTAACTTATAATGATACATAGTGTTTCAGATCTGCGTGCGTGTGTCAGTGTAAGCGTTCGTAACGCGATGATGGGGGGAGGGATAGAGGGCTGACTGGCGCAGGTTGGCTGGGTTGATGAGAGGAGAGTGGAAGGGGGAGGAAGGAATGAAGGAAGGAGGAAGGAAGGAATGAAGGAAGGAGGAAGGAAGGAGAGGGGGTAGAGAAAGGAAGGGGGGGTTGGAGGGGGTGAGTTACCAACTTGGCTATTTCTTGGAGTGATAGTACGTCATTGCGTTAACACGGCAGACTGGCGACGTGTACAAATGATCACTCGTAGAAGTGCAGGGCAGTGGTTAATTGACGTGTTCATGTTTGAAGCATGAGGGGTCCGGCTAGTGAGTTAATAACAGCACATAGTCACCCTTCTCCATAGAGGCAATCATGGTGAAAAGGTTGGACACTTTTTTATATTATGTTTCATTTAATGGTTTTAGTTTCATGCTTCCTTATCCAGACAGGGTGATCATGGAAGAGCAGGGATAAAATTTTATATGGTTTAAATGAAAAACTCAAATTCCGGCACCTCCACCAGGCTTATGATATGGATGTTATGGAGTCAGCTTTAGTACCATGTCGTGTGGAGCTTGAATCAAAAGTATAAACATCCATTTCCTGTTGACCTGATACCTAAAATCTTCTGCAATATCACAAGGGTGGCTGCTTTTGATTAAGCCAGGTAGAAAAAAGACTTTCACTTTTGGTTCAAGCTGTATAAAACCTATACCGGTATTTTGAAATGTACCGATAAATAATATTTATAAATACTTTAGTTATGGCTATATGGATCAGAGTTAGTCATTCGATGATTTTTCATTGCGTATTTTTCATCCTACATGACCCATCTTATTTGGTCTTGCTGAATGGAAAACTAGAAATACTTCGAAGTTTTAAAAATGAAAGTACTGATCCGAGATCTTCCAGAATGCATGTAGGCCTATGTAATATCGTACAGCTCGCCAAGGAATGCACAATATTCCCGGCTAATTTTAGCCCACAATCTGCATTCCTGTTCGAGATTGTAACGTCATCACTGGACTCTCGACATCCTGTGAGAACAGACAGTGAATAAACTGGGAAACACTCATAATAATGACCGTCATGCAGTTAATTTATGTACAACAATGTGTTGGCTACATGGGTACACAGCACTTCAACGTGAGCTGATCAAGTAGTCATGAATGCGTTGTTTATGACCTTAGTAATCTTTTCAAGGTCGTGTTTAGTGGCCGCGTAGATTTGCTACATTCACACCCTATCAAACTGTTGTTTTCTTTTCAATATTGATTATTAATAACTATAAAGTAAGCAGCGCAATCAGCGGTGGACTGGGGGGTTGTGGAAGGGGGGCGGTGGAAGGGAGGAGGGAGGGTCGGGAATGTCATGGGCAGGGGCTTTCAAGTTCTAGACTTGACGAAATGTGTATGTTAGTCATAATTTGACACAACTACTCAAGAACTAGGACAATGACATTATCTCTAGACTCTAGGTGATGAATATTATGGATTGGAATATATATATATATAATAACCTAACCTAACCTTTTTATTATCTCAATGTTTCAGCCATTATATTATGGTCTTTTTAAGAGAATTATTTGAAATAAAAACTTCAGATAATTCAAATAATTCACTCTTCAAATAATTCTCTTGAAAAAGACCATAATATAATGGCTGAAACGTTGAGATAATAAAAAGAATTCACAATTCTATACACGACTTTAATCTTCCTGTTGAATATATATCATTATATATATATATATATATATATATATATATATATATATATATATATATATATATATATATATATATATATATATATATATATATATATATATATATATATATGGGCCTCTATTATGTTTCCAAGTCATATTTAATAAGGTGGTATTACAGAAATTATATTCACTCTGCACACAATAGTTTGCGATGATCATTGGCATAGATGATTAGATTACCTTATAGATGAAATTGTAAATTACAATGGTTTGCTTTCCACTAGTAATGAATAATGGTTCATATGAAACCAATTGGACAGCATTATAGCAGTGCTCCTTTGGCAGATATCATATCATTGGTATATGCAGATATGAACAGAATACAAAAATCAACAAAACATTATTATCGAACATTGATGCTGAATGTCATACTTTGTCCGATTAAAAATGTACAATAATCGCAGAGAAAATTGACTGATGTTTCTTGTTACAAATAGATCACATGTTTCGCTGGGTTTCATTTTTTTTCTGTCAAATTGAGATATTACAGTCAAGACACAAAATAAATTGTATTATTATTATCTAACGATAGTTTCAAGATTCGAGGGTTGATAATCTCCTAAATTTTCACGGCGTCATTCAGAAGTGTATAGGTAATACTTTTCTAGTACATAATAATACAAACATAAGCCATATATTTTAATTTGCTACTTCAGTTTTCCGTGCTATCTTAGCATAGTTCCTCCTGTCATGTAGTATATACACTTGCGGTCACATAAAGTGGTAGATCAAACTGCATTCAAATACATCATGTACTGGCATTAAACGCACTAAAACTAGTAGACAATAAACATATACGCACTCCACGTACACTCAGTGAAAACTCGGTAAATAATACGTAGATTTTTGACAAAAACTTTTATATATATTTTATGAAACAAACTATTTTATGTGACTGCAAGTGTAGGCCTACAAGTGCCATACAATGGTTGTCTCTCATAAAAATCAGAACTTACATTATTCATTTTCCCCCAATATTTTGCATTTCTTCTAATACAATTTTACTTGAATTTAAATTTCGCCAGGCGTGTTCAGATAGGACAGGGTCCCAGTCGGGAATCCAAGCACGACCCGCGTACCGGGCGTCAGCCCCTGCATAAAATATTAATGAGCTATCAGAAAGATTTTATTCATTTCATTCTTATCGATTTTGTTCAGTGCAACGAAAACGATTACAAGTAAAAATATCGTGGTTCTATTTTGTATAAAAATCCGCAGCCGAATACTATAAATATTCAAAGTCCAGACTTTATAGAGTACGTTCATGGTCAGTTTTACAATAATTGTCTTCGATTAACCCAACCAAACCGTTGGTTAGACTATTCCTGGTCGTCTTCCTCCTACACTGTGACGTCACTCATTGTTGCAATTGAGATCGCCAACGTAGTCATGACAACCGTAGGCGTTCGTTTTATTTAACAAATCGGGCTGACTTATCTGAACATTCGCCAACTGAAGTTGCCACGGCAACAAGGTAATGTCACGTGACAGTTGGAAGAAGACTAATAACAAAGAATGAAGATTCACAAAGTGTTGGTTTATTCAACATTTTGGCTTAAAAACGATATGTAACGCATCGTTCATCAACAACCATACTGTTTATGATGTAAGCGGGGATCGACATTGGTCCATATAGAGGCCTATATGGACTTCTCTATGTACTTCTACATGATCCGCATACCATACTATCCGCATCTGGATAATCCGCCCATATATACTAGATCCGCACCTAGCAAACAGAGGTGCAACACAAGTAATAATTAAGATCACTGACGTCAACAATGAACACGATCGACCTTAGCGCGGATAGATGATAGAGAACCAACATTATGTAAGAAAAAGCCGAGTGAGTCAGGCATCGAAGCCAGGTCGCCGATCACACACATTGACTCGGTATATTTCTGATCTGGGTCAGTATATCATGTCGGCAGCACAGGCTAAATGTGGCCGTGCTATTTACAACCTCGTATGTCATTGGTACGACCGGCTAGAAAGAGTGAAAGAAGGAGAGCATGCATCATCCGTCGTACTGGCACGTCAAACGAGCTGGCAATGGACGGAGTCCCTTCCGTCGGAAGAGACGATACAACTGTTCCGAACACAACACAAGTCACGTTTTATAATTATGTTGAACATATATGGAGGTACTTTAAAAATCGATATTGGGCTCAACGGCGCAAAGTAATGATAACTTGAGATCTATTGGCGTCCGATGAATGATTAATGAGATGGGATGATAAGATTGAAAAGGAAGCGGTCGTGTACTATATTTTAGAAACCATCCTGACATTAGCCTTGACTACAGACGGAAACGACGAAACAAGTTGAAAAACTGTGAAGATGGACGGTGGCGAGGATCGAACCAAGGCCTGACACGCGTCTCACCTCGCGGATCGTACCTCGCGGGAACGAATGAGCGCGGGTCACAAACGATGAAGTGATCGTAGGTGAAAGGAAATGTACCAAAACTCATGCATACAAGGAGCTCGCGCTCGTTTGGCTTCAGATTTAAAAAGAAGTCAAACCGAACAAATGAAACGTTCTTTTGGATATGCTAACATTCAGTTCGGTTATACGTTTATATTACACAAACACAATATTCGAAAAAGTGAAGAAGTGTAGAATTTACCGCAAATAACTATATTTTCAGTAAAATACATAGATAATTGAAACATTGTCTGTGTGTCAGGTCCCTGTATACAGACAGCTGATACGCCTATATATACCGGTACTGTAAAAAAAGTACAAAAAAGCGTATACTCGAAACTTCCAATTGACCTGACCAAAGCGTGAAAATGCAGCCTCGAAAGTAAGCACTTATCGTGAAAATATTGTCACTGGGACAACTTATACCCTTGTTACGTGGTAAGGTCTGACCTCCTGCTGTATTAAGCAGAGTGGCTCGGCTGGCATGAATAGAAGACGAGATGGAACTATGTCCAGGATGAGTACGAAGAACAGACCTGGCATCTATCATTCATCCCTCTCAACGGTTACCAGGCCTACCACAACAACGTTGTTGTGACTAGAAGACAACAGCTTCATTCTGTGAATAGATTATGAGTCGAGTTTCATTCGACAAGGTCCCTCTGCTCGAACTGCACGATCTCTTCACACTTATCGAGGCGCCTGAAGAGCGTATACCGGAATAAAGCCGATTCGATTCTGTGATATGAGTTTGGGTGTACAATCTTATACCTGAACCCTAACAACATTCCATTGAAAAGTACTCCGAAGCCCATGCCGCACGACCGAGTCGACCTCAACGCCGGGATACGCTCTTCAGCGGGGCCTTCTTATCTATAACACACCTCCTTCTGCTACGAGGCCAAGTATTATCAAGTGCAGTTAGCCGTATTCGAAGAGTTGATTGAAAAACAGCGTTTGGCATTTAACCATGGTGAAAAAAAGACTCGACTGCCGGTTAGAGCTACTGCTTGCTATACATGCTAATGCATGCACTGGGACACACTCGACTGTATTTTTTTAACTATCACATTCTCGTCAATCATAAGATATTCCAGTTATATACGAATCGATGATCGTCCGATCGACCCAAAAAATTTCAATTTCTTCCATTGTTGTACGTTCTATAAAATAGTGTGGTTGGAAACTATCTTTTTGGCTGCAGTTTCACACTAACAGACCAAGATTTATTACGAAATAATACTAGGAGATTCAATATTGACCAACAAATATCGAGTGGTCAACCCCTCGATCCTTGCATTGAAGTTTACCATTGCTGTTGATCTACTATATATTGTGGTGAGAGGCTGTAATCCCCTTTTCAGTGCAGTTTCATCTGACATAATCAGTGCAACCGAAACAGCACCAGCTTCTTGTCACGGTAACCTCCCAGTCAATACGTCAATGGTAATGGTCAACAATGGTGCATATTGGCGCAACAATGGTGCATGGTCTAATGCGTAGACACGGCGCCAGAGAGCGCGCGAGGCCTCGGCGCGTAGCGAGCCGCCATATAAGGGCAGCCAGGGGGGGATCATATTATAACGCGCAGCTAAATATACACACCACCGCCGTCCGAGCCGTGCCGCTTTCACGGCGTCGCGACGCCTCAACAATACACTCTGACAACAATACAGGCACAACAATAGCAAGGTCGAGCCGCAGATTAGGAGCTATTGTATCGGAGAAGTTCCGGTCCTTAGTTCCGTAGGAGAGGACACGCAGAGAGCGTGGGTGAAAGAAAAAGGTGGGGAGGCGATCTCTTAAACGGTAGCTAAATGTGTGGTAGCTGTGCCAGGAGAGGGGGCATTACAGTGGTGTAAGCCAGGTCTCGACTGCCTCAACCAGCAACAATAATGACTAGCTATAAGGTATATATTTTTAAAACATTTCTAGAAGGAAGTTATTGCAACAGGAATGAATGGAATGTATAAATGCCATGGAAAGAATGATCGACCGAGAACATAACGATCAATGAATGAAAAAATACAGGCGCTAAATGACCTCGCTGTCGATGCGCCTTAAAACCCTAATATTCATTCATTCATGAAGAAAAATAAGTATGAAAGTATCCATCAATTCACAGTACAATTCATGGGATTATAAAGCCTTTAAAAATATCAATTATCAACATCTACAAAAGATGACACTGAAAAGACCACCAATTTCTTTTTAAAAAAAGGCGATAAAGAATGTCCCCCAAAATGTCCTCCCTACTCTTGGGTCTCCGCCACTGGGAGGGAGAGAGGGTTTAGTGAGAGGTTCGCGACGACGGCGAGCGCCGCGACGCGTGTCCAGTGTGCGGTTGTGCGTCGTCTAGTGCAGTGCTGAGTGTGTGTGAGAGAGAGGTGTGTGTGTGTGTGGTAAGATGGGACGCCTGCTGAGGCTGATCGCCATCGCCCTGGCAGTCACCCTCCTAGCGGCGATACAAGGCAAGTGTATGCACATTCAACACGTCCTCGGGGGGGTGGTATGGGACCACGATGACTATCGGTCATGGGTCAAGATGTGGGTGGCACCCTTACATGTAGATCAGTTCTCAAAGCTACATTCTATACTTTTCGTTTCATAGGGATAAAAATAATCGAATCAATTACAACGAATCCAAACATTATCTTCTCAACCTCATTATGAACGTCAAAAACTAAAGTAGGTGTTCAACTGTAAAGTGAAATACATGAACTTCATGATCCTCCCAACAGAAGTGGGTGTACCAATCAGTTGTAGTCAGAAGACAGCTTATTAGGCCATGCAATCCATTCTTAAGAAACGAATTTAATTCAACTGGCATTCAAGATTTTGTGGTGAAAGAAATCTAACGTTATTTCTTCTCATGGTACCGGGTAAGCCTACTTGAAGGTGGTAGGATCACGGACCAGGAACACTTGATTGGTTGATTCGAGTCTGTAATAATAGCAACAGTCCCGGTCCTAGGTCCCCCTCATCCCGAGCAAACTAGCCAATATGCCACGCAAACAGTAAGAGATGGTTGACAGGGATGTCCTCATACGCTGACAAAAGTAATAGAATTATTGTTCATTTCTTTCTTGATCTTGTAATGCATATAATATTGTCGCCGTGTCCGAGGTTGGCAGAGATACCCGGGCCCGGCCTACATTTAGCCTGGACGTACCGGGCTAACATGAACAGCTGTCCCCTCACATAAATAGCCCCCATTAACTGTTGGCAGACAACCACACGATCACCGCACACTCTCTAGTGATGTCACGATCTAGCCAGGTTTCAAGGCCCAGACATCAAACTCTACAAGTCCTAGAAATCCTCCCAACCCGAGTAGAATCGAAAGCGATTTCCTAATACCCATAATACTGGAGGTCGACTTCATCTCTGCCTCTGGTTCTCGACATGAGAATGAATGCTGTATGCAAAAAATATGTGCAAAGCCACCACAACACGTTTCCGAGAGGGACTAACGTAATTATTAGCTTGTCTGAATTATGTAACTCGATCGGGTCTTTGTTGGGAAGGTCGGACACCTTGAAGTAACGGAGATCAAGATATAGGCCTTGGGGTCAAAGTGGGACTATTCTTAAAATTAATAACAGTCAAAAAGCTCTAAGCAAGGAACCGGTCATTTTGGCGAAATCGGTGGAAAATATTGGTGGAGGTGCCAGGTGTGTGGCAACACTACAGAATCACGACTTGAAATCTGGTCAGTCGACACTACAATGCCGAGGATCCTCAACAGTGCTTGTGAAGTTATTCTACAGTATGTCTATTTCAACCTTGGAACAATTAAAAATAAATAAAATTATCTTTTGATACACGCGCGAGAGCGAAGGCAGTATCAGTCACGTCTCCTGGGTAAACTGTAGATAAGTGCTTTGACATGTGAAAAGCGGAGATATAAATCGACTCTATATTATCTCCGATATTCGTTCAGTAACAGTTGTGCCAGTACATTATCGTTATTGCGCAATGTCAGTTTCAAAATCTTTCGAGAAAATTGAAGCACGTATTTTGAAATACCATATATATAATTACTTACCATACACAGAGGAAAAATAGAAAATACTGAGAAGTTTTACTGAATTCAGAAGTCCTATGACTGGTATATAATGTGCATCGTTTCAGTCAAATCACTAGAGCAGACCCCCCCCCCCCCTCCCCAAAGGATAGGGTTCAATATGATAATTGAACTGTTTGAACAAGATTTTGTCCTCCCATTTGTGAATTTCACCGAGAAATCAAATATTGGCCGTTATCCTAATTAGTGAATTGAAGCCCTGCTTTTGCTCCGGTGCCAGGTTCACTCGTGCCAAACTATATACCTTTTATTCAAACGAATAAGCCTCTTAACGAATCCGACAGAAGATGGAATGAAAACATGCGCAAGGTCGTGTTGAACTGTAGCTAGAAAGAGATAAAACCAGGATAATGGCCACGTTTCTTGACGCTCAACAATGATGGTCGGTTAAGATGCTACTAGTCGGTCGCGATTTCAGCATAAAATGGATGTATTTTCATTCAACTCTCATGAGCCAACGACGCGTTCGATGACTTTCAAATTTCGAATGTAATTCAGTCACAGGTCAATCTGATTTATCGAGGTACTTTTGTATCTCAAATATTTTTTTGTTCATATATAAACTTCAATCAAACTAAGGCGAAATTCAGTGATTTTTCTGATTTCATGTCATGTAATAGCGCCTCGGTGATCGCGCACACATGACATTTAATTTACGTTACAGTCAAGATACATCCTTTAACTATACACCCCAAAAATTTGACAACAATCGCTCGATTGGTTTCTTCACAGTTACTGTTTACAATTAGCGTGTTTTTCTAGTGTGACTACATTACACATTTTTTAATATATCTAAAGAAACTCAAACGCCTGAGGGGTATACGCCTTCTTATACATATTTGTACATTGGGTAGTCTATCGATGTCACCCGATAACACGTCATACACAATCATTCGCCGCCGAGTCAGAAGATTATTTATTAGCAAAAATATGTCAAGATAAGAACGCAAAGGACAGATGATATTTGCCGCTACCTCATTTGGCGTATCGACACACCAAGCCGTTTGTGCTAATTGATGGTGGAGACGCTCGATCGGTTCTGTCACATTCAGACTAGAAGTCATTTTGTCAAAACGTATCAACTAGAAGTCGGCTAAAAGTAGAGATTGCTAAAGCAATCATTTGACCATGTGGACTGTGTGTATGTTTTCGCAGAAAAAAATGTTTCATTTACCGGTACAAAATGACCTAGAAGTCTCAAACCAAAACATTACTTTACATTCATTACTATACCAAAAATGTGATGCTATCGATTAGGTAATCGTATTGAATTATGAAACCAATTAAAAAATTAGTAATTACTAAACATACTTGTGTTATGCCTAGGTTGGTTAGTTGTCACCTCACGGTCATAGAACATTGTTATTGATTATTGACTGTTATTAGTTTTTTTACGCTTTTTTCACACACAGCCCTCTCCATCTTTGCACAACTCTTTGCACAACCATTTACGAATTCATGTTTTAAGAAGTTTTATAGGATCTATATGATTCTTGCCATTTATTTCTACATCTAAACTACCTGCCCATATAACTAGCCTCACCAAACTTCCATCTATCAAATACAACCTGGAATCTTTCCTACTCCAGAACCCCTTCTATGACCTCAATGAATTCCTTACTTCGAAGTCACACTATAGAGTTAGACAATCATTGCATCATAGCATAGCCCTATATAATATCATTCTGTCTTCTTCAATCATATCTCTCTGTCTCCTCATTTTTATATCTGGTTGTAAGTTTTTATATTTCCTATATTTGTACCATGTGCGAATCTTTGGACTAAATAAAATGAAAAATAAAAAATTGTCATGTTATTGTTATTATTGAAAATGATCATTATATACGGCGCCGCGCGGCAGTCGATATCTTCTATTTATATTGGGTTTAACGACGGATTGTACTGATGATCAGCCTGATCTATTGGCTTCGGTGAATGATATATGAGATACTGGGATAATGAGAAGAAAAGTTATGTTATTATGCTTTTTGGGGATAGTGGGAAGGAGTCGTCCTTGGCCTGTTCCATGTATCAACCTGAACGACAGAGGGCAAGCACGATGCACCTCTGACCTCAGTCAGGATAGTCGACCAGGACGGAAATCGAATCCCGGTCTCCTGAATTATGGTTCAGTGCGCTAGCCAATCGACCACCAGTGTCAGTTGCACAGTAAATATCCGAGACGAAGCTGAAGGCCTTCCGAAATATAGGTCACTGATGCCAGGAGCCACGACCTTGCGTCATTTCACTCATCCTTATTCCTTTAATTCGTATAACGATTCATTCATCACGTAAGCAGAACGAGAATTCTTATTTCTTATGAATGATCCATTCACATAATCATGGATGAGCGTAAGCGAAGAATCAATTTGGCCGTTAACATTAAAAAATAAAAATGTCACAATAAATATGTTGATGAAACGTAATAATACTTGTAAAAAAATTTTTGGTGTCCTTCTTCCCCCTTGGCATTACCGAACAAGACATCATAGAGAGAGACCATTCTGTGTGGTTCTTATCCTTGGTCAGGACTCACGTCATAGTCCTGTGTTGACGCTGGGAGTGTGCATGTCGGGACTGACAATTCCTTATGCGCGTCACAAAATAATTACGGAAAACTACAACAAAAATAAAGATTCAGACCACCAAAAAATCGATAATGATTTCGATCGATATTCCATTTATCATTTCGATTCGATCGAATGGAATTCCTAATATTTCAATATTCTCGATCGATTTTCGATAAAGTACTGTTCGGTATCGCTCACAAATTCTCGCTCCCTACAAATAATGTATGCATTCAAAAAATTATATTTATAGACAGTCTCTTCAGTATTCTGTTCTACAAACGAAATCAGATAATATATGAAGTTTTACATCTCGTAAATGAAATATACAAAATTGGGTTATTTAAATCGTGATAATGTGTACTTAATCGGCCCTACGAGCAAAGGTCTCATCATGGACATATAATAGTAACTGGTCTCATCCTCCTCAGGGTTCAAGTAATTGCTGAATGCTGTCATACCAGAATAGACCTCTACTGGTTTTGAGTAAAATCGGGTATTTTGGCAAATTCCCATAAGAGAATAACAACGGGTTATTTTTGTCAATTTTATTCAAACGCCGAGATGAAATTTCAACAGAATGGTAATATGATCTCGATAGGCCCTTACCTACATGTTTTTACGAAGTTACAATTAATTTGGTTCGGTCGTTTTCAAAAAAATTATATATTATATTGAAAAAATGAAACAATTGCAATTCCCTGAAAATAATTGAGTGGTTTTTTGATTTTTCACTTTTTAATTGAATTTTTTCGAGACGTAAAACAGTCCGATGGATCCGAATCTGGACACGAAATCTCGCTAAAAAATTCCAATCGACCGCAACGTCGCCCGAAGGTGCCGGCTATTTCGATGCCGGGCGGCGGCGTCGTCGTCGATCCGAGTGCGGTAGCGCGATGCGGTCTTCAGATTCAGGCGGCAATCTTGCCTCTGGAGCCGATGAAAATTTCACCGTCGGCAAAAAACGTTGCCAAAGTTGTGACCGGAAAATACGTCCGAAACGGTCGAAGGACGGCCGCCGGCTGCTTTACGGACCCTCCTGCAAAGTCCGTTTACACGAAAAATGACCCAAAATGGCCACCATCGGGACGAGAAAGGCGATTAGAAGAAATTAATTTCTGGGTTTCAAACTGGCCAATCAGGTCGGGGTAGGATTTGCGATACCCACCTATACCTTGATCTCGGATACGGAACAGATTCTTTTCGAAAGTGAAATGCTCGCCATTTCCACATCGGTGACCCGATTCAGCGAGTTTTCCAGCACGTGAATTCGGATAAGATAATGTACGAATTTATCGAAAAAAATTCGCATACAATTCGATTGACGATTTTTTTTTGAAATGTGTCGGCCGCCGTGGTCACAAAGAAAAACATGCCGTGGCGGGTGAACGGGTGGGCCAAATCGATCGGGGTTAAAACCACAGGATAGGAGACGACGTTTTCCCGAACTATTTTCGGAAAATCCATTTTCCGAGCAATGGTGTCGGCGGCCGAAGAGTGCTCACCTTCCCGGTGATATTGCGGGTTACCAGACAAACGCACGAACTCGAGATGAACAGATTCGGAAAGGTCTAGTCGAGTCCTTTCATAAAAGTGCCGGTCGAATAAGATGGGACTCCTGGTTCGACCGGGTACGTGTCGGCGCGGTCCCGCGGACTTTCGACGCCGCCGCCGTCGACGGAAGTGCGAAAGGGGAATGCAGTTTCTAGATTCTGGCGGGGATCGATCACCTCTATCACCGGGGAAAATTTCGTAGTCGTCGGACATTTGCGGAAGATATTTGTGAAAAACTCGTTTTTCCGGCAATGAAAGACAAGTCCGCAGGACTCGAACCCCGAACCCCCGCGACGGTTTTCGGCAAGAGGTGGAGAATTATCGTACTATTTTGGTGTACGACATTCACCGAAAACGAGAAAAACTTTCCCGGGGGTGTTCGGGGTTCGATTCCCGCGAACTCGCAATTTGTCTTTGGCGAGTATGTTGTGATTGGGCTTCGGAAGTTGGAGGAATAGAAAGTCCGCCTCTGAGAAAAATCTTATCGGGAGTAGAACAATTCTGTGGCTGGCAAGTTTCGGTAGAGGCGGACTTTTAACACGACTTTTAGATTTTCGAAAACTTAAAAAAAACGTGATTTAGACACCAAAAAATCGATAATTTCGATCGATATTCAATAGGCCTATCATCATTTCGATTCGTTCGAATGGAATTACTGATTTTCTGATATGTTTGATATAGCACTCTTCGGTATCGCTTACAATTTCTTGATTGAACGGCAACACTACAAATAATGTATTCATTCAAAAAATGATATTAAAATGATGTTACATTAATTATTTTATAGACAGTCCTATATAGACAGTTTCTTCAGTTCTCTGTTTTACAGATGAAATCAGATTACATATGAAGTTATTCCATCTCATAAATGAAATATACAACATTGGGTTATTTAAATCGTGACAATGTGTAGGCCTACTTAATCGACCCTACGACTTACGAGCAATGGTATCATTCTCTTCAGGGCTCAAGTATTTATATAAGAGCCTATGAATTAGTGAAAATCATTAAAGTGTTCATGATAAATTAAAAGGTAAATATTTTTCAGAAAACAAGTGGATTTTTGATTTTGAATTGAGAAAGCGATTATTTTTATATCCACTGCAGATTTGGACCCTAAAGATTAGGCGACCATTGGTTGTAGAAATCAACTTTTTTCGATTGGGGCTCCACTAGTCACTCTCAAAACTATTTCGGGCAAGATAGGCAAGCCCTTTATACAGGGACGAAATTTGAGTTGCCTAGATAGGTTACAGGGTTTGACCCGTCAGCTGACAAATTGGTAGTTTGATTTATTACTGTCAAAGCAAAATATGCCGCCTAACGTTTTGCAGGATCGAAGCTTCCAACCGTTAGTGATAATTGACATGATAGACGGTCAATTGAGACCCTCAATACAGTGGAATGAAGATATTGAAAGTGATCGAGCTCAGGAATAGATCAGGTTACAGCGTTATCAGCTGCTCTGACGTGATATTTATTATGGACGATTCACTGGACGCAAGGGAAAAACAATCATGAACTCGCAATTCTTTGCTGAGCGTGTAGTTTACACGAATGATGAATTTGTCAACAAGTTTTTTATATTCTAATATTTGTATGTTTATAGATAGGCATTTCATTTTTATGTATATATTTATTTTTACTCTTCATCTATCTCATAGTGATATATTTCTATTTTTTTAAATGTATATTCAATCGAAAAAAGTTGATTTCTACAACCAATGGTCGCCTAATCTTTAGGGTCCAAATCTGCAGTGGATATAAAAATAATCGCTTTCTCAATTCAAAATCAAAAATCCACTTGTTTTCTGAAAAATATTTACCTTTTAATTTATCATGAACACTTTAATGATTTTCACTAATTCATAGGCTCTTATATAAATACTTGAGCCCTGAAGAGAATGATACCATTGCTCGTAAGTCGTAGGGTCGATTAAGTAGGCCTACACATTGTCACGATTTAAATAACCCAATGTTGTATATTTCATTTATGAGATGGAATAACTTCATATGTAATCTGATTTCATCTGTAAAACAGAGAACTGAAGAAACTGTCTATATAGGACTGTCTATAAAATAATTAATGTAACATCATTTTAATATCATTTTTTGAATGAATACATTATTTGTAGTGTTGCCGTTCAATCAAGAAATTGTAAGCGATACCGAAGAGTGCTATATCAAACATATCAGAAAATCAGTAATTCCATTCGAACGAATCGAAATGATGATAGGCCTATTGAATATCGATCGAAATTATCGATTTTTTGGTGTCTAAATCACGTTTTTTTTAAGTTTTCGAAAATCTAAAAGTCGTGTTAAAAGTCCGCCTCTACCGAAACTTGCCAGCCACAGAATTGTTCTACTCCCGATAAGATTTTTCTCAGAGGCGGACTTTCTATTCCTCCAACTTCCGAAGCCCAATCACAACATACTCGCCAAAGACAAATTGCGAGTTCGCGGGAATCGAACCCCGAACACCCCCGGGAAAGTTTTTCTCGTTTTCGGTGAATGTCGTACACCAAAATAGTACGATAATTCTCCACCTCTTGCCGAAAACCGTCGCGGGGGTTCGGGGTTCGAGTCCTGCGGACTTGTCTTTCATTGCCGGAAAAACGAGTTTTTCACAAATATCTTCCGCAAATGTCCGACGACTACGAAATTTTCCCCGGTGATAGAGGTGATCGATCCCCGCCAGAATCTAGAAACTGCATTCCCCTTTCGCACTTCCGTCGACGGCGGCGGCGTCGAAAGTCCGCGGGACCGCGCCGACACGTACCCGGTCGAACCAGGAGTCCCATCTTATTCGACCGGCACTTTTATGAAAGGACTCGACTAGACCTTTCCGAATCTGTTCATCTCGAGTTCGTGCGTTTGTCTGGTAACCCGCAATATCACCGGGAAGGTGAGCACTCTTCGGCCGCCGACACCATTGCTCGGAAAATGGATTTTCCGAAAATAGTTCGGGAAAACGTCGTCTCCTATCCTGTGGTTTTAACCCCGATCGATTTGGCCCACCCGTTCACCCGCCACGGCATGTTTTTCTTTGTGACCACGGCGGCCGACACATTTCAAAAAAAAATCGTCAATCGAATTGTATGCGAATTTTTTTCGATAAATTCGTACATTATCTTATCCGAATTCACGTGCTGGAAAACTCGCTGAATCGGGTCACCGATGTGGAAATGGCGAGCATTTCACTTTCGAAAAGAATCTGTTCCGTATCCGAGATCAAGGTATAGGTGGGTATCGCAAATCCTACCCCGACCTGATTGGCCAGTTTGAAACCCAGAAATTAATTTCTTCTAATCGCCTTTCTCGTCCCGATGGTGGCCATTTTGGGTCATTTTTCGTGTAAACGGACTTTGCAGGAGGGTCCGTAAAGCAGCCGGCGGCCGTCCTTCGACCGTTTCGGACGTATTTTCCGGTCACAACTTTGGCAACGTTTTTTGCCGACGGTGAAATTTTCATCGGCTCCAGAGGCAAGATTGCCGCCTGAATCTGAAGACCGCATCGCGCTACCGCACTCGGATCGACGACGACGCCGCCGCCCGGCATCGAAATAGCCGGCACCTTCGGGCGACGTTGCGGTCGATTGGAATTTTTTAGCGAGATTTCGTGTCCAGATTCGGATCCATCGGACTGTTTTACGTCTCGAAAAAATTCAATTAAAAAGTGAAAAATCAAAAAACCACTCAATTATTTTCAGGGAATTGCAATTGTTTCATTTTTTCAATATAATATATAATTTTTTTGAAAACGACCGAACCAAATTAATTGTAACTTCGTAAAAACATGTAGGTAAGGGCCTATCGAGATCATATTACCATTCTGTTGAAATTTCATCTCGGCGTTTGAATAAAATTGACAAAAATAACCCGTTGTTATTCTCTTATGGGAATTTGCCAAAATACCCGATTTTACTCAAAACCAGTAGAGGTCTATTCTGGTATGACAGCATTCAGCAATTACTTGAACCCTGAGGAGGATGAGACCAGTTACTATTATATGTCCATGATGAGACCTTTGCTCGTAGGGCCGATTAAGTACACATTATCACGATTTAAATAACCCAATTTTGTATATTTCATTTACGAGATGTAAAACTTCATATATTATCTGATTTCGTTTGTAGAACAGAATACTGAAGAGACTGTCTATAAATATAATTTTTTGAATGCATACATTATTTGTAGGGAGCGAGAATTTGTGAGCGATACCGAACAGTACTTTATCGAAAATCGATCGAGAATATTGAAATATTAGGAATTCCATTCGATCGAATCGAAATGATAAATGGAATATCGATCGAAATCATTATCGATTTTTTGGTGGTCTGAATCTTTATTTTTGTTGTAGTTTTCCGTAATTATTTTGTGACGCGCATAAGGAATTGTCAGTCCCGACATGCACACTCCCAGCGTCAACACAGGACTATGACGTGAGTCCTGACCAAGGATAAGAACCACACAGAATGGTCTCTCTCTATGATGTCTTGTTCGGTAATGCCAAGGGGGAAGAAGGACACCAAAAATTTTTTTACAAGTATTATTACGTTTCATCAACATATTTATTGTGACATTTTTATTTTTTAATGTTAACGGCCAAATTGATTCTTCGCTTACGCTCATCCATGATTATGTGAATGGATCATTCATAAGAAATAAGAATTCTCGTTCTGCTTACGTGATGAATGAATCGTTATACGAATTAAAGGAATAAGGATGAGTGAAATGACGCAAGGTCGTGGCTCCTGGCATCAGTGACCTATATTTCGGAAGGCCTTCAGCTTCGTCTCGGATATTTACTGTGCAACTGACACTGGTGGTCGATTGGCTAGCGCACTGAACCATAATTCAGGAGACCGGGATTCGATTTCCGTCCTGGTCGACTATCCTGACTGAGGTCAGAGGTGCATCGTGCTTGCCCTCTGTCGTTCAGGTTGATACATGGAACAGGCCAAGGACGACTCCTTCCCACTATCCCCAAAAAGCATAATAACATAACTTTTCTTCTCATTATCCCAGTATCTCATATATCATTCACCGAAGCCAATAGATCAGGCTGATCATCAGTACAATCCGTCGTTAAACCCAATATAAATAGAAGATATCGACTGCCGCGCGGCGCCGTATATAATGATCATTTTCAATAATAACAATAACATGACAATTTTTTATTTTTCATTTTATTTAGTCCAAAGATTCGCACATGGTACAAATATAGGAAATATAAAAACTTACAACCAGATATAAAAATGAGGAGACAGAGAGATATGATTGAAGAAGACAGAATGATATTATATAGGGCTATGCTATGATGCAATGATTGTCTAACTCTATAGTGTGACTTCGAAGTAAGGAATTCATTGAGGTCATAGAAGGGGTTCTGGAGTAGGAAAGATTCCAGGTTGTATTTGATAGATGGAAGTTTGGTGAGGCTAGTTATATGGGCAGGTAGTTTAGATGTAGAAATAAATGGCAAGAATCATATAGATCCTATAAAACTTCTTAAAACATGAATTCGTAAATGGTTGTGCAAAGAGTTGTGCAAAGAGGGAGAGGGCTGTGTGTGAAAAAAGCGTAAAAAAACTAATAACAGTCAATAATCAATAACAATGTTCTATGACCGTGAGGTGACAACTAACCAACCTAGGCATAACACAAGTATGTTTAGTAATTACTAATTTATTAATTGGTTTCATAATTCAATACGATTACCTAATCGATAGCATCACATTTTTGGTATAGTAATGAATGTAAAGTAATGTTTTGGTTTGAGACTTCTAGGTCATTTTGTACCGGTAAATGAAACATTTTTTTCTGCGAAAACATACACACAGTCCACATGGTCAAATGATTGCTTTAGCAATCTCTACTTTTAGCCGACTTCTAGTTGATACGTTTTGACAAAATGACTTCTAGTCTGAATGTGACAGAACCGATCGAGCGTCTCCACCATCAATTAGCACAAACGGCTTGGTGTGTCGATACGCCAAATGAGGTAGCGGCAAATATCATCTGTCCTTTGCGTTCTTATCTTGACATATTTTTGCTAATAAATAATCTTCTGACTCGGCGGCGAATGATTGTGTATGACGTGTTATCGGGTGACATCGATAGACTACCCAATGTACAAATATGTATAAGAAGGCGTATACCCCTCCGGCGTTTGAGTTTCTTTAGATATATTAAAAAATGTGTAATGTGGTCACACTAGAAAAACACGCTAATTGTAAACAGTAACTGTGAAGAAACCAATCGAGCGATTGTTGTCAAATTTTTGGGGTGTATAGTTAAAGGATGTATCTTGACTGTAACGTAAATTAAATGTCATGTGTGCGCGATCACCGAGGCGCTATTACATGACATGAAATCAGAAAAATCACTGAATTTCGCCTTAGTTTGATTGAAGTTTATATATGAACAAAAAAATATTTGAGATACAAAAGTACCTCGATAAATCAGATTGACCTGTGACTGAATTACATTCGAAATTTGAAAGTCATCGAACGCGTCGTTGGCTCATGAGAGTTGAATGAAAATACATCCATTTTATGCTGAAATCGCGACCGACTAGTAGCATCTTAATAGTGTTGGATGACGAGCGCGCGCTCATGGGACGAGTATTTTGCCAGCAAAGGGATTTTAAACGATCCTGAAAATTAATTGAACGTGAAAGTAAAACAGAACCTAGCCCAACAAAGGAATGACCCACCAATCACTAGAATCCATTAATCCAACAAGAATTTACAATTCCACTTAATGTAACATGGACAAATTACGGACGTATAGGAATTTCGCTGACAAAAAAATCGCACTTTGGAGTGGATGTAGCAAAATATCTAGTAGATGCCTATATGATGTTTCAACATATTTTGAATGTCGTGAAATAAGTGTGGTATGAAAACGGCAAAAAGTGACTTGTTTTCAGAAGCGGCTGTGATGATTTAATCGAGGGGTCAACAACTAGCAAATTTTGTGTAGGCTTCACCTGATTTCAGATTTCAAGATTTCAGAGATTTCAGGTAATTCCAGGAACTTCAAAGGGATTTCATAGCAAGTGTACATCGGATTTCAGGAGATATTAACCCCTCGGATTCAACTGACACATTATTATAAAATGAAACATCTCGAAATGGGCGTGGCTTCACCAGTAGACCAGTTGGATCATATCATTTGTAGTCATTTCAAGATACCCCGATTGGATATTTGAATTGAACTACAGTTCTAACAGCCCCGTTGATTGGATGGTATGATTTCTGACGTCATGGGGGCGGAGACTGCGAGTCGTAAATTCTAATTGTCTTTGAATACGAAAAGCAAAGGATGAGATTTTGTAATTTGTTACCGGGCCGGTGTCACCTTTTTTTCATAGAGTTCTTCCAAAATTCTACCTCATTTTTGTCCAAAAAAAAAACATTCATATCAAACCAACAGCCCTATTCTCGTATGCGACTGGTGCAACCTACAGCTTTGAATGAAATTGCCCTTCGCTTAAGCTCATCTAAACAAATAATAATTTACAAATAGTTGTAAAACAAACCGCGATAGTAAGGCATAATAAAACTCAATTCAAAATGCATCAACGAAATTATTTCAACATTCCTCCGTAAATCTGCTAATTTTTCTAAATAGAATCATTTCTTCATACCCAATCACTAGTTCACTACTTAACTAGGAAAACGCTATATACGCGTTAATGGACGAGCGGATAGTAATAGTGTGTCGACTTCTTTTCCAAACTTTTGCCTAAATTCGCCAATTGGGTGACATTTAAGTTATAAATGGGAAAAAACTGCTTCGAGTGGTACAAATTTAGCACATTTCATGTTTTTTCTTTAAAATGGCTCACTCGATTAACTTGAGAATTTCCAGAAATGTGTATAAAGATGTTATTCAACTTAACACAAAATTTCATTTTTTTTGAAAATGAAAATTTTTCAATTTTTTTTCCGCCGTGTTATTCTAACGGGTATTTTTGAAATTTCTAAAATTCATAAAAATAAAAGTTACCACCCGATAATGCCACAAAACTATACAGATCTAAGTTAGATTAGGAACCATGATGAAAAAAAGTTTGGAGTTGATAGCTGTAACCGTTTGACCTGTGGAGAACCGACAAAAAAACATTAAAAAAAAACATAAAAACGAACACCAATTTTTTTCAGTATGTCAAATTGAATCCTCGCTAAAGCTCGTCTAATAATATATAATAATAAAACAAACATCTAAATGAATAAAGTACAATATTCAACTCGAGCCTATTCAAGAGTGCATGGGAGTCAATTTAGCGAAATATCAACTTTCGAACGCAAGGCCTATGAAATATTAAAATTATAATACGGATGAAACACAGATATAGTTTCAATACTTTCAAGACGATAAAAGTTGACTATTCAACTTTTCGCTTAATTTTCAAAGGTATACAGCTGAAAAAATGCGTATTTTTCACGTCTATATGTTCAACAATTATGCGATGAGTTTAATACTCAAATTACACAGTCTTGAAGATATTGAAAATATCTGTGATTCCCCGCATTAGAATTTTGATATCTCATACTGATCGATGGTTATCACCAAAAATTGATATTTCGCTAAATCGACTCCCTTGCAATCTTAAGATGTTAATTCATCATGTACTACAGTAATATATACAACCATTGTTGTTGCTAGTTTTCTAACCAATTTATTACATAAGAAACATCTTTCGGCAATTATTACTCAAAATTATGTATACGCTGGATCGTCGTGGTCAATCACTCACAAGTGTCATCACTGTAGTCACCAATAAATTGATTTTCTGAACTATAGGCAAACGCAGAATATGCGTTGTAAGATGAGCGAGATATCTAAATAGAGAAAAATCGAAAACTCCAAACACCTTGATTCATATTAAATAAACTTTATTCGGTTAATATCGAAACTAGAAAGCCGTGAACCTCGCTAACATAATTCTGCTAACATTTCTATCTATTTGATGAATAAAAAACATTCATTACATTATTCTCTTCGAAACGGTTGGTCCGAGTTGCATACAAATTTCTAATAGTGTGTATCATTTTTGTGTTTATATTCGGGAAAAATTTGATTTTTTTTTAGTCTAATCTGACGGGGTTTTTAAAAACTTTGAGATGGAGTTTCTCAAAAATGGTACGACCGATTCAACCCCAAAACTATGCAGTTCTAAGTTAGATAAGTCTGCGTGTACAGAAAACGTTTCAAGTCGATCAGTTGAAAGAAAAAAACAGACAAAGCTCTATAAGAGTGGGATGGAGGTCTTCGCTATCGCTAATCTAACTAATTTTTTGTGTTGAATTATTATTGTACAACCACTACTATGCCTGTTAAGTCTGTCACTATATAGGCAGGAGCTAAGAGTCCAATCTGATGTAATACAACCCACTTGTAGTGCTAGGAATAACCTTGTACTAGACGTCACGCACACCACTTGATGACATAAGAGATGAGTTTATTATGTCAGAACCACAGCCTTCTTTATTCAAATCATTCATTTCTTATACTGCCCTTTCACTCGGGCTATTTGGACGGGTTCGCGCATATTTGCTCGCGCAGGCAAAAATGACGTCATGGTCTGGTATGTACTGCACCCTGGTATCTAAAGTTCCAACTTCGAACAATTGTCATTCTTTTCAACTGTCATTCTTGTCACAATATTCTGTCAATCTCTTGCGACGTTATTGAGGTTATGTCATATCTACATTTTGGCGGGGGTCTATAGGCTTACCCAGATTTAGACGTGAACGATATTCATGTTGACCCAAGCAATAAACATCATTCAAGAACTTGTCCCGGTGATATTACGGATTCATTATATTATTGAATAAAATCTTTCATATCATTTATTATCATAAACAAAGTTACTAGTTGGTAAACTCGCGAAGTCACGGTCTAATAGAATGCGTGCGTAATTTAAATTATCCTACGGAAATTCCCAAAGTTATTGGTATCTTCGCAGATATGACACTTCAAACAAACCGATTTACTTGAACATCTTTGGAAAGTGACGTCATTGTCTGGAAACAACGGCACCATCGGCGATTTTGTGAACTAAAATAATTGGACATCGGTTAACATGGGAAGTATACCCCGAGTGAAAGGGCAGTATCAGAGAAGAATGATCTGAATAAAGAAGGCTGTGGTCAGAACAGAGTTACCGTTCATCACCCATTTTAAGGGGACCCAAGCCAAAGGCGTCCATACACTGTGTCTGATGTGCCATAACCAAGAGTGATAAATTTGACAAACACTTATTGGACACTTATTTTATTGGACTTATTGGATGTTATTATTCAAAATCATAGAAAATATCCCGACCAATTCAACAAGTTTCCTGAAAGATAAACAAACCCTTTCTATGAGGCAAAAACAAAAATAGAAAAAAATGGATAAAAATCGATCCTTTCTGAATCATCGAGTTCAAAATCTTGTTTTCCCTGAAGTACCTAATAAACACCACTGTTATCAAGGATTACAATGAATCACAGTTTTCAATCCATATTTTAGTACAATTTATGATCGAATTATGGCAATAATTCCGACATTTTCACCTGCCATCAGTAATAATTTGTAAATCCATTTAAATACTTTCTTGTGTTCTCTTCAGTTTTTTCACTGTTGTCATAATTTGTTTATATATAGGATTAGAGCTCAACAACTGGTATGCCATAATTACTTGTAAGCATCATTTTAATAGCGTTTAATTGCTTCAGAATAGAAATAAAAAAACAATACGAGTGCACTTGGCGGAAGTAAGAGAATCCAGTCACACAACGTTCGACGGGAGTCTAGTTCCGAAGCGCAGCTACCGTTTACAGTGCACTGTGATGTACATTCATTCACCCATCCATGGACTGTGCTTAGTCACTGTTTACACGTTATACTTCAACCATTTAAAATAGGAGTTTGAGCACATCGTATCATACTGCAACACGATCAGTTGCAAACGAGACGACATAATATATTAAAGTCGAGACATAAAATACATTCAGAGGAGAGAACACTGCAAAAAATGCACTACAATCTACATGGAGCCTTGGCAGGCTTTTCTGTCAAATTGTATCTTAATTGTATCTAATTCCTGAAGTACCGGTACATGCGGCGTAGTGGTTAACGCACTTGCTTCATGTGACCCGGGAGGCAGCGGGCATATCGGACCCGGTTCGATCCCCGCTAGCGTCCATCTTTACAGGGTTTTTTCGTGGCTTCCCCCTGAAATATAGGCTTATGCTGGGATGGTTCCCACAAATAGGCCATGACCGCTTCCTTCCCACTATCCTTCTCATTACCCATAAAACCTTCATCTCACCATCCCATCATCTTATTAATCATTCATCTGACGCCAATAGATCTTAGTAATCATTACAGTGCGTCGCTAAAAACCCAATATATATATATATATATATATATATATATATATATATATATATATATATATATATATATATATATATATATATATATATATATATATATATATATATATATATATATATATATATATATATATATATATATATATATATATATATATATATATATATATATATATATATATATATATATATATATATATATATATATATATATATATATATATATATATATATATATATATATATATATATATATATATATATATATATATATATATATATATATATATATATATATATATATATATATATATATATATATATATATATATATATATATATATATATATATATATATATATATATATATATATATATATATATATATATATATATATATATATATATATGTTTGACTTTAGGCTTTCACAACTCATTATGTGCAATAAATTGAATATTTTTGGATGTAGTTGTGTAATGATGATAAAATAAAACAAACTCTTTTAATTTTATATTTAAAATAATTAGTTTTATTCTCGAAAGCTCAACGTTTCATGACCTTTATCGGTCACCTCTTCAGGAGCAATGACAAAAATTAAAAATATTAGAAAAACAACAATTACAAAAACAATCAAGAAAAACATTCATATGAACACAAGTGGCTGTGGTTTACTGAACACGGCTTCTCAGATTGTATATTTTATTAAAACCAGAGTTCATGGATTGACCTTTCTTCTGATTCTCGGGTCCAGCTACCGGTTCATTTTGTTTCATTTCTTTCTTCTTAATCAATGCAATAGCTGTTGCCCAAGAATCAGAAAAGCTGTATCCGCAATCGAGACCGTTAATATTTAAAGGATGTTTGATAATTTCGAGACCCTCGCTGATTGCTCTCTTCCAACGATGGCTTTCGTGATTGATTATTTTGGCCTTGTCATATAAGATGTTATGGATTCTTCCACCTTCATCTACCAATGTTGCATGTGTGGCAACAGCTGATAGATTAGGTGAACTCCTTCTATGTTCTTTAAGGCGCTGTATCAGTGGTTTCTTGGTTTGACCTATATAACACAAACCGCAGTCACAAGGTATCCTGTATACACCACAATTCTCCTGCGGAATAACGTCTTTAACGGGTGTAAAAAAGGAATTTAGTTTTCTTGTTGTTGTGAAGATAGTTTTTATATTATGCTTCTTTAGCATTCTTCCAATCTTATCCGTTGTTCCATTGATGTAAGGAAGAAGTATAGTTGTGGGACTTTGCTCTTCTGTCTCTTTTGGTCTCTTTGCGTTGATCTTAAACGCTTCATCAACTTCTTTTTTCGAGTAACCATTCTGAGAAAAAATTCTCCTCAGATAGTTCAATTCAGAAATTAAATGATCGTCATCAGAAAGAGCAGTAGAACGTTGAACTAGATTAGTCAACACGGATTTCTTCTGAGATGGATGGTGATATGAACTGCCTTGTAGGTACCGGTTTGTATGCGTTTTCTTTCTGTATACTGAATGACCCCATGAACCATCGTCGTTTCGCTCGATCAACAAATCTAAGAATGGCAGTTTGTTGTTCTCTTCCATTTCCATTGTGAACTGTATCTTAGGGTGTATCGAATTCAGATGTGCGAGAAAATTGTGAATTTCACCTTCACCATCTCCGAAGAGAATGAAACAATCATCTACGTAACGGAACCAACATTTTGGCTTATATATTGATGTCTCTAGGGCCTTCTTTTCGACAATTTCCATGAACAGGTTCGCTATTAAGGGCGATTCAAGCCGTGTTCAGTAAACCACAGCCACTTGTGTTCATATGAATGTTTTTCTTGATTGTTTTTGTAATTGTTGTTTTTCTAATATTTTTAATTTTTGTCATTGCTCCTGAAGAGGTGACCGATAAAGGTCATGAAACGTTGAGCTTTCGAGAATAAAACTAATTATTTTAAATATAAAATTAAAAGAGTTTGTTTTATTTTATCATCATTACACAACTACATCCAAAAATATTCAATTTATTGCATATATATATATATATATATATATATATATATATATATATATATATATATATATATATATATATATATATATATATATATATATATATATATATATATATATATATATATATATATATATATATATATACATATATATATATATATATATATATATATATATATATATATATATATATATATATATATATATATATATATATATATATATATATATATATATATATATATATATATATATATATATATATACATATATATATATAGATATATATATATATATATATATATATATATATATAGATATAGATATATATAGATATAGATATAGATATATATATATATATATATATACATATATATATATATATATATACATATATATATATATATACACATATATATATATATATATATATATATATATATATATATACATATATATATATATATATACATATATATATATATATATATATATATATACATATATATATATATATATATATATATATATATATATATATATATATATATATATATATATATATATATATATATATATATATATATATATATATATATATATGTATATATTTATATAAAATTCCTGAAGTGATTCAATTCAATTTATTTATTTGGGTTTTAACAATGCACTATAATGATTACTAAGATCTATTGGTGTCGGATGGATGATTAATGAGATGATAGAATGATGAGATGAAGGTTTCGTAGGTATTGGGAAGGACAGTGGGGACTTGTGACTTATTGTAGGAACCATCCCAGCATTTGCCCAGGCTACAGAGGAAAACCATGAAAAACTCCTGAAAAGATAGACTCCTCTGTCTTGTTTTCAAGTAATTCATTACTATCATTGTACTTAAATGATGTTCTTAGGCAACTGGTTCAAGATTTGATTTTCTCCACGTAAAGTATTGAAGTGAATATAATATTCTAGGTACAGTATATATTCTAGGGTAGAATATGCACGTAGATTACTTATTTTATACATCATATATTTTTCTCACCCAACCTCGACTGGAAGTAAAGTCATATCAAAGTGTGAACTTATTTTTAAAATTTCATTTTTTTTAATCAATTTTCAACATATTTTGCTGAAATTTTCACAACATGTGTGCAGGCCTATGCATGTTGGAAAACAGTTGGGTGCATAATAGTGGGAAATTTATTCTTTATAATGAGAAATAAAAACTATTTTAGTTCGATTTTCTCATTAATTTTTCATGAACACTGCTTTCTAGAAGCATTCAAACACAATAAATGTGGTGGCCAAGATGTATTCATTGTTTAGTTGGTCAGCCGGTCCAAGCAACCCGCAATACATCTTGCTAATAAATATGAACTGCAAAAAGTGGTGGTATCTACATCAAAAACAAAATCCTGTAAAAAGAGGGGGAGCCAAGCCCTCGCTATTGAGACACTTTTGCATATAAAAGTTGTGAAATGAAAAGTTTTGGCCAAGTTAACTTTTAAATATTCAATAAAGTAAAAAAGCAATGCATAGAAAGATATAGGTCTATGCCCAATATGTTGCTTATGCCGAAATATGAGAACTAAATCGATACACTTGCCTATAAGGCTATAAATATATCAGCTTGAACATTTTGCTGTATCAATTCAAGCCTAATACTGTACAGGAATAATGTTAATTTGCACAACTGTCACTTGAACATTATGAATGTGCTGAGAAGGAAGTAAATGACAGCACAACTGTGGTCCAGTCAACTAGTGCGTTACGTTAAAAACTGAACTCAAGTCAGGTGTAGGTTCGAATTCCGCATAAGGTATAGGTTTTTGTAAACGTCCTTTCACCCATTATCACTTCATCTTATCACCTGCTCATTCATACATCGTATGACCTAGCCGTTGGAGGGGTCTGTTAGCAATGTTAGAACAATTACAATGAGGAAGTAAATTTATAATAATGTTTTGCGTGTTTCCAGGGGCGCAATGCGACGAAGGGCAGGTACAGCCCGCACCGACCGAGTACGAATGCCGGCCTTACATCGAGAAGGCACTGCAGGGATTAGCCAATCCTGAAGCAACCGCCGACGTGATAGGGGTATGTCACTCAAGACCTGACACGAAATTTATAAAAATCAAACCAAAACACAAATTGATTTCTGGATTAACTTGAGTAAATGGTTCCTATAATTACTAACCGACGTGTTTATCAATTGACAGGACGCTCCTACAGCCGACGAAGGTACAGAAGATCCAGAAGGCACACGACAGAAGAGATCTACCGATGACGGTTCCAGCGAAGAAAGTAGCGAGACTCAACCAGAAGAAGCAAATATCACCAGCGACGAGGAATCAGTAACACCAACTGAAGAACAAGCACCCGCCTCGGAAGAGGAAGGTGTGCCAACTGAAGAACAAGCCCTTGCCTCAGAAGAGGAAGGCATGCCAACCACTGAAGAAATGCCGGCAGTAGAAGGAACTGCAGTAGAAGAGACATCATCTGAAGAACTCTCAGCAGCAGAAGGAGACGCAACGATCGAAGAGACGTCATCTGAGGAAGTGGTACCAACAGCCGATGATGACGTCCCAAGCAATGAAGACAGTGAACCTAGCATTGAGGAGATAGCAACTGGTGCTGAAGAAAGCGAACCTAGTGCTGAGGAAGGCAGTGGTGAGGTGGCTGAGGCTGAGGTGCCAGAAGTTGACGACTCCGGCAGCTCTGAAGAGAGCAGTATGGAGGTCATGCAAGGTGATGCACCGACCGCTGAAGAAGCTGAACAAACGGTAGAGTCAACCGAGTCTGCTGAAGAATCCACTGAGAACGCTGGAGAACAAACCGCTGAATCAGCAGAATCCACGGAACAAGCTGACGAAGAATCAGCAGAAACCACAGAAAATACTGCCGAAAAAGCAGTTGAACCCAGTGAACAAACAGCGGATGAATCAGTTGAATCAACAGAACAAGCAGCTGAAGACTCGGTTGAATCACCGGAACAGCCTGAAGGAGAATCAGCAGAATCCACAGAACAAGGAGTAGCAGAAGGTGAAACAGCAGAACAGATAACAGAAGGTGAAACTACAGACGAAGCTACAGCTGTCGAAGAATCAGCAGAATCTATCGAGCAAGGCGAAGTGAGTGAGCCAACTGAAGAAACTGCCGAGTCCATTGAATCTACAGAGAGTGCGGAACAAGGTGCAGAAGAGCCGGCTGCAGAATCTGCAGAGTCTACTGAGCAAGCAGACCAGGCTGCAGAGGAGGCTTCCGCCAGTGAAGAAAGCGCCGAACAAGCTGCAGATGTCGAGGCTGTTGAAGGAGAGGCAGTTCAGGTTGAAGCCATAGAGGCTGAAGCTATTGAAGGAGATGCAGCTGAGGTTGAAGCTGATGAAGGTGTGGCTACAGTAGGAGAAGCTGCAAGCGAGGGCAGTGGTGAGGAGGCAGCCGTAGAAGAGGCAGCCATCGAGGCCACAGAGGAAGCAACGCTAGATGCCGTGCAAGGTAAGTCATGAGAATTTTCAGTACGTAATTGACAACTAGAGTAAAGCATTGTAGAATATTGAAGAAAAACCCAACATACGCATTCTATCAAATTTCATATAACATATCAGTGGAGGGTGTTTTATTACAAAACAGTATAGAGTTATAAAACAAACAACTTTCTTGTTTTGAAATAAAATTCATGGAATAATGGTACAAGCTCTTGTAAAGTTATAAAATGGTTGAGCAAACACATTGCAATGGGATAAAAATTGTTTCTAAATCGTTCGAATAATCTAACAGAAGACGAAGTAGAAGCCGAGCCTACCCCCGAAGAGGAGCTCAGCTTCGAAGTAGAGATCCCCGAGAACCTCCGTCCACGTGAACACATCGCACAGATCCTACGCCTCGACGAGGAGTCAATCGAGGACGAACTACTCGTCGGAAAGACTGTCGACACGACCTTAAAAGACCTCAAACGTTTCTACGACACCGCGATTAAACCGCTGGAGATACTGTACAAGTATCGCGACTTGAGCAACAGGCACTTTGGCGACCCTGAGATATTCTCTAAGCCACTGATCTTGTTCATGGGACCGTGGAGCGGGGGCAAGTCGTCCATCATAAACTATCTGCTCGACAATGAGTACAAGCGATCTTCACTCAGGACAGGTAATAAGATTTTTTAGATTTTCATTGACACCAAAACTTGATACAAAATCATTGTTCCTTAATTAAGGCTATGGAGAGTGAAAGTGGGATTGATGAACGGGGCACCACAAGGGCAATCTTACTACCCCAAACATCAATGTTCAATATTTCAATTTTGGTTTCTGATTAGGCACACAGATGCTTGGATATTGTATAAACATGGACTCGCGTGTTTCAGGAGCCGAGCCTTCTCCTGCCTATTTCAACATCTTGATGCACGGAGAGAGGGAAGAAGTGCTTGACGGCACACAGCTGGCAGCTGATTGGACGTTCTCTGGACTGCAGAAGTTTGGACAGGGACTGCTCGACAGGTTGAGGGGACTCAGGCTCAACAACCGGCTCCTTGAGAAGGTACGACCAACAACAAACCCACTTTTATAATATTACGGTATGTGGTGCTAGTGTTGTTGTAATTCACTTTCCTAAAAACCAGTGGTTCCCAAATTCTATCAAATCCGATTTGAAGAACATTTCCAGTACAAGAAGACGAACTAGATTAAAAACAGAGAACAGTCTATTCAAGATGAACGCAAATCGATAGAAAAAGCTGTTCAAACCAACTCGTGACAAAATGAACTGTAGTGTAAACAAACAAAAACAAGTGAACCTAATGTGCCATCAATTCCCTGGCAGGTAAACATTGTGGAGATTCCTGGCATCCTCGAAATCCGAAAGCAAGTCGAACGTCTGTTCCCCTTCAACGACGCGTGCCAATGGTTCATCGACCGCGCCGACATCATCTTCCTGGTCTACGATCCGGCTAAGCTTGACGTAGGACCAGAGACGGAGGCAATTTTGGATCAGCTCAAGGGACGGGAATACCAGGTGAGCTATCAGCAAACATTCATTCAATTAGTGATCTTCAGTTGGGTTGTCCATGACTATCTATATGACATGTTGTTTCTATTGCAATTTAAATAAACGAAGTAGTTGATTATTTCTTTGGAAAGTGCTTGATTCGAAGAATATCAATTTGTGATGAATTGTATGAGAGATGAATATCGGATGATGATATAGAGTAAGAGAAACAAGTGATTGGATGAGCGATAGCAAAGACTTCCATCCCTCTCTTATGGAGCTTTGTCTGTTTTTGTTTGTTTGTCTGTTGGTGGGCACAGCACAGGTTGCACGGTTTGATTGATCAACATGACATTTTTTTTTGTACACACAGACTTGACCACCCTGTATATTTTTGGGGTCGAATCGGTTGGACCATTTCTGAGAAACGCCCTTCAGAGTTTTCAAACCCCCTCAAGATTAGGCTGGCAAGAAAATTGAGGAAAAAAACTCTCCAAAATAATCAAAATTTTCATTTAATGAGAACACATAATTGATAGACATTATTACAAATTTGTACCGGAACGCAATTCGGATCAGTCGTTTTGACGGAAATAATTTAATACATGATTTTCATTTATGAATCAGATGAAAATGATAGCAGAAAAATGTTGCCGTTTAGATCACGACTTCCCAGATTCGATTATTATCGAATGAAGCATATTTCATAATATCTTCTTATATGAGTCGAGATGTGTAGAGTTTTGGATTATATAAAAACATCGCATAGATATCTCGCTAATTTTACAAGGCATATGTTGCGTTAGCCTAGTATTAGGCCTCGAGCATCTAGCCACGTGTTTTCTCCATCCTGTACCCACCTCATTCTTTCTCATATCACTTGTTTCTCTTACTGTAGGCCTATATCATCATCCATCATTCACCTCTAATATCATCCATTATGAGTTGATGTTTTTTAATAGAAGTAATTGATTACACGAGCTAGACATACAACATATCCTCTTTTCTTTCAGACCCGCATTGTTTTGAACAAGGCTGACCAGGTGCGTCCTGAGGAGCTGATGCGAGTACAAGGCACGCTCATCTGGAACATCAGTCCTCTCATGTCAAGCACTCAGCCACCAGTCATGTACTCCACCTCTCTCTGGTCCATGCCGTACGAGCTGGGAGCACCACTGCGTCTGTTACGCGCACAAGAGAGGGCGTTCCTCAGGGACATGAGGGAGGCCATCGACAGGAGGGTGGAGAACAAGATTTCCAGCGCCAGGAGATTTGCAGTGAGTACAGCTCAAAACTATTGCCCTTGGCATACATGGTTGACCTTAGGGCAGACAGTGTAGATCCTAATGGTGTAGTATCTTCCAAAAGTTTGAAGAAATCAAAATCCTAATACAGGAGGAACATGCTCCTCATTGATATCTACCAAATATTATAATTAAAAATCTTTTACATGGCCTCATGAACAGAATTTCCAGTGATATTCAGTTACAAGAGTACCAGTATATTTTCAATTATAGCTCATTGATTCATTTTAAATGTTTTTCATATTACTTTGTGAGAATTAGACCAATCAGGGATAACAATAACTCAACAGAATGAGAGAGGGCTTGCTAATTGAACGGCCATTATTCTAGGTTCGTGTGCGCAATCACGCCAAGATGGTGGACTGCTACCTGACAACTTACTACAACCACAAGTCCTTCTTCGGTAACCGCAAGAAGGTGGCCGACGACATTATTGAGAAGCCCCAAGACTACCACATCTACGAGGGCCTCTCTACTCTGACCAACATCTCTCGCTACGACCTCCCTGATCCAGAGACCTACCGGGACTTCTTCCGCGTGAACCCACTCTACGAGTTTGAGCTTCTCTCCGCCACATGCACGTACTTCAAGGGCTGCCCGATCAATAGGCTGGACGTCGCAATCGCGTACGACCTGCCAGAACTTGTTGGCAAGTACAAGAAGGCAGCGGAGATTGCGCTCGAGACCCACAAGAAGAGTTGAGGAGGGGGGAGTGAGTTAGGAAGATCTAAGAGCCAAGCGTGATGTCGGGCCTCATTCCAGCGCAAACTACCAGCTTCTTGCGACATTGGAACAAGCACGACCAAGCTTTTCATCAAACTGTTGCACCAAATGACTTGAATCGATTCCTTTGTTTCTACACTGTACCGATATATACATTTATTAATCAATTATTATACATAATTACCGGTACCTCTAAGTTAACTCATTTTACATATTTACTAGATGTTGTAATATATATATTTTTTAATAAAACCAAATAACGTAGTCTAGAACAAGTGAATCTTTTCAAAATTTCAGATGAATAATAATGACAATCTTTGGGTATTTCCCAAACAATATCAGCTATCAATCGTTGATCAAAATAATAGGGTTGAGCTGGTTGGTGCATCTATTCCGATGTCGCATAGAGCAATGAACGTTCCTCAACGCACATCAGGCATTCCGTTAGCTCTGTGACAGGCGGGTGAACGAGAGGGTAAACGAGCGGGTGGAATGAGAGAACCTAAAGCGGAGCGATAGGTCGAAAACGAGACGCCTGGCAACTCTCGCAGACGATCGCGAAAATAGGCCGACAATTAAAAAATAAAATTAATGCATAATATTACAATTCGACTATTGAGACAAGATTTAAACTTTACAATTAACAAAACTAAAAAACAAAAAAATATGGTATAAAAGAAGAAAAATTATAGTTCAATATAATTGAAATTTTCTAAATTCTCGGCTCAGAAAGTGATAGGTGAAGAATGGAACAAGTTTGACCAAATGTTGAGCCTGTGTGATTTAAGACTTTCTAGCCTAGGTCATCAAAATAGCTAGTAATTAACAGGTGTTCTAACACTTGTTACATCAACAGATATCCAGGGCAAGGGATTCAGTGTCTTCCATGGAATTAGACTAGTATTTAGTGGGGAATGATGTCCACAATGTGTCTCTTCCTGTATCTATGTAAATTATTCCCTGTGTTTGTAAAAGTTAACCTAATATCTCAGATCCGATTGGCCAGTTGGATTTAAGAAAAAATATTGCTGATGTACATTTTACCCACTCTGTAAATCCTTTAATAAAATGTTTACGTGTTGATAATGTTTGTTATGTGTTACAATTCACCTTTCAGCCAAGTCTGGTTCCTTCAAAATTTCTCTGGCCAACCAACACAAAGTATTAACCATAAATAATACACAAATAATACTACGTCATACGTGCGACCACTGAAAGCCAGACATAGTATGACCAACAAGGCATCGAAACTGTATTTCTTCATCTCTACATTTAGTATATATTAAACATACAGACCACACATTGTGGCTTTCTCCTAGGCCTATACTGCTAACAATAGATACTGGTAACCAACTATAAAATAAATGCTTTTAAACACTTCATAACGTTCAAACTGTACCGTACTTGTATGCTAAAGAAATATGTAGTTGCTTCCAGAAAGACCCAAAAACAATTCAAGAAAAATAATCAGCTTCATATTGCTTTAAAGAAAGCTTGAACTAATTTTAAGATTCAAAATTAAATAGCCACCACATTTACAATACAATAGGTATTTTATAATACTCTACTAGTAATAACAGAAACAATACCATTCATCATAAAAACGCTTCAGAAAATAATCTGAAAAGAAAATGTGGACCTGTTATATAAACAACGTAACTTACAAACTTTCGACAGTCTTTACATGCCCTTAAATGCACTTTCCCAATATAATTGTACAAATAAAATAAATTAACTTTCAGTACTGTTTTCATTTTCAATGCATTATGAACTAGATCGTCTAGTGCATGCACAAGTCTTTTATCAGAAGGATCATTTGATTCATTTTGCACTTGTTTGCAGGCTTCACAGGTCACAGATCACAAGTGTCTGGGAAAACTATTTGAATTCTCTTTTGAGGCTAGATGTACATATAAGCACATACCAGTTAGGGCCTACTCTGGTCACTCTTCACAATGCACTAGGGAAAAAATTATCACAGTAAAATGTTACCATTTTAATATGATTTACTTGCCATTCATTTTGTAAAAAATTGCAGGAAAACAGGCAAAATCACAGTTGAAACAAGAAAGTTGGATGTTTCCAAATAAAGCATATTTATGACCTCTATTAAACTGTCAATCAATTGCCGAGAAATTGAAGAAAACTGGAAATGATGAGTCCGTTCTGCCAATCGGTGACTAGCTGCCATGTTGCCTTCGCGAAATATATCGCCAATAGAAAATTTCAAGTCAGCATAACCTTTAACCAACCCAAACTAACAACCAAGCCAGAACCAGTAATTATGACAGTTGGCACGTAACTAAATACTATCACAAGATTCCCAGTGGTCGCACTGAACCTTCTGCGGAAAGACGTACGCAATATTGTATAGTTTTATTACTCATTTCTAAGAGAAAATAAAAAATAAAAGCTGACCAAAAATCGTTCAACAATTCTACGTGAAATTATTGGGACATGCCATGAAAATTTTAGGAATATTTCTTAGTCGGCAGGCCACAAAAATGGCGTGGCACATCATTGCCATGGTGTATTAGTATAAGCTCGACGCCAGTACTGAATTTACTAATTACCAAGTTAACAGGCATACTAGTACCGGTGCGCAGAAGTTCCAAGTACCCACACTTACGTGTACCGGAACTTCAATATGAAATAATAATCAAATTAGGCCTACATGGCTGGTTCCAAATACAAACTCGCTGCATTAGACTTTCCCCGCGTTTGGTTACTAAACAATCAATTATGGAACGAATGTCATGTCATACACAGCATTGTATTTGCCTTGACAATATGATTACCCTGAAATAATTGAGAAGTACTCGAAATCAGAAAACAGAAGGCAATTGACTTTGAAGCCATTTCAATTTTATGGGTCTAAAATTACGAGTAGGTACGATCCAGGTTTACATTTACGTTGAACTATTCAAGTACTGGTACTCATCAAGGTCCTTTATAAGAGAAACTTGATTGGTTACATGGTAACCGAGTAAAAGGAAATAGAAATAAACAGGGCTAGTAAGACCAGACCAAACAGATTTAAGCAATACAGTTCAGCAATCTCCAAAAATATATAATGCTGGTTATAAAAAATTACTATAATACTACGCAAGGTTCAAGAGCTATACCCTGAAAGGAACATTAGCCTACCGGTAGAAAATACCATCATACAGTAGGCCTACTTTCTAACACTGTATTTACATATCACAACTTGTTCTGATTGATAGGTTTACCACTTGAAGAAAGGCACAAAGTTCTCCCTAACAAATCAAATCAATTATATGAATACTGGAATACTTTTTTAGTCTACCACTCACTAGGCCCCCTTCTTATAGTACCAAATTTCTTCCTTAATCTATATAGGCCTACACATATAAAAAAGGAATCTTTCAAGCTCAACCTACTTGCATCAGTTTTCATAAATTGGAGGTCTACTCTATTATCTTCAAACTGACCATATTTGAAGGACGTCAGACCTATGCCTAGTTACAACATTTAGCAATAGTATACCAAAACTACTGAGACAATTTGAAAGGAGGGTTGTTATTCTTATAGCAGATTCCAGTTGCTACGTTAGTAGAACTTTTGGTATCCACAGTATAGCAAGCATGAGTATAAAATGATAAATAAGGTGTATCCAAAGATATGTGAGCATGTCACTTACATTAGGTGTCACTTCTCGCAGCCACTCATCTGCCTGTTCATCGTAATCAATTTTGCATGCGTTGCTTAGATCAGCAGCAGCATCCTCCCAGCGTCCAAGCAGTCGATTGGCTCGCCCACGGAACTTATAAGCAGCCGCATTATCGGGGTTAATCTGGAGAGCACGCGTACAATCTCTGATGCAAGCATTGGGCTTGTTCAGTTTCAAGTAGCACTGGCCACGTTTAGCGTACTGCAGGGCCGAAGTGGGGTTCAGTATAATGGCCTCGGTGTACAGCTTGACAGCTTTTTCCAGATCGCCGTCATTGGCTGCGGAGATGGCCTCACTCTTCAACGCATTGGCACTCTCTAATACCTGGCATATAATCGATATGGCATTAGGAACATCCTATAATTCATGATGACCAGGTTTTGTTCTCTGTGAAGTGAATGCTCGGTTAAAGTTTCTCAGATAATGGGAAGGAAGCAGGAACCATCCCAGCATTTGCCTCTGGCTAGTAAGAAACCTTGAAAAACCTCTTCAAAGATGGACAGTGGCATAAAACCGGAGCTAAGTGCGTTAGCACTGAGCTACCTGTGCTGGTGTGGCCTATTGTGAAGGAGTCATCCCAAATCCCAATATTTACCTTAATGACCGACATAAGCCTTGAAAAACCTGTCATGATGGTCGACCATGTTGGGAATATACCAGGAACAAGAGATTCAACTACCGGTATTTACATGGTTTCAAGACTTTCTATATAGGCCTATGTAATTATTATTATTACTCTGCATTGTGATATCCCAAAGTTGTATGTAAATCTTCATTCAATTCAATGCCTATGGTCAGTGCCCTGGTTTCCAGCCACTCTATAGAACTTCTGTCTACTTGAGAATTTATTATAGGCCTACAGCTGTTTAGCTCACACAATTGATGGGGTGCATACATAGGCCTAAGTAAAAGGAGATATTGACATCATATTTTTATTTGTCAAATTTAGTGTGGGTGGTTTCAGAAATTTAATGAAAATAGCTGAAACACAAAATTACATTGCTTTAGTTCTGGACTAGCTGTAGTTGTTTTTTGGCCAGGCTTGCGCTGGATTCTGGCCGGCCGCCATTGTACCACTGCCGCTTAATGTTTTTTTGACGATTCATTAGGCCTATAGTGCCGAGTGCGTAATTACAAAGTGGCCATTATGTTGTTATCGTGAAATGCATTTCGCGAGGTTAAAGCCTATAGGCCTAGGCCCCAGGTATTCCAAAGCTACCGGAATTGAGTTTGTAGTTATAAGAGAGTACCTCCAATTCAAAGTTCTATAAGAATAAGAGCAACCGTGATCGGCCGGCTTGAGCTTCACCCCAAAAGCATGGTGTTTTGTCCAGGTGGTGCTAGTGTCGGCGTTACTAGTCAACCGGCGACACTAGCACCACCTGGACAAAACACTTTGTTTTTTGGGTGAAGCTCGAACTGTCAGAATTATAGAACCTCCCATAAGAATATTCAGTCTTTCTAACGTAGTTATTATAAAGTCAATGCTACCGGTATCGAGCGTTCCACGGCCACACAATATTTTTGATACCAGTAAGGGGATAGGATCAAGGAAGCTGTTACAAAATTAAAATGGTGAATTTCCAACAGCTGTCAGCACTTGAAAGTTGACCAATATTCATCGAGTGGCCGGAAACCGGGACGCTGACCCTAGTAGGCTGACACAGGTGTGTTATAGACGAATGGCAAGAGGTATGAAATGAATTTAAAATTACCAATAATGGCAGTCAGGCTTCCATTTCATAATTGCTTACCTCTTCTGAAACCTCTTCTTTTGTTACATCTCCCATTGGCTGAGCCACTTCAACGTCAGCATCGATAATGCCAGTCATATCCAACTCAACGTCACTCTCCTCGGTGTCAGATTCAATAACCGGCTCGGGTTCTTTCGTAGCTTCAGCCTTGGGAGGAGCACGGGGCATATCTGAGGCCTTAGTTTTACTCAATGGGATACGGCCACCGAGAGATTCAATGTATGACTTGAAGAAAGCAAGGTCCGAATGGGCGATTAGGCTGGGATCTTTCTTGACCAGATCAATAAATCCTTCTAGTTGGGCCAACTGCTCTTTGTTGAATGGTACTCCAGACATGATTTAGCTAGAAAATGAAGTAATATGCATACAATAGGATAGCACACCTTTTGAGGCCAGTAAAAACTAGTACATTTAAGGCTCAAAGCCGGCATTTTAGACTCTGCCTTTGAAGCACACAGACCAACGCCTTCCCAGTGGGCCTGAGCATTGAGCTAGGCCTAGGCCCCATGCTAATTATTGAAAAAATTATTATGAGGCAAACAACCAAACTGAGTGTAGGCCTAAGCACTGAATAGAAAAGTACCACAAACTAACATTTATTTACCAGTATTATAAAGTTGACAATTGAATACACTTTATACACGTTGAATCTACGCTCAATATTTTCAGTTCCACGCTCAACTCAAACTCACTTATCACTTTAGGCACGGAATATTCAAGAACTTTTGTTGGAATTTTATTCTGGTGGCGGTGGACTCAAATCCTCACCTCACATCATCACACAGCTTCTGGTTCTATTTTGAGGTTAGGTTAACACGTGAAAATTGAGAAGAGAACAAATAAAGCAAAAGAGTAGGCCTATATTATATCGTTGGTGCAGCATTAGTACTAGGCCTAGGCTAGATTTACAAGGAATTTGATTATGCATCCTGATTTATCACCTCATTTACATACAGAAGAATGTAATATATTGATAAAAGTACTGCAAAACTGTCATTCACAGGTAGGGCCTACCTAGCCTAGGTCAAAAAGCCCATTAAAATAGTTTGGCAGTGTTGGCCTATGGTAGGCCTAGCCATTGAATTTGTAACCTTACAAAAACAATTGCTAGGCCTAGGCATTGAATTTGTAGTGGTTGGCCTAGGATCAATATTGCTTGAGCTATCGATATTGAAAATTGTGAAAACGGTTTCAAAGGTCGTAGGCCCAAGCCTAGTTACCCCAGGCCATTGAGTTTATAGTGTTGGCAGTTAGCACCCACACCATTAAGTCTAAACCTCTATACTTGATGCCCACGCTGTACAATTCAGGCCCAGTTTCTCAATAGTTTGTTGAAGAGTTTGTCAACGTTACCGGTACCGGTAATCGATTGATTACACGTTATGGTTGTTTGTGGTTCTGGCTAATCATTCGTTCATATGTACCTTAAATGGCTAAATGGCTCTTTTCTAGAAGCGCCGAATTTTCCTCCGTTGAGTGGTCTGACTATTAGGCCTAAGAAGATATAATATGGTTATTATTGTCAGCCTCTTTAAGAACAGTGATTGCTGAAGCTGACTACTGAAAACAATTTTTAAAAGCATCTGACAAGTGGTCGAGTGGTTACAACACTGAACTGTCAATCAGGAGACCAAGGTTTGATTCCCACCATGATCGACCATCCTGACAGGTTTTTTTTCGTGGTTTCCCTCTGTCGTTCAGGTCAATACTGGGATGGTTCTTTATCAACAGGCCACGACCAACTCCTCCCCACTATCCAAAAACACCTAATAAAATAACCTCTCATCTCACCATCCCATCAGCTCATATATCATTCATCGACGCCAATAGACAGTAGTAATCAGTAGAGTGTGTCGTTAAACCCAATATAAAAAAAAACATCTTCAATGTATTTTCCAACTAGGCCTATAACCAAAACTATTGGGTTACCAGTACCGGTACCTTCTCGTATTTTGGTTCCTGATAATTTAGGCATACTACATGTTTTGAGCAATGTACCCCTATATTGAGAGTTCTTATTATATCAAAATCATTGGTGCCTATAAAGCGTACTAAATTTTAATTTCATATTATTTAAAAAATATATATATTAATTACCGGTAGGCCTATAGTTTTTGTGAAAACCGAGACGCGTGGCCGAGTGGTAACACACTGAACCGTCATTCGAGAGACCGGGGTTCGATTCCCGCCATGGTCGACCATCCTGACAGGGGTTTTTCGTGGTTTCCCTCAGTCGTTCAGGTTGATACTGGGATGTTCCTAAACAACAGGCCACGACCGACTTCTGTCCACCATCGAAAACACTTGATAAAATTTAACCTTTCATCGCATCATCCCATCATCTCATTCATCATCCACCAACGGCAATAGATCGTAGCCATCAGTATAGTGCGTCGTTAAAACCCAATATAAAATAAAAAGTTTTAGTGAACTCGTACACTCTTAGGAAAAAAATTGTTACTGTAGACCTGCCCCTTCACAGATTACGTCTAATAGCCCACCTCAAAAAACGTAAGCATAAACGCATTGTAATACATGACTATGCACATGACAAAAATTAGTAGGTCACTAGCCTATAGAAAATTAACATTTGAAATTTCAGAGGGCCTGTAGGCCTAGACCTATGTAAGATTTATATGCTCTCTATCTAGATGGCAATGGAGATCTCGTCGGCAAATTGTTGTATTTCGTTGTTAAAGATTTAATTTCCTTATGAGATTGAAATTGAAAGTCTTTCATAATTATATATTCATCAAGACAATACATTTAGCATAGCTACCTATGCTTCAGTATGTATTTCGGGTATTTTATTTTTCTCTGAGACTCAAATCAGACATTCTCAAGGAATAAATGTCAAAATGACTTTTGACAGTTATTATTATTATTATTATTATTTAACTCTTGCAAATGCACATAAATGCGCGGTGGCAAGTTCCCTAAGTACCCCTATCCCACCATCTCCTTAACCCTCTGACGGAATAACTTTAACCTGATTTCATCCCCTTCAAAAACATTTCTACTAAGCCCATTCCAGTCCCTACCTGTCCTATTTAAGAAAGAGAATTTACCGACATCTAATGTAGCCCCCTTTATGACTACCGCTCTATCATGACCCCGCCTACCTCCATACCCTGACTTATTTCTTTTTATCAACTCATGCAGCTCCCCCCACCCCCCCTCTCCCTCCATTACCCTGAAGAAATTACATAAACGATCCTCCTTCCTCCGTATTTCCAATTTCTGCCACCCCAGGTCTCTCATCATCTCAGTTGGACTCTCCAACATTCTTACCCTCTCCCCCCTTTCATTCTCATCCCATTTCCACCTCCTAACCCTACCTGTAACCCTTCTCACAGCAATCCTTTGAACCCTTTCCACATCCCTTATCTCACCTAATCTATAAGGATCCCAAACTGAACTAGCATATTCTACCATGGGACGCACTAACGAGAAATATGCTTTTTCCTTAATCTCCATACCTGCCCCCCTAAGTTGCCTCATTACAAAGTTTAGTGCATTTATACTCTTTTTTACTATTCTCTCAATCTGACTCCCCCACCCTAGATGCCTATCAAATACCACCCCCAAATACTTGTAGTTTTCCACCAACTCCAGCGTCTTCCCTCCTACCTCATACACTACATCTGTCCTTATGTTTCTCTTACCGAATGTGACTAACTTGCACTTTCCTGTATTCAACCCCATCTTGTTTGACTGAACCCAACGATTAATTGCCGCTAAATCTACCTGAAGAGCTACTACATCCTCCTCTGTAATGATTTCCCTATATAACACACAATCATCTGCAAATAACCTTATTTTCGAATCAACAACACTAGTCAGATCATCTATATATAAATCAAACAATAAGGGACCCAACACACTACCCTGTGGAACTCCTGACGTAACCTTAGTCTCACTTGAAACCTCTGAACCCACCCGAACTCTTTGCACTCTATCCTGAAGAAAGTTTCCAATCCAATTACTGTTGGGCCTAATATATTATTGTAAAAGAAAAATAGAACAATAATAGAATAATTTGGAGTGCCTTAGTTGTTGCCACTGCCACTAAAATTCGAACCGTTCAAGGCAAAATAATGATTTAGGTTGGCGGTGAAGCAGTGAAAGAAGAAGCTATTGTGGCCCACCTATGTCACTATACACTAAAACACTAACTGCTATTTCCTAATCACTATTCCATATTTCAATTATGAATCAGGCTTATGCTATTATTGTATACTTTGCCTTTTAAAGTTTCATCTTGCTGCTGAGTATAAATATTAAAGGAAAGGTATAGATGTGAAGGTTGTCGAATAGATCGAAAGTTTTAGCCATAGGAAATGGATTTTTTCATTTCATAAACCTAAAACACTAAACCACAGTTTCTTATTGTGAATGGTTACATTATATGAAGACGCCACCGTCTTATTTCACTTGAACACTAATCCATAAGCACCAAAAAGTAAACGCTAGACCCCAAGACAATTGGGCCTAGTTACACTTATAAATTACTTGTACCGGTATGTTCTTATAAAAATAAAATTGTTCTATACATATGTAGCCTGCTAGGATTACCACACATTGTTTGTCGAAATTTGACAGTATGTTGTTGTTACTCATTCATTCAACTTACCTCATTCAAACTTGTCCATATGCAATAGAAGAATACTTCAAAAATCCTAATTCTATTCAATCTTTATTTTATATTTTAAATGTAATACATTCTATAACAATGTACATTGTTCCTTGAATAAAGATTACCGGTACTATTATTATTATTACTCGAAGAATAGTGCTACTATCGAGCCATATTGAAGGTTTGGTGTTTAGTGTGCTTTTGTATAGTACAGATAGACCCCAGTGTCCAAAAGACTGAGATTATATCACACTTGCTACAGTAGTAATATTATTCTGATGACCATAGTGGACCTAGACCATAATGGTTATGCCACAGCTTGTGCTAGATCTACAGTCTATATTTACTTGGCTCTCTATAATAATGCCAGACTATCGCGGGAGGAATTGGTCATCGAAGCCACTGCGCATAACCGTGCACAATAGCGTCTACAGATGAAAACGAGTGAGGCTAATAATTATAAAAAAATTGAAATAATTCCAATATTGGTTGCTAAAATGATCATTCTGTCCCATAAATCATGGCCAAAAGCTTTTGTAGGGCCTGTATATAACTTTTTAAAACAAAAAGTTGCATAAGATAGGCTTCAAACCCTCGATCCTCGTGTTCCAACTTCCAAGGCAGACCAAGTACCTCCATGCTACAGATAGCTTTGAAAAAAGCATTGGTATGACTATATATAACAGAAACAAAATTGACGATTATCGACTATCGTGCATCCTGTACTGCGCAGCGGCTTAGTTGATCATTCCTCCTGCTATTGCCTCGTGTAATGATAGTATATACTAATATTGGGTGTTTCCTGATTGCAGCATACATTTAGAAAATTCCTCGGGCACTGTAACGACGCAGATCACGAGCTAAACAAGTGTCTAAAGAAGGAGAGAGAAGCAAAGCGAAAAGCTAATGCAGATAAATCAATTATAACTCGCTCCAAGGTTCACCAGTCCCTACTGTCAAAAGATTAAGCAATGAATATTCCAAAATATCCTCCAATTGAAGAAACCGTGGAAAAAGAAGAAATTTATAAGTCAGTCACTGACCGCTATTTCACACCGCGATTTTGTCTAGGTACGGGCAGTAAAAAAGGGGAAGACCACTGTGTATTGTTTCACTCGAACCGAATATGTCTCATAACGTTAGCACAGAGTCATCCAGTTCGTAGGGACAAGAAAATCATATCCAAGATTGACTTCCAAGTCTCCATCAATGTAGACAGATTGAACAATAAAGTGTCTGGAAAAGGGAAGCATGGAGCTCAGTATTTACTTCCAAACTCGGCTCTGTGTTTCATTGAATGTGCGGACGGCTCTAAATACACTGTTCAGAGCTGCATTCAAGGTAAGCTGGTTGAGATGAATAATGCTCTGATTGAAAACCCAATGCTGTTAGTGGAGAAACCTGATGCAGAAGGCTACATTGCTATTGTACTACCCAAGATAAGCATCAGTGACAAACAAAAGGAGGATCTATTATCATTGGAGGCTTATCAAGAACAAATGAAAATGTCAACTTAATTTAGTCAATTCAGTCTAGTATTTAATTAATAGTCAATAATTGTATTAGATACAGTAACACACAACAAAAACAAAGAACATCAGAAACATCAGTACAACAATATGTAGTATCAGTACAACAATATGTAGTATTCGTGCAAATAAACATGAAATAACAAAACAGCAGCAAAATGACTAAATCAAAACCTATCTTTCTCAAATATTTGTGCAAGAATCCATCATCAACTAGGGATGTATAAGCCTTCATAAAATGACCATGTATTAGCAAGAAAGAATCAGCAATAGCCTATGAATACTCAACTATCCACATGGTAGATAGGTCTACCGTATTGATAATTCTGTCTTGATAATTCTGTCCAAATTATACCATTTTTAATCATACAGTAAACCCTTGTTAATTCGAAACTCTGTGAGTACAAAAAAGACAATTTTAAGTATTGGAAAAATATTAATTTGAGTAGTACACGCTTAATTGCAAAACAAAGCTGCGCGTAGCTTTCCAAGTGTTGCCCATGGGTGTGCAGTTGGCAGCTGATGAGCTAGTGCCGACGTAACCGAAGTGACCCGAGGACGCGTGGTACTGGTGTCAGATATAAAATCAATAGTCTGCGCAATATACCTTACGTCCGTGTTCTAACAATTTTACTACGTTCTCTGGGTGCTAGGAAATCGCCAATAAAACATACATGTACTTGAGATGAGATGAGAATTTGGGACGAGGAGAAAACTGAAATTCAAGTTTCAAACAAACACACTATGTAATATTGGGGGGACATATCTTGGTGCAGTATTCATTTTTTACTTCTATTTTCAACATTAAAATGGTGGTCTTGTGCCTTGCAACAACATCGATTCGTTGTTCGAAAGAGATGAGACATAAATGTCAGCGCGAAGATGGAAAAAAACACAAATAGTAAACACTGCATTTATTATACATGTGTTGGAGTGAACACTTCGAATTAAACAATTATTTTATAGGCCCATTCATAGAGTAGTGATAGGATACAAAAATAGTTTTGAGTTACGAATTACTGAAATATTCAACATTGTATTCCCAAGTTTGTTTCAAATTATGATGGGAGAATTAACCAAGTACAGTGCAAAAGTTTTATGAATTAGGTGACAGGGAAAGTAAGAACAGTAGCTTACTAAGATTTATGAGTAGGCCTAGAGTAAGGCCTACTCATAGTGGAGAGCCCGCAGATAGAAACCAGAGATAAAATGAAAAGTACACACGAGATACTAAGTTGGGAGGGTTTACTGTACTGACTAAAAAATAATTTTGTAGTAAATACAATATAGTAATGATATATTCAATGTATTGCATACTTATACGTAACAACTGTACGCTTAAGGTACGTTCATAGAGCCACGGCAACACGAATTTGCCGTGCCGTCAAAATGAATGAGCCAATCACAGACTGCCAGGCTTGTCGTTCACTGTGGCCTTGAAAGTTGAATGAAGTTGAACATTTTGCCGGACGACAAACTTGCCGTGATGACGTAGACGACATCACGGCCACGTTTATACTCGAACTATGTGTTCTGCGTATGAACTATCGACTGTCAAACTCGATCACTATCGACGTTGCCATGGTTATCGCATCGATTCGATATATAATTGCCTTGAGTCGGCGATAGTTTGCCGTGGTAGTATGAACGGTACAAATCATTTGACGTCCAACGGCGCCCGACAAGATTGCCGGCCGGCAAAAATGCCGTGGCTCTATGAACCTACCTTTAGATAGTAGTCCATGCATTCAAAGTTGAACGAATCATAAAAAAAAGTAAAATCCATGAAAGAAAAAAGATAATCATCTTATTTCATTGGTTTATTTACGTACGACCGTTAAACTGTGTAGCCTATGACTAGATCCCACGTCAGTTACCAAGTTGTACTTTAATAATATAATACATCGGACAGGCGCAAAATGACCTCGTTGTCGACTCGCCTGTAAACCCAACATTCATTCATTCATTTAATGATAATACGTAAAATAACTCCTTATTACAACAAGACATGAGTAGGTGACTAGACAACAAGGATTCAAGATTCATACTTGATTACATATTTTGATCATGTTCTTATCATTGGCAAGATATTCCGACTTGAATACCATACGATTGTTTGTATAACAGTATGATTTTTATGTTCAATTAGCTATATAACATGGTAAATTTACCAAATATGTAAGGTGCTATGTACCAATATATGACCATACTGAAGGGGTTGGTTTTACTATTTCAATTTTTACATGCCTATTATCCGAATATCAATTATTATTTATTAGACATGTTGATACTCTTGGCACTTTTTTACTTGCCAAAACCAGTAAAAACTGGATGCTCTTACCATACCAGATATTTATCTGATGATGAGCTATTTTCCTCTAGGATCCTGGTTTGATAAAAAAAACTTCAATATAAATTCTAAGAAATCTATTAAATCTTTTTTTTTAATATTATTCATCTATTCTGCTTGATTCTTCATCATTTTTATATTTCTCCATTTTTCAGTGAAAGAAAGTATATGAATACTTACTATATATGTTAGGCATATATATTTCATATATGATTTTTCTTTGTTTGGCTACATAACTCTCTCACCTGCTTCAAATACTCATACTTATAAATTATAACTTATAAGTAACAATAAAAGTAGGCCTATAACAGTACATATGTTGTTGCTTCATCTGGTCACCGTACATGTAATTATTTGTGGTGGAAGAGTTTGGTTTATAATGTGGTAAACGTTAGGACTTGGGCGTGACGTGACACATCTCATACATAGCATCTACCTACTACAGGGTAGTAGTACTATAAGTCACCATGTCTTTGGGTCAACAGTCCTTGGATGTAAATAATAATATTGTAATTAATACATTTGACCCTCTTTAAGGAAATCGGATTTAAGTTGAATAACAGAATTCAAATTACACTGTACATAAATATAATTTAGGACTAAAGAACAGTCTGTCAATGGATGCTGAACAAGTAGAACAACCACATCTATAACCACATAACGTTGAAGTGGTAAAAAGTGGAAGGACGTTAACAAAAACCCATCCACCCACGCCCGACCTAACTTTAGTTTCTAAAACAGTGTGTTAGTTGAGAAAGCCGATCGGACTGCTTAAGAAACCAAACTCTCCCAACCTACGTGCTAAGTAACTTACATAGTTATCTTATGCTATTCTTTACTTCATCTTCTACTAACACAGATTCACTTTCATCTTTGGACTTGACTAACGAACTTATCACAATACCGATAAACAGTAGTAGACCGACTTGATGGTTAGATATGAACTTCTTTCCACAATCACTTGGATTGTTTATATTCAGCGAATATAACTAGAACAAAGATAGCAACAATTATTCATAACTAGATAGTAGATAGACTATCTTATCTTGTTGTGGGGTGGGGTGGCTCAAGCTTCCTTCCCATGTGGCAATTCACAGTCAATCCCGTGTTTTTACCAATACAGTTGCCGTTTGGTGAGAATATTTTGATCGATTCGATATCCAGGACTAAATTTGAGTTGGAATATTTGGTCAATTTAATATAGAAAATATGATGGATATCAATTCAGAAAAGTGTAAATAACAGAAATAAGAATAAACCAAGTAAGTACCTGTACCAAAACATCCTAAAATTAGTAATGGAACTTTGAATAATTAATTATAAAACTTTCATTGTAGCATTGTTGTTTTTACATCATTGAAAATAACAATATACTATCAAGTTTTTGAAGAAAATATTAGTTATGAAATTGTCTACAAAAAAAGTTGATCCCCTCCCCTACACAGCGTGTAGCATTTACTTATGCTGTATTACTTACATAACTAGAGTTGTAGGAATAGGCCTATAGCATTCATAATCAGTTTTGGTAGTCCATTTTATGTGGAATGGTATAGCATTTTGTAGCAAACTACTGAAAAAACAGGAGCTGCAAACTCTAGGATCAATAACTAGAGGATTATCAACGGAAATTCCACATTCTCTCGGACAATTCAGTCTGAGGCAGAAAGCTGTCTGAATACTACTTACTGTTGATAGTTATTCAAGAAAAAATAACGATTATTTGCAATTCAACTATTATTAGTTTCTCTAATAATTTTATATTTGAACACACTTTTCGAAAACTATTTTTCATACAATTCATCTAATTATCTTCAATATCGTGCAAATTTTCACTAAATAGCTGAATGCTTTGAAAAGATATTAATGGTGAAAAATAGTGAAATAGAATATAATATTGAATGAATCTAAATACTGTACCACGAAAGATGAAGAAAACCAAAAAAATATATATCCTTGTGGAGTATTCAGATTTTATATTCTATTTTATCAATGCTGAATTTCTATATCTCTACTTATAACTACCCATAATACATAGTCAAGACGTATGATGTTCAATCTTGAATTTCTTCCAATTTCATAACATTTTAAAATATAGCATTTTGGTATGTTTCGATCAATATTCAATATTAAAGTTTCGAAACTATCGAAACCTATGCAATTTCTAATTTTTTATACCGAACAGCAACTCAAGTTTTCACACATTTCATGTCTTACCTGGGATTTGAAATGGGATCTTTGACGCAGTTTACATTTTAAATTCAAAACGTTGGCTTATATTAGTGTAGGTCTATTGAATTTATGTGGATAAAAATATTTTTGAATTTATGTAGCTAGATAGGCCTATTACATGAGAGTAAAGCTAGGTTTCCAAAACGATTTTTTCACGTGACGTCCGTCAAAACATCGGACGGCATCGGTTGTGTAAAATAGATCACGTTCCCATACCGTTTTGTTCCCGTCACATAAGGTAATGCATTCTATTGGCAAAAACGAGAACTTTCGAAGGCAACCATCGAAATCAACGAGTCAACATGACACAATCTTAGGCAGGTATATTCTCTAATTGCCTCGATGAACATTTCGGGATCGAAACTAATCATAAAAAATAAATAATTGTTCATATAACCTCAAAATATAAAACAGCGTGTGATTTTACTCCTGATTACAACAGTTCCGGTAATATTGAAATAAAACGGAAATGCGACGATGCGATCCTACATTCGATTGTTGGTACCCTACACGACATACGCAAATCGTCCGGTGCCGTGCCGTGAGGGACGTCAAGTTTTAAAAAATTGGCTCTACTTGGACGGCGAAAAATCGTTCCCTCCTCTTGCGCGTGATTGGTTGAAAGCTGCCGTCGGCCGAAGTTTTGACGGACGGGACGTGAAAAAAACGTCATGGGAACCTAGCTTTATAGATTTCTATTTTATAAGCAGTGTTACCGATAGGCGATGGCTCATGTTTGATGAAGATTTTTTACAGTTTTCCAACCAATATCATGACGTCACTGAAAAACGCTTATGGTACTGAAAAACAAAAACGACTATATTTTTAAAAACTCGACAGAAATGTTCTCAATTGATAATTTACGGAGCACAAACAACCTAGATTGTACCCACAACAAATTTTCACCTGGAAAATTATAAAATTGTATGAATTTGAATGTTCAGTTACCGTACATCTTTCAACGAAAGTTGGCACTAAAAGCTTGATCAAACCATGTCAAATTATACTGCCTGTAAAGTTGATGTACAGTGACATACCTGCATGGCAAGATGTGTTGCTACGAGACCAACTGAACCATAATACGGCCACGCCTGCTGACACTGTACACCGGCCAATATGAGGCTGCTGATCATCGTGCCACCGAAACCAGACAACCACAGCTTGGTATTGTCACCAAATCGTAGGGCGGTAGACTTGATACCAAGCAAGGCATCTTCCACCTATTAACCACCACAAATGAAGAAAATATTGAAATAAAAAAGCAAATTATAGGCCCTACGTCATTCTTAGTTAGGGAAGTATAATATATTTCCTGTACCTTATCCTGGTGTGCATAGATAGTATCGTACACAATGGTCCAGCAGATCCCAGCGGCGTACAGGGGTAGGCAGACTGACCAATCGCAAGACCCACAGACTGCGGCCCAGCCAAGTAACGCTCCCCAATTGAAGGTCATGCCAAGGACAAGCTGTGGCCAATCGGTGACTCGCTTCATCAGTGGGTACACCACTACAAGACCTGTAAAACATGTGCATAACAATTACCTAAAAACTTCTTTTCAAATCTACTACCGTACAAGCCACGATTAAATTCAATTGTCAAGTTCATTGCCTTACCTAAGGAGCTAGCACCCAGAATAATGCAATACCAATTGAGTTGAAGTAAAATTAGCAATCCGATACCAAGTTGACTTGAGAGAAACACGAGTGCTTCCAGCTGCGAGATGTCTCCCGTAACTAGCGGGCGGTTTTTGGTTCGAGATACCTAACAAGCAAATGGAACAGTATAATTGTTATGACAAATTATAGGCTACATAAACAGTATACTAAGTCACATAGTTTAATTTTTTGCATTTAGGCATGCTGAAATTATTTATTGAGAACTGTAGGCCTATTAGTATTTATTTCCCTATGCCTCACATTAACTTGCCGGTATAAGATTTTATTGAAGCGATACCCTACCATTTAATTATTGTTGGTTAATGACCTCACCAACGGGAGTGATACAGAAGACGAAATTGTGATTTGTGCATACGAAAATCCATGTCTCACACGGGACTCAAATCCAGGCTCGAATTGCTTCTTTAAATTGGCTTACCTTAGCATCAATATCTCTGTCCCACATGTCGTTAATGGTGCAACCAGCACCTCGCATAATGAACGACCCAAGTCCAAATAAAGCCAGCAGTTTCAAGTCAGGCAAGGAACCCGCCTCTGCCGCCATCGCTATACTCCATCCACATGGCCAGAACAATAACCACGAACCTAGAGATGATTAGATTACTGTAGTCTCATAGTTGAAAAATATTTCATTCATGCTCAACATGTCAAATGAGAAAACCAGATGAAACTTGACATGCTTAAATGTAGGCCTAATTATCCAACCAAGTGGGTTGGACTGTCATAGTATTGTATTCCATGGTACAGTTAATCGCATGTACATTTTGGGGTAACATTGGTTCAACCACTTTTTAGAGAAGTCACATTGAAATTCGAAATTGCGTGGACTCCCATAAGCCTACAAATAGCTCAGACAAATTTTTAATAAACATTCACTCATGCAATGTAAACACTAGAATGATAAGCTTCACACTTTAAAAAATACTTTTTTAAGGAAAAAATTTATATGTTTATAGCCTACTTTATAGGTCTACCTATCTATAATATACTCTTTTCAAGTATTTGCTAATCTGTGATTTATTATATAATTCTCAATATACCTGTTTTATTTATTATTCATTATTTGATGAGCGTAGCAAAGATTCCATTTCACATACTAAAAAAAAAAATGGGCTTTGTTTTTATGTTATTTTTTTGTTTGTAATTTTGTGCGCAGCATAGGCCTACAGGTCAGGACAAAATACCTATAGACTTGAAACTTTCTCTACATACTTCTGTCATAGCAGAATAGGCTGGGATTGTTTTCCAGAAAAATCGGTCTGAAGGTTTTTCCGGGAAAAAAATCCAAAAGTTTGAGAAATCCTCATATGAATAACACGGATGGAAAATACTTGAAATGTTGAAAATTTTCAAGAACTTCAAAATTTTCACTGAATATGGAAAGCATAATTACGGATATTTTCAGTGACTTTCACAACATTCGGATGGGGACAACAAAGAAAACGCAATAAAAGTATTCATTTTATTGAAGATTGGGATCAAGATGCATTGAGGGTTGCGTTGGTTTGCCACCGGGAGACGGGCAGACGCAACCCTCAATGCATCTTGGTTGGGATCAATAATTGGTTTTGCAAAGTGTATATGCAACAGGTTGCAGCACCATAAATGTCAACAAGTTGTGGGTATGGTTTTTGAACTTTTGAAGTAATCCAAGGTCCGTAGATGTGAATTGATCTTACGAAATATTTTTCATTCTAGATTCCCATACTTCTAAGCTTATCTCACAATGCAAATCCCGCGTTTTCCTAGTTATTTATATTTAATCTTTAATATGCCTAGAACTTCAAACGTGTATTTCATCAACTTTCTTATTCGAACCCACATCCTGTTGATATTTAGATGAGCATCATAATAGATGAGAATATTTTACAAAATATTTTTCATTCTAGATTCCCATAGGCCTACTTCTAAGCTCATCTCACAACGCAAATCCCGCGTTTTCCTAGTTATTCTAAAGATGCTTTTTTTTCTCATTTTCTTTTCTTTTGAGACTCAAGACTAATACTTGGAGAATTTTACCAGGGCCTACTCATACTTTGAGAAACGTTTTTTTCCGGACATTCTCCACAGGTCCAACGAAAACACACATTTTTATGAAACTTGACGTGAACATAGGGATAGGCCTAGGTATATCATTACCCTATCCAACTTGATGGTGTATGATTTTGTTTGGTGGTAGTATAGTGTATACCGGTAGTTTGATTGTACCCTTACCTCCTGGATGAGAGTGGTCCATATGCTGCAATGATGTTGCCTACATATGAGGTACACACTTTGACCTTATAATATCATAGGGCATCCTACCAGCAGTAGCAAATGCTCTGTGGACATTTGGCAGCTTGGCCAAATATGCCAAAATCCTAGGACACCGTATGTATGAAGTGATTATCATTAATCAAGCGATTTCAAACTTTTAAGGTGATTTTTTATTATATTGAAGTGGCTCAACAACAAACCAATGATGTTGCAGAAAAAAATCTCAAAATATTTGAATTAATTCTTGTCACATAAAATTTTGTGGAAATTAAGATGAATAACAATTTTGGTATTTTTTCAATTGTTTTCAAACTTCTGGACAAATAATTCAGATTAGAATTATGACCAGACACTTTGAAATGTTTTAAAAAAGGAGGACTTGACGGGGATTTTTCGTAGGTAAGTCTGGTAACGCAAGTCGCTACGCAATTCATTAATTCATTTCTGTGTCCAGAACAAAATAGTCCCACTCTCAAAAAAGAGCGGCATTTACTAACTTGTCACTTGCTTCTATCAGGTACAAGTTCAGGCCTTAATAAAGACCATAGTAGAACCTTTTTTAAATTTTTCTTCGATTCCTTTTCCTTCTTTGATAATGGTTGTTGAAGGATTGGCTGACATATCTGTCATTTCCAGGGACGCCTGATTGCTTTTTATTTTTTTGGTTTTGTTTTTATAAATATAGGCCCAATATGTCAATAGCAATTTACAGGAAGGCTCTTTTCGTGTCAGTAATCAATCGATTAGTCTTGATGGACTCGTTCATGTTCTATTGAAGATATGGTCCTTGAGAATTTTAAATCTTAGTACATATGTAGATTTCATGCAGGCCTACCACAAATATTTCCATAGTCTTGCTCATCTTACAGTGCATATGCTGCATTTTCCTAGTAACTTCTAATCTGGAACTGCATTGGCCCAGATGATACTGTAGCTTCTTTGCTCTACAACTACGAAGTGCTAATGGCCGACAGAGCCTATGCTCAAGAACAATCACAAAGTTGGCTGATCAACCTGCTCTTATCAGCATCCACTCACAACAGTGCTCTAGCAAATGGCATTTTATTGGCGATAACAGCACTCCTAGCAGGATTACCAGTTGTAATACTACCACGGTCTGTAGACTGTTTAACCAGGACTCTGCCATTCTATCCTGTAAGGATATTTATTTACTCAATGCCAGTACTTACCAATAGGCTTATCAATCCTCATCAGTTTCAGGTAAGGAACGACAACATTACACGAGTTCTTTAAAATACTGCTGGCAATTTTATTGGGTTTGTGGGGTGTTGTTTGAAATCTAATTTCATGTTCTTCTTCGTTCTTAGGTACATTATGGTAGCACCTCGATGTTACAAGCCTAGATAGTCGGGTTCGTGAATGGCACGAGAAAGAAGAAAAGCCCAATGGGATTGAATCGCTCGGTTGGGAAGCTAGAATACTAGCATAAGAACAACGATATGATAGAGGCGAAAAAGCATTAATCCTAGGATAGCACACATTGTTCCGAAGCGTGTAGAAAATTTCAGCGACATGATTTAGTTTACGGAAACCTTGCATATTTTTAGGTTATGTATCACAGTGAACAACGTGAAACTAGAATTACCGCGTTGATTCTTTCATTCAACTTCTGGATATACTAAAAACCAATTGTATCTATATCAATAAGAATATAGCTCAGTATTCTACATTTCACTTAATTTGACACAAATGTTACAAATGTACAAACGTAATTTTAAAAACTACAAAACGTCAGTGACTAGGCCTAATTCCACAGGTCTGCAATTAGCACCATTCAAGGACCATCAACACCAGTAAAGTACCAACCTTACAGCGTTAAAAAATAGGCAGCACCTATAGACACGAGACTCGTGAATCCAAGAACACAGTAATAATAATAATAATAATAATAAAGTTTATTTACATGTCATAATGATGCGTGTTACAGAATATATAAATATTGAGTTAGCATGTACAGACAATTATTTAATAAAATATGATGAAATAAATAATGAAATGGTGAAATGGTCAGAGGAAATTTTAAAGTTTGAGTAAGTTTAAGTTTTTAGTTTATTTTGAAAATTGTTTACGGAAGTCTATTTTATTTTTAAGTGTATTTATCATATACACATATACACATATAAACTATAGACACGATTTTCTCGTGTCTCCTACTGTATCAATTTCTATAGACACGATTTACTCGTGACTCCTACGTACAAAACAGCTATAGACACGAGTTCCGCAACACGAGTATCGTGGATGGAGATGCACAAAATACTATAGCCACGAGTATCGGCAAGCCGGCAACGTCGCACTTTACGCGACACGAGAATCCAATACTCGTGGATGCTTGCACATGAAAATCTATAGACACGAGTATTTTACACGACACGAGAATAATCGTGAATCCAATACTCGTGGATCCCTGCACATGAAAATCTATGGACACGAGTATGGACACGAGTATTTTGCTCGTGGATTTCGTGGATTGGAGTTCATGAGTGATGCCAAGTGCACGAGAATAATGGACACGCAGCGCATTAAATCGTGTCAGTTTTCTATTAGCACGAGTATTTTGTTGCTCGTTCTTGTTCTGCCGCGCCGATCTACCGCGCATTAAATCGTGTCTATAGTTTTCCAAGTAGCTGGATCCACGAGTATCTACCGCGCCGATCTACCGCGCATTAAATCGTGTCTATTTTGTTGCTCGTTCTTGTTCTACCGCGCCGATCTACCGCGCATTAAATCGTGTCTATATGCCTGCATCCACGAGTCTCGTGTCACGAGAACTCGTGTCTATAGCCACTTCGTAAAAAATAAGGTTCACCAACAGCACAGTCGACTTTCTTCACAAATCGCATCAACTACCTCTTTGAATCGCATTTCTTGGAACGTACTTGACGCTGGTAACATATGTCATTTCTGACACGTAACGCGTTTTACTTGTGAAAGTATATCTTTATTCTCGTGATTATTTTATAAATATCAACTCCAATTAGTTGCAGTGAGACAAACATCAATATGGAGCAGCCGTGCTACACGTTGATTAACTTGCCATCTGACTCTGATCCTCCAAATGAGATGCAACTCAAGATGGATTTAGGTGGGTTTGTCAGGCCATTGCAGAAATTCTTTGCCGGGTTATAGGCCCATCTATTCAGGTTAAAGATAGTGCCATTGAGTATGATAAAGCCTAGCTTCACCAGTTCATTATATATATACACATATATATATATATATATATATATATATATATATATATATATATATTTCAGAAGTCAAATTTCAATGTATATTCTATTTTCCTCAATAGCCTAGGCTATGGCCCTATTGAAAGACTCTTCAAGTGCAAATATAGTGTGACTGTAGCCATTGATTTTGTAAGGTTAAAGATAGGACACGTATATGGGAGCCTCTGCGCCAAGCCAGTTTGAGGGTTCGGCCCATCTAGTCGAGAAATTTATAGGTAGAGCTAGTGTCGATTCTTGGGTCGACAGACTAGCTGGTAGCGCCCTCCGAAGCGAGCGGTTTTCTCCTAAAACTACTCACTCTCGACTGGCAGCACATCGCCGCTGCGAGCAATCTGCTAGCCGTGTTTGGCGCGCAATAAAAATAAACTGCGATTGATATTTGATATTAGCCAGCCTCTCGTTCTAGCACGCAATGACCCTATTGACCCTAACTTGGCGCTGATTAGTGCTAGTAGTCATTAATTAGTATAACAACACTTGAGCAGTATTCCAACTGTAGACCTATATTTACACAAATGACAAATGCAGTAATCACGGTATTATTATTATTATTACACGGCGAATAATCAAGTGTTCATATTCGAATACTTACTATTTTACAGTGAATAAGCCCCAAATAAAATCTTAATATTATCCTCGTATAATTGTAAATAATATTCTGCGTATGTAATGCTTGGATTTTGAAAGTTATAAAGTAATAAGAAATTAACAATAATTAGATAAACCACAAACTCGCTTCGCAAGATGCGAACCTTCATACAATCTGGTTTGAGAAATATGTTGTTTTACAACTTATCAACCCATCAATCAATCGATTGAAGCATAGAGAGGGAAGCGACCCTTTCGGTTCTTGTCTGCAGAAGAAATGATTGCATTAGTATCGCCTTGAAGTCTTAAAACATGTATTTCTCAGATTATATCTGTTATTACTCATTATATTATTATGATTATTATGGTTAGGCCTACTATTCTTACTATGTTATTATTTAAATTCAGCTATAGACTAATCGAGACTAATGTCCATGTCAGGGAGGGTATACGGACACTTAGGCGAGAGACGTTTAGGCGACGGACACTTGGGCGATCTACTTTAATCCACTTTGATCATTGGACATTTAGGCGACGGACACATGGGCGACGGCCAATTTTACATGGTCAAAGGCTTATTAGAGAAGAAAGAAATAAATAAAAAAAAAATTGTACTGAATATGTAGAACGCAATTGTCTAACATTTTAGAAATTTTCAATTTTTCCAGCTCAGCCATTTTAAAGAGAAAAAATGAAAAGTGACCCTTTTAACACTTTTTTCAACATCGCTCGTCCATCAACGCGTACTTATAGCGTTTTCCTAGTTAGCATTGATTAACACGGGTTCAAAGGACAAAACGCCATAAATGGGAAAGGAAAAAACGCCATAGAAGGTTATACCAGTAGTATATGGAGTGCTTAGGCCTATACATGAAATGGAAAGAGACACAATATAATTATTAAAAAACTTGAAACTCCACAGATTCAAATTAAATTACAGGTCATGTTGGGAAAATGTTCTGTATTGAAACCATCAGATTATTATTTGTTATTTTTCATTTCTCTATCAATTTTCAATATTTCAATTTTAAGTTTCGTAACATTTCTGCTTTTGCAATTTTGTAAACATTAATAATTATTGAATTCAAATTCTCAAAAACTAGAGCAAAGACCTGCATTTAACCAACACAATTAATTTTCCCCACGAAGAAATGTTACGTAAATATTGATAACTGTCCTAATTGCAACATCATTATATAAACACAATTTTATTCTCTGAGGTGTAGAACTTGCAATTTTAATTACCATGGTACTATACTATTATCTATGGTACCCATAGAATAGGGAATCAGTAGAAAGATGAAGGGCATCCTTGATTAAAATTTCTAACTCAATAATATGTTTTATATTTCCAATTTAATTTAATGTTTTTAATGTTTTTGAATAGTCATCCGCCAAATTATCAGATATTCCAATTCAATTCAATCTATTTTGATTCTTTCAAATTTCAGGGTAGAAACTTCAAAACTTGACACAAGAACAATGTTTTCAACAATCCATTCTTTGAGCATTTCATTCCTCCAAAATAAAAAACATGCAATTAAATTGCTCACAATCATATTGAATTGGATATCATAAATATATATATATATATATATATATATATATATATATATATATATATATATATATATATATATATATATATATATATGTATATATAATATAAATATAAATAAACATATATATATATATATATATATATATATATATATATATATATATATATATATATATATATATATATCGACATCTTCATGATGGGCAAGTATATGCTTTTAACATAGGCCTACGGGACAGACACTTTGGCGAGACGGGGGGACACTTTGGTGAAATCGGATGAAAAATGTGTGGACACAAAAAATGCTTTAAAATAGCGGATTTATATTTTTAGTATGTGAATCATCTTTTAAAGTCATAATTCATTTTCACAATTGCCCCAAAGTGACATAATTTATAAATTAAACAACTTTTATCACCTAAGTGTCCTAAGTGTCAGTGAATAGAGTTGAGACTGACGTCAGTCGTCGGAGCTTTTTTTCCCGCAACGTGGTCCTACACTAAGCACTTCGCTGGGGGTGAGGTTCGAAGCTCTTGACCGTATCGTAGCCGAAAGGGTCTATTACCTGCGCCGGAAGGAACAATAGAAGTTGAATAACCATTATAGAAATAAATTAAAATCGTCGTCGAAGAATCAAGATTGTTATATACCGAAGATACGCATTGGAAATGAAAATCTAAGCAATTTACTTTTTTATTGTAAAAAATTCACTCATATGCGGCCGAGATACGTCGATATGTTTGTGGGACGTTTCGTATACAATACATTTCGACGTATTTCGGTCGCATATGAGTGGATTTTTTCCAATAAAAAAGTAAATTGTTTAGATTTTCATTTTCAATGCATATCTTCCGTATATAATCATCTTGATTCTTCGACGGCGATTTTAATTTATTTCTATAATGACAATTCGACTTATATTGTTCCTTCCGACGCAGGTTATAGACCCTTTCGGCTACCATCCCGTCAAGAGCTTCCAACCTCACCCCCAGCGAAGTGCCTAATCTAACGTGGCGTGGGAAAAGGTTCTGACGTCATACTCAACTCTCTCCCTCCCTGTAGAGGATAGTCTCTGTCATCAGTCAAGCAAATCATGTTTCGACCCTTGCCTATTCATTATGCTGAACATACCTAACGGGAGAATTTATTACCTGTTTTTAACACAGATACTCATATTCTAAAATGCAATCATTCAGAGTGGAATGTAGGCGGGTTTATTTTATAATGTGAGCCCTTGTACTAAAACTAGAAAATCTGCAACAATAAAGCCACACGCCATGCGAGTTGATCAATTGAAATCATATGGCGAAAATAAGTAGCTATGTTATACATATCAGACGAAAGATGACATTCGAGCGCAGATATTTTGTGGGAACACTTTTTCTCTACCTATCTTAGTTCTTCTACGTTCCTAGCTCAAAAAAGCGTTACATGTTATTCCCCATAAGAGAGATATTCAATAGGCCCGGTCGAAAATTATGGACTTTTCCATGTTTTTTTCTTTCATGTCAAATGGGGTAAGAATTTTTGCAAGGGCGTTTTATTGGATGAGCGAAGCGAAGACTCAATTTCACTATACCGAAAAAAAAGTGCCTGTTTTTTTTTTTCTTTTTTTTTTTGTTCGCGCTCCACAGGTCAGACGAAAATTCAAAATCAGTTGAAACTTGGCACACACATGAACCCCTATCTGACTTGATGCTGTATAGTTTTGAGGCGCGATCGGTTGAACCACTTCTGAGAAAACTCATTCCAAATTTTTCAAAAATCCCATTAGAATAACGCAGAGGAAAACATTCGTGAAAAATATTTCATCTGAGAGGATTCAAATTCTCAGGAAATTTCAATCTAATAATGATACACATTATTCCGAACTTTCACTCAAATCGGATCAGCCGTTTCGATGTAAAAAAAATATATAATGTTATTTGTGGTAATTATTCAAAGCTATTAAGATACCTATTAAATCAAAGCAACAAGTGTCACCACTTGATTGTAAACGATTAAAACAAAGCCTTCTTTATTATCATATAAATTATTAATGGAAAATAAGATGGCAGTGATGTAATGGTTTGGATCTCAAGGTGTATATATATATAATAACCAATCCAAAGATAAGTTGATACGTTCCAGCTCATCCATCAACGCGGAAACACATAACGCGTTTGCCTAGTGTCATAACATCATGAGACGGACCAATGGTGAGAATCAAGTTTTGCACCTTACCCTCCCCCCCCCCCTCCCCCCCTTAAAACTATACAGTATCGAATTAGATAAGGACACTTGTGTATGCTAAGTTTCAACTTATTTTGAATTTTCGTTTGACATGTGGAGCGCGAAAAAAGGCTTTTTTTTCGAGTATGGTAAGATTGAGTCTTCGCTTCGCTCATTCAATTATTTAAAACCAATGAACTTCAACACCAGGACTGCGCTGTCTGTGACCATATTTTTCCGCCGCAGATAAAAGTCCTTCAGTTTCCGAAAGTCCGGAACACATTATAAGTAAAAACCGGTTTTTGTTAAATATATCTGGACATTACCGGCATTGGTATTAAGAGTAAACAAAACACACAAATGTTGATATCTTCCACTTTGAAATAAGTCTCTCGGGCAATGATCACCTCTTTCCATTAACAGCAGATGTAAAGTTCATCATAATGATAATACAAAATAGAAAATAAAATGAGTGAAATGTTATATGTTATGTTATAATTACTCTACTAATTAAAGGTCGTGGCCAATTAGCACTTTATCCAGCAAGCATTTGTTTCGAGGACTGTGGGAAACCACGGAAAACCAAGTCAGGATGGATAAAAATATGAATTAAATAGTTCCGTATTCAAGATGAGCTGGTGAGATGGTTGGCGTACAACTTACAAGCCCACACCCCTGAAGCCTCTCCTCCTCCCCTGCCCATTCCCCCCTCCCCTGTCCAACGGCCCCTAATCCTTAATCTTCTTGTACCATCGCTTGCTATACTTGTTGAAAGCAGACCATTATGAGGAATATTGACTTATGTATTTTCGACAATAGAAATGAGGAACGTTTTTCAGATTAGAGTAATGCCTATAATAATCTCGAGTAGGCCCACTGATAAGCTTTGTGCCTTTTCTTTGTTCACCTAAAACTTATATAATTCCATGTCGATGTGGGCCACTTCAATAAATAACGATGAATACGCTGATACAAATATAAAAGTGATATTATAAACAATGTTAATAATGAAATCGAGTAATATTGAAAAATATTACCTTTTTTGAAAAAATTTGATTCAATTTGACTACTGATTATTTGGCCTTGAATTTGAGGCCTTGATGCATTTTTTTAACGTCAACTATTTTAAAATAATGGTAATCGGTGGCTTAAAAGTGTAATACCATAAACTAACGAACACAAATTCCGTTTGTTCTTCAGTCTATGGTACCGGTAATACTAAATACAAATAGTAATTGGTAAATATAGTAATTAGACTGTATGAAGGTTCGCTTTAATCGTTTGATTGAAGGGTTGCCAAGTTGGAAAACAACTCATCCCTCAAACGATAAACATCCATATTATTTGTCAATTGTCTTGCCTCTATTATAGTTTTCAATGCACTGTCATCTCACCTACAGCTATTGACAACGAGTGACATCAATTAGGACATTTAACGATCCTATCTTTCATCCATAGCCTTAATTGGGGAACAATGGTTTTGTATCAAGTTTCGATGTTATACAAAAAAAGGGTATTGCACAGGAGTAGACCTATATAACATTGTTTTAGGATAGCGAAGACACCCATCAAATTCATAATTTTTTGGAGTGGGTTCAACTACGAATGGATGATAAAACTGTATTTAGTTTTCGGTTTCGTGTTTTTTTCTCTTGGTTTTCGAGTTTAATATGCAATTGAGAACGGTTGGCGTCAATTGGTTTATTATATACCTGAGTAGGCCTATCTGATGTACTTTTCAATCTTATAGGAAAAGAAAAAATCCCAGATCCTATAGTTGAAACACTTGCTACAAATATGATACAATTAATTACAATTATTCAGAATGGAATGTAGATGGGTTAATTTCATCATGTGAGTCTTTGTACGGAAAAGACACTGAGTATTTTTTTAAAAATTTCCAATCTGGTAAATATTTTGTAGGCCTACTTCAAATATTCATTTCTCGTAATGTTTCTATGTTCAAAATACGTTTGAAATAGTTATTATATTATAATAGTTGAAATAACTTATACCATAATGAAATTAAACTGTCGACACTTGTCTGTCTAGCGTGGAGTTTAAAAATATAATAAGATTCAAGTTACTCATGTTGAAAGCACAAATGGTTAGAAGTAGACACGACCGTTCGTTTCTGATACTGACGGTTAGAAGTGTCGACTCTTCGAGTGACAGGTTTCTGGCTATTGTCAATAGACAGTAACTAGCCCACGCAGAACGCTAGGCGCTCACAGCAGCGATGTTGTGCGGACCGCTCTCGGTTTAGAATGACTAGTACTACAAAATATCCGCTGCGTTTCGAAGCGCTATGGTCAGTAACCTGGCCCTCTATAAATTTCTCGCCTGTTTTTCGGAAGCTCGCTCAGCTCGTTGGCCCTCTATATTTTTCGGGACTGCTTTTTGGAAGCTCTGAGCAAACCGGTCTCGGTGGCTCGCCGACAATTTTAACACAGGATGTCCCTTCTTTAACCACTACAAATTCAATGCTGTAGCACAGCCTTTTTTATTCAGATCATACTGTTCTCTCACCATGGATATATATTACCTTACCGAGATACGTTACTCCTGCAGCCGATAGCGGCATACGCTCGTTCCAATCTTGGCGGCCAAATTGGACGTTTAAAAATAGAGGTAAAATTACTGATTAACCGTACCACGCCATTTTTTTTTCAATTTTTTTCAATTTTTTCTTCATTTTTATTAAAGTATATAAGCTCCGTTCCGCCTGCCGGCGGTATACGCGAGGTTTATACACTAACCTGACCCTAACCTAACCTACTGTCCACCTTTGTCGTCTTAGTCAGATCACAAAGCATCAACTTCAAGTGAGTAAAAACCATATTAAAACAAACAAAACACAAAAAGTCCAAACACTACATCATACATACAAACAAAATCTATCAGAAAACACCTCAAACAAGAATATCGGACAAAAATTAGCGATGGTACGTTGAACGATAAGATTACCCCATATCCTAGTTTACGATGTGAAGCTACTGCTGAGACACAAATATTTACGCTTTCGTAACGTTGAGTACCGGTAACGTATCTCGGTAATATATATCTAGGCCTATGCTCTCACTGCCCTTCCACTGGGGGTGTGCTTCCCATGTTAACCTATATCCATTTATTTTAGTTCACACAATCGCCGATGGTGGCGTTGTTTCCAGACCATGACGTCACTATCGAAAGACATTCAGTTTTATTAGTGTATCTGACATGTCATATCTCTAAACCTACAAACCCTTTTGAGAGTTTCTATACGAGAATTTGAATTAAGCAAGCATTCTATTAGGTCGTGACCGCGAGTTATTTACCTGTGTATTACAATATTACGAAGGATTTTCTGCTGTGTGTATATCTCCTTGCGATATACATGAGAATGCTCGTTCGTGAAGATCATACTTTCTGGGTGTAGATAAGTTAATTTTATGATAATCGATTCACCCCTAGCTTTGTGGCTTTATCTAACGCTAACCATTGAATGTACCAGAATCCTTACACTGGCCGACATTCAAAAGAGCATAACCTCTAAACGATTCTTGAAAGCTAAAAATCTAAAACAAGCTAATTTGCCATCTTCATACATGTAGCAACCAATGTGCAATTTTATTAAAAATAGCCAAAAATGTGACAGCAACCAGCTCTAGGTGATGCTTCAGAATGTCCCGACAGTGAAATTTCTATAGGCCTACTATGTATCAACATTATTGGTGACGATTTGGTGATCGAAGAAGGGATTCACCAAAGACTTACACTCAACCTATAGATAAGGTTTTTTTACTCTGGGATTTGCAGAGAAAAAAGTAGAGCAACAGTGTACTTGTAAATCGTTCTTTAATGTTGCTTATGAATTATTATTGGGCTTGTGCATGTGTTTTGTAAATTATAGAGATATTTAGGCCTACTGAGCTATTATAATTTCCTTCAATTTTTTTTTCTCATCAGCAATGAAATGCTCGGTCTATTTATGATAAAACCGTTTTTTGTTTTTTGTTCATCAGAAAAGGGTGATGTTAAAATTAAGATTGAAGCCTTGAAGAAAACAATAACGATGATTGTTAGCGGAGAACGCTTACCTGGTGTTCTCATGACAATCATACGGTTTGTGTTGCCTATGCAAGACCACATGATCAAGAAACTCTTGCTCATCTTCTGGGAGATTGTTCCAAAAACGAGTCCTGATGGGAAACTCATGCAGGAAATGATTCTCGTGTGTGATTCTTACAGAAAGGTATTTACCAGTCTTGTTCTAAATTCAAACCCAGATAACGGTAACCAATTAAATTGGGCCATGGGGTGTTTCCACCACTTCTTCTAGGGCAGACTTCTTTCTTATCAATCGGTTCCTGTCAGTTCCAATTGACTACCGTACCCCAAAGTGCTACCCTTCTGCCACCTTTCACTTGGTCGTCCAACTCTTCTCTTAGATCCATTGTTTTCTGCTATATCAAACATTGCTCTCTGTAATTTTTTTTTTCATTTTTCACATATATGCCTGTACTACCTAATTAGCTCCTTCTCCATTTTAAATGATAACCTTTCCACTTCCACTTCGTCCCTTATAATTCTGCTTCTCTTCTTCTCCATCTTTGACACTCCTGCCATGCTCCTCACAAACTTCATTTCTGCTGCATCTATTTTTTTAAATATTACACCAGTAATAATAAATTGAATTGATCATCTTGACCTTTTAAACAAGGATTTGCAACACCCCAACGAGTTCCTCAGAGGCTCTACATTGAGGTTCCTGTGCAAGCTGAAAGAACCAGAACTCTTGGAACCGCTCATGCCGTCAATAAGAGCATGCTTGGATCACAGACACTCTTACGTCCGACGTAATGCTGTGTTGGCAATCTTCACCATTTACAAGTGAGTTCTCCATTACCTAATCAAAGTAAGAAAATTACAATACGAAAAAAATCTCAAAACTACAATAATAGACAATATCAATTTTCTTTGATCACATCTTTTTTACTTTCAATACTTTAATCATTTGTATTGTGATATCCAGGAACTTTGAGTTCTTGATCCCTGATGCCCCGGAGCTGATAGCCTCGTTTCTGGAAGGTGAACAAGATATGTCTTGCAAGCGCAATGCCTTCTTGATGCTGCTGCATGCTGACCAGGATAGAGCCCTGTCGTACCTAGCTTCATGCCTTGAACAAGTCACTTCGTTTGGTGACATTCTGCAGTTGGTTATCGTGGAACTCATCTATAAGGTAAAACCATTCACTTACAATCGTGAGATTTATGTAGAGTAGAGTCTGGTGTACTTTTCTGCGCAGATTTAAAACCAAAGTATGCCTACTTGAAAGAAAAACTGAATGCGGAGAGATTTATGAACGTTTTGCATCTACAGGTTTGCCATGCCAATCCTAGTGAGAGATCAAGGTTCATCCGATGTATCTACAACCTGTTGAACTCCACTAGCCCAGCAGTGCGTTATGAAGCTGCTGGCACGCTTGTAACTCTGTCCAGCGCACCAACTGCAATCAAGGTAAGCTGCTGCTTCCAGGACCCTCATTCTGTAACAACTTTTTGTAGCGGTCGAATCCATTTCAACCGGAAACGGGACTGTTTTGATCTGTCGGCATTTTATAGCACTTATTTTCACATTTCGACCATGTTGAAACGGTCACTGTGGGGTTTGCGCACCAGCAACGGGATATTCATGGAATTATATGTGTAATTGAAATGTGTAATCGTGAATGTTGAGTGTATGTATGGTGTGGAAAGTGAGAAAACACTAGTAATAGTTGAATAAAAACAATTGACGGCTCAAAATAGGCGTGGCTTTACCAGCCAGCCAGTTGGATCATATCATTTGTAGTCATTTCAAGATACCCTGATTGAATATTTGAATTTGACTACAGTTCTAACAGCCCTGTTGATTGGACGGTATGATTTCTGACATCATAGGGGCGGAAACTGCGAGTCGTCAATTCACTTGCCATGTTAGTTGCTCTTATACATTTTCCAAGATGAGTGACAAATACTTTTAGGTTTGGCCATTTTTTTTTTTGGCGTTTCACTTGACTTTCATGTTTTGAACACAGTCTTCTTCATTCAGATCATTCTTCTCTTACAAAAACAAAGAAGGCTGTGGTTTTTATTTCATTTTCAACTAGGATGTGCATTCAATTAAATCTCGATCCAAATAATTAATTTATCACTCATCATTTTCGGCAATTATATAACCAAATTTCAAGTAAACCGGATGTTTATTGTCTATTGTATTGTCTGTTTAATAAGCCAAGTGTGAGTAAAGTCATAAAATCTACGGTGGCTCAGTCGTTGCATGTGTTTCACTTGAAAATAAGCGATATATCGCACTTTTTCTAACTCCTTTGTTTTCGGATACCTGCCCGTTTCCATCAGTGCTATAGAATACCAATTACTACTGCGGTTGAAACAGAACCAAAGCGATATCGAAATGGTTTCGACTAGTCTAGTAACGGACAGAAGTTATAGAATGAGGCCCCAGGGCATTTTTGATTGGAATAGTTCAATGATTGAGTTCATGTCAGACGAAGCTTAAATTTTTAAAATTAATTTCAAGATGATTTTATTGAAGTAATTGGACTAAGCCTTACCAGTATTAATACAAGGATGTAAGAGAAATTGGCTCAAATTGTAAAGTAAATGGTGTAACCTATGTAGGCCTGCTGTAGGCCTATATTAAGTATTATTATCAATAACTTGATTTGGTTCTGCTTTCCGTTGATAGCCGCCTCTAATTGAAACCAAAGGACTAATATATCAACTCAGAGTAACATTCTTTATTCTACTCGTTCACTGACATTAGTCAGATAATGTTCACCATATATTTTTATCAGTTATTTACGTAATGCCCTATTACTAGGCTGCCGCTTCTTGCTACATTGAGCTGATCGTAAAGGAGAGCGACAACAACGTGAAGCTGATTGTGCTGGATCGTCTGATCGCGCTCAAGGAACAGCCGACACACGAACGAGTGCTGCAAGACTTGGTGATGGACATACTGCGAGTGTTGGCAGCACCGGATCTCGAGGTGCGCAAGAAGACTCTGAATCTGGCTCTGGAACTTGTGTCGTCGCGGAACATTGAAGAGCTAGTGCTTGTACTGCGCAAGGTAAAACCCGTGTTTGCTTATAACTTGATTGGTTAATGTAGCATGTGAGCTTACACTTGATTCATTGATGATTCCTTATAATTATAAGTAAGTGCTATATTGTAATACGGTACTTGCTTTCTGCGTGCAGGAAGTTGGCAAGACTCAGGACGGCGGAGACCAAGAAGACAGCGGCAAGTACCGTCAACTATTGGTGCGTACTCTGCACAGCTGCTGCATCAAGTTCCCCGACGTCGCTGCCACTGTCATACCGGTGCTGATGGAATTCTTGTCCGATTCAAACGAGTTAGCCGCCGCAGACGTGCTAGTGTTTGTACGAGAAGCGATACACAAGTTTGAGCCTCTCAGGCCACTCATCATTCAGAAGCTGCTCGAGGCTTTCCCGGCGGTCAGGTCCGTCAAGGTGAGTCAAAATTTGATCTCGGGGCGATGCCCCACTGTAAATATAGATGCCAATTGGGATTACGATTTTGATTTTGAGTACGATTTCTATGAAACCGTCTCATTTCTGAACCAGGCCTGAACTTGAAATATTATCCATGCAGGATACATATAATTCATAATTTTATGTTTTATTCAAACTCAATTTCTGTGCTTCACTGATTCATTGAGTGCTTGATTTCTATTCTTCAAACTGCTACACACGTGCACGCGAGTTTTGGCTTGCTGTGCCCGCCACGCTAGACACGCGCTGAGCTGTTTTGAATTCCGCGCTATATCAATTATTTTCTACTGAACTGCAAACTGTAGTTATCGACCTAATTTTTTGTGTGCTCTCACACGATCTATTGGTTGAATATTCGTACTTCTTCTAAATAACGTCGACTTTCAATTCATTACATAATAGTAGCGATTATTCAGATGAAAGTTTTTTATTTCCAAGCTCCCGCGGCAATGCTAGGTTTTCTCCGCCTAGGCCTAGAAATCGAAAATGAGTATTTATGAATTTATTATCTGCTTCTCCATCACTCTTGTATTTTTGTATAGGCTACTTCCGTAAACCTTTTCCTGCGGTGTCTCGAAAAAATTGATGAGAAATAATTATAAATGAAGAATCTGGAGTCATTTGTGCCAGCTAGTGCATTTTGGTAAAAAACACACAGCACAGGGTGTACAGCTACTGTCAGAAAACTCAGCAGCTAAAAGGTTTAATGTCCATATTGATAATTACCAGGCAAACGTAGCAGCTCTAGGTACCATGATCGACTCAATAATATAGGCAACCCAAATATCGCAGCTATATTACCGCGAGAGACATATCCTCCCCGCTAGTACATAATACCCACGGAATCAAACCGATGTGGCCCAAAAACTATACAATTTCAAGTTGGATAAGTATTTATGTCCAGAAAAAATTTCACGTTGACCAGTCAAACCATGCGCTTGTGCTATGCATACAAAAGAACAACAACAAAACACACAGAAAAAGCTCCGTAAGAGTAGGAAGGAAGTCTTTGCGATCGCTCATCCAATTATCAGTCTGGTTTTCATAATTCCTAATTTTATTATTTAATATACTATTTAATATAAGCCGGCTATTATTATGTAATATTCAATTTAATGATCAATAATTGGAAACTTGTCCCGACTGTTCCAACTGTTTTCTGTTTTAACAATCTATCACGAAAGGTACGATTCACAATCATTCATCAATTTACATTTAAATTTTAGTCGACTTCATAGAAAAAACAAACATTTTTTAGATATCTTTATATCTTCTGTGCAATTCAACTGTTGATCATTCAGCGTGGAAATTTGCTCTGGTGTTTTGCTACAGGTACACCGCGCGGCGCTTTGGGTGCTTGGCGAGTATGCCAGCACGGCGGCGGACATCGAGACTGTCATGAGTCAGATCCACCGAGCGTTGGGCGAGCTGCCGCTGCTAGAGACCGAGCTGAAGAGTGCTGCGACGGGTGGCGAGGCAGGAGGGGACGAATCTGCCGCCCCGGCCGCCACCGCCACCACTCCCCACCAGCTAGTCACGTCCGATGGAACATACGCCACTCAGTCGGCGTTCAACACCAACGTCAATCGTAAGGCCGAGGCCAGGCCTCCACTTAGGTAATTTATTGATAATGGTAGATAATTTACCTACGGTACCTCTTTGAATTGCTCATTGTTTAATATATGTAATTAGTTCATGTTTGAAAAGCACTCAATCGTAACCAGTCATGTTTTTTTTGTGTTCGCAGGCAATACCTGATGGACGGGGACTTCTTCATAGGTGCTGCCCTCGGCACTACCCTCGCCAAGCTGGCTCTGCGCTATGCCGCATTGATGCCAACGGAGACTAAACAGCACAACAAGTTCACGACCGACGCAATGATCATCATCGCTTCCGTGTTGCACCTCGGCAAATCAGGTAAGGTTATCATTCTAACTATGGTGAAATATTCTTGGTTAATGAATTCTTAGATTGAATATTTTAATACCAATGCTGGAAATGTCCGGATCTATATCACTTAAACGGTCATAATGTGTTCAAGACTTTCGGAAACTGAAAGACTTTTATCTAAGGCGGAAAATTATTGTCGCAGACAGCGCAGTCCTGGTGTTGAAGTTTGTGGGTTTTAAATAATCAAAATGGGGTGGTAAGATCGCCCTTGTGGTGCCCCGTCCAAACAATCCTATCTTTCATCCATAGCCATAATTGGGAAACAATGATTTTGCATCAAGTTTTGATGTTATTAAAAAAAAAATATATATATATATATATATATATATATATATATATATATATATATATATATATATATATATTATATATATTTATATATATATATATATATATATATATATATATATATATATATATATATATATATATATATATATATATATATATATATATATATATATATATATATATATATATATATATATATATTATATATATTTATATATATATATATATATATATGTATATTTTTGGTCAAAATTGATTCAATAATGAACTAGAAGTGTCCATTTTTGTGTAGATCTGAACTCTGTATCAGGTTAATCAGTAGTTAGGAATTAAAAACAAAAGTACCGTAGTTATTTTCCCAAGAAATGATGTTCAATCCATCAACTGTACTATATTATGCAGTCTATCGAGTTTGTAGAATGGAAATGAGGTTGCCGTTCGATTTCAATATTTTCGATCGATTCAATATCTTAATACTTGGATTCAATATAAAACTGAATTCTGTGATATTCAATACATTCAATATTGAAACATTGGTTAATATCGATTGAACCACATAATTGAAATTGACATTAAAATATTATAAAGTTTTTGAAATAATTTTCTGTAGATCAACAAAGTTGCAAATCCAAGTGTAAACGAACCCCCCCCCCTCCCCCCACCTAGACACACACACACACACACACACAGCCCATAGCATTTATTTTTCACTGCAGTAGGCCTACTTATAAAATGGTCAAGACTTTTTACTACGAAGCTCGCATTTATTTTGATACACTAGGGAAACACTGGATTTGCATTGTGAGATGAGCTTATAAGTATGGAAATCTAGAATGAAAAATATTTCGTAAGATCAATCCACATCTACGGACCTTGGATTACTTCAAACGTTCAAAAACCTTACCTGCAACTTGTTGATATTTATAGTGCTGCAACCTGTCGCACATACACTTTGCAAAACCAATTGCTCCCAATGTTCAATACTAAGAAAACGCCATATATGCGTTGTTAGACGAGCGGATAGTATTAGTATGTCGACTTTTATGGCCAAACTTTTGCCTACATTCGCCAATTGGGTGACATTTTATTCAGAAATGGGTAAAAACTGCTTCGAGAGGTACCAATTTAGCACATTTTATGGTTTTCCTTCGAAATGGCTCACCCGATCAAGCTGAAAGTTTTCAGAAATGTGTATCAACATGTAACCCTACTTCACGCAAAAATTTTTTTTTTTTGAAAATAAAAACATTTCCTTTTTTTCCGCCGTGTTATTCTAATGGGTATTTTTGAAATTTCTAAAATTCATAAAAAAAAAGTTAACATCCGATATTGCCACAAAACTATACAGATCCAAGTTAGATAAGAAACCATAATGAAAAAAGGTTTGAAGTTGATAGCTGTAGTCGTTACCTGTAGAGAACCGACAAAAAAACATTAAAAAAAAAAAACATAAAAACGAACACCAAATTTTTTCAGTATGTCAAATTGAATCCTCGCTAAAGCTCGACTAAAAATGTATACTCTTATTGCGTTTTCTTTGTTATTTGTCATCCGATTGTTGTGAAAGTCATTGAAAATATCCGTGATTAAGTTCTCCATATTCGGTGGGAATTTTGAAGTTTTTGAAAATTTTCCACATTTCAAGTATTTTCTATCCGTGTTATTATTATGAGGATTTCTAAAACTTTCCGATATTTTTCCGGAAAAACTTTCCGACCGATTTTTCTGAAGAACAATCCCAGCCTATTCTGGTATGACAGGAATATGTAGAAAAAGTTTCAAGTCGATCGGTAATTTTTCCTGACCTGTATGCCGCGCACAAAATTACAAAAAAAAAACATAAAAACCAAGCCCATTTTTTTTCGGTATGCGGAATGGAATCTTTGCTACGCTCATCTAAATATCGATGAAAAATTTTGCTACCCTATTTTTCGATCAATATTCAATACTGAAATGTTGATAGATCGCTTGCAATTTTCCAATTTTCATTTAGAATAGTAACTGTTGTACCAATGTAGGCTAAATTGTTTTCATATCTAGCATGTGAAAAGTATGTGCTTTCTGTGGCATTTTCTTAGTTGTTAATTGTGTCGGTTTGCTATGTAGGCTTACCTGCTAAGAGCCTTAGCAACGACGACGCTGAACGGATGTTGCTCTGCCTGCGAGTATTGTCCGAACGCACGCCCGCCATCGAACGAATATTCAGCAACAACTGCCGACGAGCGTTGGCTCTGATGCTTGATGCCAAAGCAGACGAAGAGACGTCTACACAGAAGGTGAGAAACATAATTTCACTTAACTTGTCAGCCTTTATGTTCAGAGTGAGACGAGTGGTCAAGTGGCTAGTACACTGAGCCGTCATTCAAGAGATCAGGGTTCAATTCCCGCCATCGTTGACAATCCTCTGACAGGTTTTTCGTGGTTTTCCTATCGTTAAGGTCGATACTGAGATGGTTCTTCAACAATAAGCTGACCAACGCCCTCCGACTATCCAAAAACACCTGATAAAATAACTTTCGATCTTACCACCCGATCATCTCATATATAATTTACTGATGCCAATAGATCGTAGTCGTCAGTACAGTGCGTTGTTAAACCCTATATAAATAAATACATTCATTTTCAGAACTGGGCCCAACTTGGATCTAATAGTGATTGACATTGTCACTGTTAATTTATTCTTGCTGAAAATTGACTTGTTCATTGCCAACGTTGTAAAGTGTAAATGTTCGATGACGTGCGCTTAGGCCAAGAAGAAACAGAGCAGCGTGATCCAAGCCGACGACCCGATCCCATTCGTCCAGCTGTGCTTGCTGCGCGGCGGAGAGCTGGGTGGGGCAGAGAACGTGTTCGAGGCAGCGCTCAGCCAGGCAGTTGTGGGAGGACTTCGCGATCAGTCTGGTGCAGCACAGGCTGGGAAACTTAACAAAGTCACGCAGCTGACGGGCTTTTCAGACCCCGTCTACGCGGAGGCGTACGTCAACGTCAACCAGTACGACATCGTTTTGGACGTACTGGTAGTCAATCAGACAGGTGAGTTCTTTGCCCAAAACTGTCTTATTTTATCGAATTCTCATCAGATTGTAGGAATAAGCCTTGCCTGAATGTAGCAACAGAAGATCTGAGCTGTTTGAAATTTTTTTATGATTAGTAGGCCTACCGGTACCTAGATAGAAGGAATCAAAAAATCTTCCGTTATCTTTCAACTATAAGAACATTTATTTATCCATCTTCTATCCAGCTGATCAAGTAAAGTCCTATACCATTTTGGAATTTTGCCTATAGGCGACACATTGCAGAACTGCACGCTGGAGTTGGCAACACTGGGTGATTTGAAGCTGGTGGAAAAACCGCAGCCTGTCGTGTTGGCACCAAGAGACTTCTGTAACATCAAGGCCAACGTCAAAGTCGCTTCCACCGAGAACGGAATCATATTTGGCAACATTGGTGAGTATTAACGATGGCATTCAAATAAAACATTTAAGGTACGTTCATTGAGCCACGGCATTTTTGCCGGCCGGCAATCTTGTCGGGTGCCGTAGCACGTTGAATGATTTGTACTGTTCATTCTACCACGACAAAAGTTCGGTTATATTGCGGACTCAAGGCAATTATATATCGAATCAATGCGATAACCATGGCAATGTCATCAGTGATCGAGCTCGACAGTCGATAGTGCGTAAGCAAAACAAACAGTCTGAGTATAAAAGTGGCCGTGAGATCGTCTACGTCATCATGGCAAGTCTGTCGTCCGGCAAAATGTTCAACTTGAACCAACTTTCAAGGTCACAGTGAACGACAAGCCCGGCAAGTCTGTGATTTGCTCATTCATTTTGACAGCACGGCTTATTCGTGTTGCCGTGGCTCTATGAACGTACCTTTGGGCATTTTTTTTTTTTCAATGTACCGTATTTAAAGACAATTTTTATACTTTTTTCAAATTTTCAAAAATTATTGCTTATAAAATGGGCCCATTTTGAGAATGAATCTCCAGGAAAAATATAACTTGAAATGATGAATTAACGTTTTTTATTTTATTTTTTTCCAAGAAAAAAAGAGATGGGTCCTATTTGAAAAATAAAATTTAAAAGTGAAAATAGTTTGAACTTCTCAGCTTTAACAAATCAGTATTTTTTACTATCAATTTGCAAATCAGAATTCTGATTGATCAAAGTTATTTTTTATATGAGTTTGTCAATTTGCCAAGACAGGTTTAGGCTAATGAATTCGCTTGGATTTCAACAAATTTGTTCGGCCTCATAATTAGCGTCCTAGAAAAAGAGTACCGATAGCCTTCTATTTTAAAACATTGAATCTATTTGTCCAGTTTATGATGTGACTGGTGCCGCGTCTGACCGCAACGTTGTCGTGCTCAATGACATTCACATCGACATCATGGACTATATCGTTCCGGCAACGTGTAATGACACAGAATTCAGACAAATGTGGGCTGAGTTCGAGTGGGAGAACAAGGTAGGAGAAACATAAGTAAACAATTTGAGTGTTGACCTACAAAATAATCTCTCATCCTATGCCCACCATTCGTTATATTTTAATTCAGAGGCCATTCTTGAACGGTTCCACGCACTACATTAGAGTGCGTTTTTCGTTATTTTGACAAAAACTTCTGTTCTGTATTCTTCAAAAGTTGGTTTACTCCTGCTGAATGTTGTCATTTTCGATTTATAAATGTCGAAAATAAAGATCCTCCATGCTATGCATCTCTTATTGTTCTCACATTTGTGAGGTTACATTGTCCGATACTTGTCGAACTCTGTTTCTAACTTTGTAGCCTATTTTTGTGTTTCAGGTGTCAGTTAATACTAACCTGACAGATCTGCACGATTACCTGCGCCACCTCATCAGCAGTACCAACATGAAGTGTTTGACACCGGAGAAGGTACGTAACTCTTTTGCCCATGTTGATGTATTTAATTGGTTACTTCTCTAGAACTTGGTACAGTATTACCAGCCGAGTGAAGGTGCGCAAGATAGAGGTACAGTGAAACCTCTATCCATTGTTTTTCAAGGGACCAGGAAAATAAAACGATCCATCTAGGAAAATTCAACATTGATTACCGGTATATGGAAGTGGGGTGAGAAAAAATGAATGATAAAAGCGGGAAAATGATGGATCCGGGAACGATGCATAGAGGTTTTCACTGTGATTGACGATAGCATGTAACACCGAGGCTACAATATATTTTAGGCAACAGAGACAAAAATTGTTAGTCAACTATGAAACATAATGCACATCAGTCTACCGTAGTATTTTTATCCAGTTCTTTATAAGCATTCTTTCTTACCTAATGGAATCATCAAGTATAAAAATTAGAGATGGGCCGATTCCAGATTTTTCCGATTCCGATACCGATTCTTGGATTTTTAAGAATGATTCCGATTCTTGACCGATTGTGATTTCCCAAATCCCATACTTCACTTCTCTTTTTCTTTATTGTGGATGCCATAACTCATATCAAGTCTACAGATAGAAAAAAAAACACAATACGAGTTAATATTAAGTATTAACCTAAAGAGGCAGCCACAAAGATTGAGTGGCAGCCATGTTGTTTGTTAGCATCTATGACTGACAGTAGCATCATCCTTATTGGTTTATGTCCTAGAGCCAATAAGACGTCTCCTAGCTTGAACAGCTGCACTGATTGGTTTAAATTTTCAAACATTTCATTCAGCTTGGCGCGTTTTTCGAATTAATCGGAATCGTTAAAAGTGAGCAAAAATTAGAAGAATTGCGATTCTTACGATTCCCTAAGAATCTTAGGAATCGGTAGAGTCGGAATCGGTATCAACCCATCTCTAATTAAAATATGTTATGAGAATTCATTTCAATAGGCCTACAGTGTAGATAATCTGATGCTTAGCTAAGTTGAATGTATCTATCTACTAATCCATGTTATATTCTGTTTGTAGGCCTTGTCTGGCCAGTGCGGCTTCATGGCTGCCAACATGTACGCAAGGTCAATCTTCGGTGAAGACGCGTTGGCCAACCTGAGCATCGAGAAGCCCTTCAACAAGCCTGACGCACCGGTTACTGGACACATACGCATACGAGCCAAGAGCCAGGTACATTATTCACTTTATATCAAGTTTTAACACAAACAACTCACATTAACCTACATGTTGTACAAGAAAACAACTGCAAAGCTTTAGTAGCATTGCAAAACTGAAATAATAACATTTTTCAACATGCTAATGTATTTATAAATGATACAGTGAAATCTCTCTGTATCATTCTTGGGTCCATTGAATTCCTGTTTCTATCATTGTGTCTCATCTTACAACCAATATTAAATTTTCCTAGGTGGGGCCAATTCCTGCACGGATAGATTTTTCCCCTGCTCCCTTGAAAAACGAAAGACAGGTTTCACTGTGAATGATAAATCATAAGCCTCTGTTAATTATTGTTGGAAATAGTCACAATTTGGAATTCGAGACATAAGGACGTAGGCCGTCCAACATTTTATTTCTTATTCAGGCCTTCCGGGCTTTTGGAATGCGAATCGGATACCGAGTGAGCTTGCAATGCGAATGTGCCATCCACAGAGTCAGTGAATTTCACTTCAGATAAGTTAATAACATGAAAGTTAAAACATTGTTCAGCTCCTCTACTTACTAACAAGTTATCACGAACAAGTTCACATACTTGTTGAGTGAATACGTAATTTGTCAAACTATACGTTCAAACTATAGGCCTACTCCAAAATAGCGAAAAATATTAGAAGTTTAGTGCAGTATGATCTATCTGATAATCAGGACTAAATCCAGCTATACTCCACTGTCCGTTATAAATACTCAATATCCGTTATAACTTTTTTTTTTAAAAAAACATCAAAACTTGATACGAAATCATTGTTTCCCAATTAAGGCTATAGATGAAAGGTAGGATTGTTTGGACGGGGCACCACAAGGGCGATCTTACCACACCATTTTAATTATTTAAAACCAATGAACTTCAACACCAGGACTGCGCTGTCTGACCATAATCTTTCTCCGTAGATTAAAGTCTTTCAGTTTACGAAAGTCCAGAACACATTATACATTAACATCAGTCCTGCACTATTACTAAACCCAACTCTGCCACCCTCGATAGCTCGGTCAGCTGAGGCACCGCTTCAGCAACTGAAGTCACCGTTTGGGGTCGGTTCGAGTCCCGCATAAGGCATGGGTTTTTGTAAACGTCCTTTCACTTATCATCACTTCATAATTTCATAATCATCTGCTCATTCGTACCCTCGTATGACCTAGCTGTTGGTGGGGTCGTTAAGCAAACAATAATCATCATCACTGAACCCAACCCTTGGTGAACAATGACAACGACGTCAAAGGTTTCATCGAATTGTAGACATACATTTTCCATGTGTCACTCTGAGAAGATAATTACTAATTAACAACTAGGCTACGCAAATGTTTTGTTTTCATTTTTTGAAAGGTATACCGTATAGCGTACGTATTACCAAAGCAATTATTATGCGCGGTGCCATGAGTGGCTGGAAAATATGTAAGACCTTGGCGTACAGTTGGCGGTTATTTATCATGATTCTCTCTTGCTTACGTTGGATCCATCTCATCGACTGTAGTGTTGGTTATTTCACATTGGCTTTGGTTGAAACAAGGTTAATTCTAGTCATCATTTTTGCAAAACACCCATGCTCTCCCAACAATTCATTACAAAGAGCATTCTCCTAGTAATTAAGTGTTTGCTTTGTTTTCAGGGAATGGCTTTGAGTCTAGGAGATAAGATCAACATGACTCAGAAGGGTCCTTCCAAGACTTGCAGCGGATAGTTCATCCAATAGTTCTATAATTATTATAATAACATGATAAATAGACTAGTATCAATATGCAGTACCACCTTGATGGTACAACTTTGAGGGGAGGTTGAAAATTACAAAAAAAAAACATTTTAGTGTGAATATAAATTGAATATTTTATATTCCACTTACCCTACCCAGCTGAGAAACCAGTCAGGTAATATATTGAATTGATGGAATTTAATAATTTTCCTGTAGGCCTACTTTCAAAATTAGAGATTTTTTTCTGTTTACCATGTTTTACTTACGGTACTTTGGCTTGTATTGTATTATACAATGAAGTCCTAGGTCGCAAGATTTACCATTTCACTTTTTAATTCCTAGGCCTATATTTAAAAAAATGTCATACTACAGGTAATAAACCATTGGCTCCAACAGTGAAATAAGATTTGAAATTATGTAAGATTGAGTACATGGAATAAATGGTCAGGAAACGTGTCATACTCTGAAAAATGTGGGAATCCTGATAGTAACCTAGAGTCAACTCATCTAGAAAGCAAAACCTATCTCAGTCATCGTTGATACAGTAGAGTATTTGAAAATACACGTGCGTTCTTTAAAATTAGACTTTCACAAATTGTCGCTGTACTTCAAGCGTCACTGTAGCGCTGGCAACCTATGCTCTTGTTGTGTAATTCATCACTGTCACCTATGAAGAAGGTTGTACAATCAAGGTTCTACAGCTCTCTTGTGTTAGCCAGTTACAGGCAGGTGCATAGTAAAATTGCATAAATTCTTGTTGTTTATTGTCCCCACTGTCATCTTTCTAGCCAATATATGTGCTGAAATATAAAGGTATATTATAACACCTTGCTGACTATTTCTTGTCTACCATTCTGTGTTCCTATCCTATTTTCTAATATTGTAATACTTGCGTAAACAAGGCCATTACCAAGATTCAAGTATGAAGTTTGAAGTTTAATCTATGGTTTGGTATAATTACTGAGTAATCTGAACCCATTTCAATCATTCATTAGATTTGAAACATTTTTTCATAATTAACACCATTTAGAAGTGGCACCTCTTATTTATTCAAGACTTTGAGGCGGTTTGTCACCAAATTTAATTAATTACATATTGACTATTTGAATTGAAATTAAATTAAGTAACTTTAGCGCCTGTGCTGTCTCTGACCGTACTTCTTTGCCACAGATAGAAGTCTCAGTTTTCCAAAAGTCCAAACAAGTGAGAACCGTTTTTGTGAAGTTTCCGGACATTACCAACATTGTATTGAGACTGAAATAAGCAAGCGAATGCTGATGAACAATTTTGACAAATTAAACCCCATCTGCAATTCGTCTGTTCATGAGCAATAGCAATTTTTTCTATTGTGATTCTAATAGTAAATAATAATTTGATAATGTACAAAACAGGAAAAACTAAAATGGGATTACTTTTCAAGAATTGGAAAATAAAATCCAACTGCGAAAACTAATATAGTGCACGGGTGGTTTGCTGTCCACCTCTTGTTAATAAAAGAATGCAATATAATTTCATTAATTTGTATTTAATCAATATTGTTATATGAGAAAACTGAATTTGTAAATAATAATTTAGCTACGCATTTTTTAATAACTGTTCTCCATCCACATGATGAAGGCTCGTGCCCATGGTTACACCACGGTCCGGCCGGGCGTGTTTCTCCTGCATTTGCTAGACTTGTCCAAGTCAAGACGTACAATAGTCAGTTGGGACCTCCACCCCACAGTCTAGATTTAGGTCTTGAGTCTAGACCATGCTCCAGCTCTTCTCTACTCCAGCCTACGCGATGAGACGTCTGTAGCCAATCGGAGACGGCTACAAGTGGTTGCTATGCAGAGTTGAGCGAGGTCACGGTAGTAGGTGTACCACTGTTAGTTGGCCTTAGGTAGGCCATATATGTATATTATTATTACCTTACCAAGATGCGTAACTCCTGCAGCCGATAGCGACATATGCTCGTTCCAATCTAGGTGGCCATATTGGACATTTAAAAATAGAATCTAGCAAGGCATTCTATATTATCACTAATATATGTCAAATATGGCAGAAACTTCCCGGTTTGTAAAGCGATGTGAAGCTACTGCCGAGACACAAATATGTGGAAAAAAAATGATCTCGGTAATATATATCTTTGGGTAGGGTAAATCGTAGGTATGAAACTGAACTGTTAACTATACCCTAGAACATCACATATATACATACATACATATATATATATCAAGGGCGCCGACTCCGTGGGTGCTCAGCAGGGTCCAAAGCACCCGTCGAATCTTTCCGAGGGGTGCGGAACACCCTTCGGAAATTCAACTCATCACTATAATTTCGATCTTGTATGTTTTCCTAGATATCGACTTGTATTTCAAGTTATACATTTAAAATACTAAGAATATCAGTGTTACAGTTTTGGAGAAGTGTTCGACTACATTAAATTCGAGCCTCTTTTCAGATCGTACTTTGCTTGGTGGGGGGGGGGGGGGGAGAGGGTCATAAATTATTTCTTTGTCAGTGAATCTTCAACAGTTACTGTATAGGGATAATGAACATGTTGACCATTCTGGTTGCAGGTGCATTTTGTGAGCACTTTGAGGATATAATAAACCCTCAAGCTGACAATTTTTACGTCACACCTATCTCTTTCAACTCGGAGCTTTAAACACATGATGCATTTTATCATGCATTATTCATTTTATAGCATTGCATTTGAGATTTCATTCATGACTTCTCACAGCTTTCGGGTCCCAACTTTAATCTAGTAACAAACTGGATATCTTCCTTTTTGGTTTGTAATTCTGGGGTAGTTGCCGAACGATTTTTTTAACGAGTAGTCGTGAAGCTTCAATGAATGACATAGTTGTAGCTCGAGTGAATATGGAATTATAGCAATCATTTGAAAAATGCGTCATTATGAAGCATATTGTTTCGATAGATGATTGCTCTTTATTTCTATAACATTGTTTGCAGTGGATCAAAAGAACTGAACATTATGGATACTTGTGATAATCCGGTTATTGAGTTAATCATAAATATACAATATAAATATATATTCATAGATATTAAATTACGAATCTGGATGTCGTAGACTGGGAACTCATGCTGGGATTATAGCAATAATGTTGTGCTTTTTGTGACGAGTTTTTAATGTTAATTTTCCATTTTCAAATAATATTTCGTCGCTGTATTGGTAAGTCACTGACTAAAACCCTTGTCAGAATAATATTGTCATTTTTACCATTATTATTACCGCCCTCTATATCGCCTACGTTAAGAACTTCGTAAAATATCTTACGTATTTCTACATTTTTTCCCCACCTGCTCCACATTGGTCCTCCTACCTTCTTGGATGAAGGGGTGGATTAAAAACCTTGATCGATTCATTTAGGTCGTAGCTATATGATAAACAAGATATTTGCTCTGAATGCGTAAACGATGAACCAAAGTTCCGTTATAGAACATAAATTTAATGCAATACAACTTTATTTGATACAAAATTAATTATAATGACCAGAACTATCAGTGTAGTTTGAAATGTACCATGTCAAATTTTTCAGCTGACCCTTGTAAATAAATATGCAACTTGGAATGTATTGGAGTCTATCCATTGTAACTTCATAGTAACGGAAAAATTACGAATCTTTTTCAGTTGATTTGTTTCGATGTGCTCAATAAAAGTATTTTTAAAAATCATAGGCCAACTGGGCTAAATTATATAGGCCTATATATGAGTATATGAATAAATCAATTTGAATTTTTGTCACTTCCCTATCATTCAACATGCAATCTTCAAATTTTATGCGATTTTTTGACAGACGATTCAAATATACTAATACGTATTGACATTGAATAAAAAAAATGGTTTCATCGTGGATGAAGATATTACGAATGGATTTTGAATTGTGAAAATATAAATGTAAGTATCTTTTTAATTCTTGATTACAGTCATTTGAGGAGGAAAATTGTATCTATTATTACTAATATTTTGACTATCAACTATCATTATATTATTTTTATCACTAGGCCTACCATTATTATACGATACCCATACTTTCTATACAATGTATTGTAATGGTGTTTGGTGTGCTGGTAATGTATTGTGTAAAAATAAAGAAAATGAAATAACAATAAAAAATGAAGTAAAAATACTGAAAATGGCAACATGATATTATAAAATAATAACACCATGAATATAGATTGCTGTAACTTTGAAGAGAAAAATATTGCAAATGTTTCTGTTTTAATTTCTATTGGAGAATAAATTTGTTCAATAAGATCTAAAATTTTCCCTTTTTAAAACATTTTTCTCAAAACTACTTTCCAACTCTCCTGACCAAACGACGGATATATTTCAATGTGGCAACATGAGAGTGAATGTCTTTTGGGCAAATGTTTTGGAACTGAATATATTTTGATTCAGAAAAAGCATGGAGAATAGTTCAGTTATAGGGAAAAAACTCGTGAAAATAGTCTGATGTCTATGTTGACTACCTTGTTTAAATAGTTCCTGGTGCTATTTTTTCGCTTAGGAAACGCATAACATTTTCCTAATGTTCAATTTTTGCTGTGTTTCATTCATAGTGATACACTAGAGCAATCTCTATTTTGATCATAAAATGCATGTAATCTGATATTTTTTCCAAATTCCAGAGCCATGTTCCAGCAATTCCAACCTCGAGAATGTCCATTGATTATACTATTGAAAATAACTTTGATAATTGTCCATAGTGATTCAATCATTGGGCTCCAAAACTGCTTGTAAATATCAAAAATCTCTTGAAAAATGACATGGGCCTATTTCAAAAAATTCCCTGCGCCCGCAGGATTTGCTTGGACAAATCGTAAAAGTATAACTTCGAAAATGTCCATGATGATTCAATTAAGACTCCAAAACCACTTGTGAATCGCAAAATTCACTTGAAAAAATGTCCATATATTCAAAAATTCCCTGCGGGGCTCTGCTCGGGGACTTCCTCTCCTTAGACCCTCTTTTCGCACGCGGTAGGTGTCCAGCTGGGTGGTTATTTTATTTATGTAACCTGTGCGCCCCTACAATACACAAATCCTAACGGTGTCCCTGCACTGAAGTTGACTGAACCTATATGGAAACTTTCCAAATCACTACATATCATATCTAGAGTGAAATTTGAGTGAAGTGAGTAGAAAACTATTATCGCGTATCATCACAAGCTTCGCCCTTGAATTTATAAAATCTACTCATATGTCGCCCAGGACGCAAAAACATCACGAGCCGGCCCTGTCACTGCCCTCCTATTTTCTAATTCATTTCTACAATAATAAAGGAGGCCTTGTTTTAATCATTTTTAATTAATTGGTGACACCTGTTGCTTGGATTCAATTGGTATAGCCTTGAGTGATTTGAAAAAATTACATTATAATTATATTATTTTACATCAAAACGGCTGATCCGATTTGAGTGAAAGTTCGGAATAATGCGTATCATTACACTATTATATTGAAATTTCATGAGAATTTGAATTCTCTCAAAGGAAATATTTTTACGATTTTTTTCCTCGGGTTATTCTTATGGGATTTTTGAAAACTTTGAAATAAGTTTTCTCAGAAGTGATTCAACCAATTGTGCCTTAAAACCATGCAGTATCAAATTAGATGAAGAAACACTTGTGTATGCCAAGTTTCAACTGAATTTTCATTACCGTGTGACCTGTGGAGTGCAAAAAAGCACATTTTTTTTAGTATGGTGAAATTGAGTCTTTGCTTTGCTCATCCAATTATTTGTTCATATTATATCATTGATTAGATGTAGCTTCTTTGAAATTTATACTTTATTAATATTTAATACTAATATTTTATTATAACATACAAAATATATTGGGCAAATAAAGACTTGGGCCTAAATTACACATTGGACCTACTTTGTACACCTATTCAATAATAAATAATGATGGAACAAACCATTAGTGAAAACAATAATATTTTTCATCATTACTGGTACTTCTGATTTTAATTTATCAAATTTGATTTATTTTAGACAAAATCTACATACCGATAAAATTTAATATAACAAAATCATTAGTAAAAGCAAAAAAATATATATTATCCACCCAGATAACCAACTTATTTAGGTCAGACGGTGTAACACCAAATTATTCAGGGCAGACGCCTTAGTTCTCGGATTTTGCCAAATCCTTTTGAAACAATAGTGTCTATCATGATCACTTCCGATTATATTTATACACGAGAATATGTTATTTGTTGCCGCACTGATCGATGAGCAAGAGCATATCAACATATCTTTGGATTGGTTATATCATTTGAGTTTAAACTCAATGTTCATATACATCCACCTTGAGATCCCAAAAATTACGTCACTGACCTCCTATTTCCCAATTAATTTCTATTAGGGTTTTAAGGCGCATCGACAGCGAGGTCATTTAGCGCGATTAATTTCTATAATAAAAAAAAAAAAAAAAAAAAATGATGAATGCAATTTTTTCAAATCTCTCAAAGCTATAAAGAATAAAGATACGGTACCAATTGAATCCAAGCAACAGGTGTCACCAATTGATTGTAAGTGATTAAAACAATGTCTTCTTTATTATAATTAATTTCTATAATAATAAAGAAGACATTGTTTTAATCACTTACAATCAATTGGTGACACCTGTTGCTTGGATTCAATTGGTACGGTATCTTTATTCTTTATAGCTTTGAGAGATTTTAAAAAATTGCATTATATATTTTTTACATCAAAACGGCTGATCCGATTTGAGTGAAAGTTCAGAGTAATGTGTATCATTGCTATATTGGAATTCCCTGAGAATTTGAATTCTCTGGAAGGAAATATTTTTTACGAACTTTTTCCTCTGGGTTATTCTTATGGGATTTTTGAAAACTTTGAAACTAGTTTTCTCAGAAGTGGTCCGACCGATTGCGCCTCAAAACTAGGCAATATCGAATTAGAGGAGGTCACTTGTGTATGCCAAGTTACAACTGAATTTCCGTTTCCGTTTGACCTGTGGAGCGTGAACAAAAAAACAAAAGAAAAAAGACATTTTTTTTTTCGAGTCGTGTGAAATTGAGTCTTCGCCTCGCTCATCCAAAAATGTATCCATTTTATACGAAATGAACGTACCGGTACTACAGGCCTGATCCTGTAATGATTATAATAACGTATCAGTATAACAAATAACAATTAAATCAAACATTATTTGTCAAACTTCATAAAAATAGGCTGGAAAAAGTTTAGAATGGCAGTCGGTTAGTCCTATGACTAGTCGCATTTTAATTCTATACAAAATTTTAAAAAGAAATGGATGAAATTGGATTAAAAAAGTAGATTGTTGTTAATTTTTATACCCGCATAATTAAATTGTAATCAGTTTCATGATTTTCTTGCTGACTCGTTACTTATCAATGCAATAACATGAAACGTATGCGTAGAGCGTAGATCCTTATTAGACCTATAATAAATAATTCAACAAAGCCTAAAAAGTTACAATGCTAATTAGGAAATGCGGCGTTGCACGAAAGTCAATCCTCAACACATAAAAGTGGTCTAGGACAACTGGTACGCAATGTGACTCTACTGGCAACCCTGTTCTCAAACAATGATCGTCAATAGTATCTTGAAAACTAAACGCTTTGGCCACTTAATTACACAGACAACAATGGTTGGAGTTTGAATGAATAGGACTTATATGGTAAATTTACTTTTAATTATCCTTAAAAATTTTATGGATATCAAATTACATTTTTCTGACGATGTCTTGAATCACTCAAGTAATTTCCAAAGGAGTTGAAGGTCAACTGCCCACTTTCGTTCCAAAGTGTTTCAACAGCAGAGATATTTTCAAGTAGATTCGTGAATGGCGAGCTTGCCGCTTGCTTAACGGCAGATTCCCAGATGAGACGGCTTCGTGTGTTCGTGGGATGGTCTGTTAATATAGTTTGTATACATAAATATAATTTTAAACTTATTTGTACGAATATAGAATTCAGCAGTGTGCAGAGAAGTATTATTTTTAATTGGAAATCACTTTAAAAGTGCCGCATATATGGATTTTGAACTGTTTTGTTCTGTTGAACAAGTGCAACACCTGCAGGCCTAAAACTACAAGACTATCAAGTCGCCATCATAGCCCAAGAGATCAGATGTAGGCTAGTTCCATCTTAGGCCCTATTGACCTATGCATGAGTTGACTTTGATTGTCCAGGGTGAAAGGGTGGCTACATCACCCTCCCCCCCCCCCCTTTAAGCGAGAAATCGAGTTCATAGGTAAGTTCAGGCCTAGGCTACAAAATATAAATTTGGGCCCTAGATACCAAATTGAGTTTTTAAGCCTAGGCCTAGTGTAAGACACTACAAACTTGAAGCCGATACTAAAACATAGGATTTATATGACTTACTAAAAGTCTATTCACAACAGTTTTAACGATTGTCTCGGTCATAGTCTTTATTTCCATCTGAAAAACGCCTGAAATGAGTTTGATATACAATTGAGCCGCAATTTCTTTAAATTTCTTACAAATTATGTTTTCTGCCCCAAAACTGTTGCATTCATGGATTGTTCTATTTTCTGTCGAAAGAGAAACTGGTTTTCGTACTATTGTTGATTTGGTAAGTGTATTGTAAGCCGTGCCGATTTGCTTTAGGGTCATAGGTTAAATCTAGATTGGTTTTTAGGTTTTTTTCATGATAGTTTGGGCATGTTGGCATTAGGTGTTTATTATATATTTACCCTTGATTTGACTAGTATAGTATTTCTTTGATGCTTCTGATTGGTTCGTTGTGGTTCAGATCTTTTTGCGGTCGTAACGAAACGGAATTGAGTACACAATGATACGACGAGCTCAAACTAAAAAAAAAAAGGAAAATTGGGTAATTTTGTGGTTTAAAGTACTGGGGGTGGTACCATGGCCAATTTTTGTTCGATGTTCGCGTTTTTGGTGTTTTCTGATAGATCTTGATTAATTAAATTTATGGTGTGTAGTTTTGACATTTTGTATTTTGTTTGTTTTAATGTTTTTACTCGCTTGAAGTTGATGCTAAAGGTGGACAGTAGGTTAGGTTCTTAAGGTTAGGTTAGTGTTCAAACCTCGGGTATACCGAACGGAGATATGCTTTGAAAAAATATACCTTGAACGCTTATATACTTTGAAAAATTGAAAGAGAAGAACTTGGAAGTTTATCCGCCCCTCCCCCCCCAAAAATAGGCGTGGCAGGCCTACGTCAATCTAAAAATTTACCAAAAAGGGTTGTGAACCAGGAACTATATTCTGTAGGGGTAGTGTGGGTATAGGGACCAAGGGGTAATAAGGAACGCTACCCTTATCTCTTATCACAATTGAAAATAAAATACTAAAATCATTGATTCTTATACTAGTTTTGATTCTTCTCCACAACATGTAATTATTATTCCACCCTAATAATTGTTTTTTGTTCATTTTGTAGATAATCTTCAACCCTGCAAAAAAAAAACATGCTTTCAGTGTGGGAATTTTGGTTATATATATCATTATTTTCCAGAAAAACAAGCCACTAATACTAAAAAATAGAATAGCAAAAAGTTGCCTGTTGCTTGAGTGTGCAATGCGATGATTATTTTTTTTTCTCAATGAACCCTTTTTGAAAATTATTAGATTAGATTTCTTTATTAATCCACAGGATTTTCCATTTACAAAAATGCAAAACATCTGGCAAGTCAATTTACACGTACCGGTAGTATGTTATATACAATGTATAGAAAAATATACATGGATAATCTGAATTATATGGTAGGCGGTAGGCCCTACCTAAAAACAAAACATCTAAAACATAGGATGAAATGAACCAACACTGTTATATATGTCTAAAGTGAAACTTGGTCAATACATTGAAATCTTTCATGCTATACCGGTATACTGGTTCGGTTATAATGAAATCTTTCAGTTGTTATTTGAACACCTTCATACTCTTGCATTTTCAATTTGTCAGGTAAATTATTGTAAAGTATCGTAGGCCTACCCTTATACTTGAGCAGTCTTGTTTGTACATTACCGTACTGTATTATGTGAGCAACCTAGATAAATATTATTTTGACCACGTGTATTGTATCGGTGTATGTCCAAACTTGGGCTAACATCTTCTAAACGTTTTCTGATGAAGATTATCAGTTTAAATATATATAGGCCTAAACCAAACATTGTCATTATATTAAAATCTTTAAAAAGTCTTTTACATGAAAATCGTCCCTTGTATAACATTCGCAGTAATTTTTTTTTGTACTCAAAAAATCCTCTGACTTACTGGGCACACTCATATTACCCCAGTAAATAATTCCATATCTAATAATTGATTCTAATAATTGAACATCCTTGATCAATTATAATTTCATTTGCATTTCAATTATTCTTATAGCATAGTAAGCCTTGTTCAATTTTTTCTCTAAAAATTTATGTATATTAGTTCTCCAGTTAATATTTTGGTCAATTGTTAGGGGGGCCTACTCCTGAAAAATCAATTTCTTGCACAATTCCTATCTATACCATTAAATTCTGGTGGCATAATTACGTCACAACAATTTCTGTGAGCGTTGTTAGATGAGCTTTAGCGAGGATTCAATTTGACACACTGAAAAAAATTAGTGTTGTTTTTTTTTTTTTTTAAGTTTTTTTTTGTTGGTTCTTCACAGGTCAAACGACTACAGCTATCAACTTGAAAGTTTTTTCCAATGTGGTTCCTCATCTAACTTAGATCTGTATAGTTTTGTGGCATTATCGGGTGGTAACTTTCATTTTCATGAATTTTAGAAATTTCAAAAATACCCATTAGAATAACACCGCAGGAAAAAAATGAAAATATTTTCATTTTCAAAAAAAATGAAATTCCGTGTGAAGTTGAATTACATCTTGATACACATTTTTAAAAATTCTCAGCTTGATCAGGTCAGCCATTTTGAAGAAAAAACATGAAATGTGCTCAATTGGTGCCACGCGAAGCAGTTTTTACCCATTTATAACTAAAATGTCACCCAATTGGCGAATTTAGGCAAAAGTTTGGCAAAGAAATCGACACTATTACTTTCCGCTCGTCTAACAACGCGTATATAGCGTTTTCCTAGTTAAATATAATGAGCTTGGGTAGTGTTCTTGGGGTGGTGTTCCCCATTACCTAAGCAGGCATCTTTTGGGGGGTAAAGAGGAACATGCGAGAGGGGTAATAAGGAACAGAGTGGGTAAAAGGGAATAGGCATATGATAGGCCATGCTAATGTTATGGGGTAAAAGGGAACAAATAATATTTAGCTTCATAAATACATTTTTTCAAGTTTACTATTTTTCAATATTCATTTGTCCATAACTTCTACAATTTGTGTCTGATTGACAAAAACCAAATTGCATTGCAATCGTGGGTTACAGTTCTGTATGTTCCCTATTAGCCCAAATAATGTATTATCATACCATACTGTGACAAGCCTAGTTCCCATTTACCCTCAATGACAAAAGTAATGACATTGTAAGACTTTTAAAAAAATCTCCAAAAATTCCAGTTACCGGTATGGAAAAAGTATTTGCTGTACTCATTATACAGTTTACAATACCCATCAGAAGCTACAAAACAAGACTTGGCTGAAAAGAGACGACTCAAAATTTGTAATTATCCAAAGTCGTAACTTGCAAAAACTGTTCCCTATTACCCACTAATCAATTTCGAAAATCAAACGAGGACCGCCCCGATGCAGCAAATTATGTTAACCCGTCTGTAACGTTCCATAATGGTTCTGACTGGTTCACGTAACTTTGGCCTATCGGGACGGTAAAGAATGCGCAACTGTGTTGAATCAGGCTTTGGCCTAAGATTGCAACTTGGGTGACTTCAGCTTGTGAAGCGAATTACATACGGTAATGAATGTCTTGGCTGTTGATGTGTTTGGAAACTCAATCTTGACATTTGTATTGTGACAATAGAAGAGCCATTCATCTTTTGGTTTGGGTAAATGGGCAATCATGTTATTTGAATCAGGCTCAAGCCTCAAGACTTGAGTGACTTCAGTTTTTGAAGCCAATAAAATAATCAATGCCTGGGCTGTACTAAACTTGGGTATTTGTACTATGGCAAAAATAAAAGGGCCATTTCTCTTTTTGGTTTAGATCCAGACTGTGAAGACCACTTGTCACTTGTCTAAGTATGGTAATGTTTTGAAGGTAGGTGCCGCGGGAACGTATTTTCGATTTGTTTATCCAACGTTAGTGCTGCCATTTCTATGTTATTCGTACCGAGCATGCGTAAAGTGATGAGGTGCTTTCTTGTGGTCTATCATATTGACTTACCATGGTGAACTATTAAGCAACCAATGGCGTAGCTTGGTAAAATATTTGCTTTTAGTGCAAGGGGGCCAGGGTTCGAATCTGCCCCCACACAGCTTTCTGCTATTGTCTATAAAAGCTTTTGGCCATGGGTTTTGGTCTTATGGAACATGTTTATTTTTTAGCCACAGTTATGTAGTAATTCTGCCAGTTGAATTGTGAACAGTACGGAGCCTACTTATTCGGTTGTAATATGCAAGCACGGTAGAGTGACATCATTAATGTAAGGAAAAAAATTGATACAATGTTCCCGTCTCGGGCTAAGGCACAGTCTATTTAAGAACAATGGATTCTCGAGAATATGGACAGGCTAAGACAATAGGCGGTCATTTTACTGATTAACGTACCATTTCCGATATTTGTGTAGAAGAGTGTTTTTGGGTTGGGGTCAGTGGTCAAGGTTGATGTCCCAATCTTGATTGGGGGGTGGAAAATTATGGTATAAATACTGTCATTTCTCCAAAACACCAAAACAAAATACCACCAACCCACCAATTTCTCCCCCTACCACAAAAAAAAATTGGCATGGTATGTGAATTGACAAATTCACTCAATAAGCTTATTGAGGGCTGAGGTCCACAGTAGGTCTACTCATATATTTTCTCCTTTAATTTGAATGATTAAATTTCAAGGTAATTTGAACCTGCTAGGCTGATCTAATAAAGTTCTTTGTTTCTAGATGCTGAATGAAAATGTCCGGCGAAACTGAAGATTCGCCAGGCGTTGCATCAATTGGTGACGTCCCGATGGAAGACCGCGAAAACGGTGTTGCCAACCCTCCCAAACTGAAGGAACCTGAACCTGAAGATAAAATGGAGACTGAAGAAGAAGCGTTGAGTCCAACTACTGGCGATGCAGCCTCTGATATTAATCTATGGACAAGCATTAAATGTGTATTCTGTGATCACATCTTGACGTCATCAGATAACCCTAAACTATTAGAATGCCTACATGCGGCATGTGCTGCGTGTATTTCTTCGAAACTTAATGACCTCAGTCAGATGGATGCAGAAGTTGTTGGTAAGGAAAGAATCTATGCCTTTATAGTCTTACCGTAATTTAGTGGGGTCCAGACTTCTAACTATAGTGCAAATAGTGATACCAGCATAAAAATTTGCAGACTTACTGATTTTTGTATGAGAAGTTCAAAAATGTATGGCTCCAGAATGAATTCCCAGAACTTTGCGAGTAATTAATTGTATAAAATAATTAGCTAATTATGGGCCTAAAAAATTCAAAGTGATCATAGTTGTGCCATGTTGGGTATCAAATCGGAGCATTTTGTCCCGACAACTAACAAAAAATAATAAAAAAAAATCTGATCCATATTTCCACAATCATAGTCTAATTAGCTGATTAATCATGTGATTTAATTGTCTTTTCCACATTATCTATTTGGAGAGGTAATTTTGTGTATAAAATGAGTATTTTATTTCATAAATCTCTTTTCATATTTTTGGTGATCAATTATCATACTAATTACCTGGACATGCTAATTAAAACTAATTAATTAGGCATTATTGAATCAGAAATTATATGAAACCCATTGTGTGACGTATCAAAATACAACATTCGACCTGAACATTATTTAAATCACCAAGTCCTTAAGAACAAGTAATAATACGTGAACATTTTTTTTTAAGTGATACATTTATTGACTGATTCAATTAACCATATCGAATTTTCGAAAATGTCCATTAAAAATACAAAATGTCACATTATTACAGACACGTAATTGCTCATGAGTCTTGAATTACAAATACCATGCAACTAATGATTGTTATTCATTTTTGAATTACTCTATTATGAGCCAGGTAGGTCTATTATGACTTAATCGATTATTTCAGATTGATCGTAGGCCTACTTGTTTTGCACCAGATATCAATCTCGTGTGGTATCAAAATGACAGTTAAAAATAACTTCATTGCAAATCCCACGTGTGTGAATATTCTTAATTACGTTTCAAAAACAGTTTGTTCGGTTTCTATGGTAAAAATTACAAATTATGAAACACAAATGTTTTTTATATCGAGTTGATTTGTAGTGGAAGAGTACTTGAAGTGTCAAGGGGGCATCAACATGTTTCCAATGATTTAAACCGATGTCTTCTTGAAAATGCATAACTCTTACAATCATTTTTTTGTCGCCAAACTTGAGATTCAGTTCAACTACTGATTGATGACTTGAAGTTTTTTTTTTGATCCTATCTTCCATCCATAGCCTTAATTGGGGAACAATGATTTTGTATCAAGTTTCGATGTTATCAAGGGAAAAAAAAGTCTCCAGTAGGTCAAAAATACATCATGATTGAAATGTTTAGCTCTCTGTTCCCAATGCTTAAGAGAGAAACCCTTGGTATGAGAATGAGAAACCATTGTGAGGGGCCTCAACTTAACCATGAGGGTGGGAAGGGGACAGGTTATACCAGAGCATGAGGATGGGACCTAGAGCACACAATGATTGATGATTACTGATTATGTAAATATCTCTCAAGTTTATATTCATTTTTATCTAGCCTCTTCCTAGTGTTCAATGAATAGCCCACTATATACTGTTATCACCTATATACAGCATTGTTGATTGATCTTAAACAGATCTGTCAAAAGTGTTCTTGTTTGTAATCAGTGTAACATGAGACTTTGAAAGTCTCATGTTACACTGATTACCAACAGGAACACTTTTGAGAGATCTGTTAATTATCAATCAACAATGCTATCTATGGCTGATTTGTCTATAGAGAGCTACTCATTCAACACTAGTAAGAGGCTAGATAAAAATGAATGTAAACATATTTATGTGTATTTATTTGCTTCAACATTGATGACTGTCTTTGCATCAATTCAGAGGACAATTGGGGGGTTTGCTCTATACTCTAACATTGGACAACCAATGTTTCATAGCAACTGTTTTGATGATGAACAAATGTGTTGAAGTGTTTGTCCTGTTATTCAGTGTAACACAAGACTCTAAAAGTCTCATGTTTGCTTCAGCACTGACGACTGTCTGTGCATGAATTCTGACAACGATTGTGGGTTCGCCCTATGCTCTAACATTGGACGACTGGCAGTGTTTCACAGCAACTGTTTTTATCGTAAAATGTGACGTTTTTTCTCACTTACCTTTATGAGGCGCATGTGACTTTTTGATGATGTAAAAATAGCAAGCTTGACTGTGACAAGAATTGATGCATTTGACTTTCATTTTTGGAGATTTTGTGCGCGCGTATAAGTCGTACCCGCGTATTGGTCGCACCCCTGTTCTGAGTTTTCAAATTTCTAAATATACTTGCGACTTATATGTGAGTAAATACGGTACTAAATATAATATCCAAGATGCAAGCACCGGTAATAGAATAAGTGGTAAAAGTTATAACATACCGGTAGTAATAGCATTAGAATTGAATAGTCAAATTTAAGTTAGTAGGCCTATTCACTTTCTAAATTTAAATCAATTTTTCAAGACTTGAACAATATGAATAGGCCTACATTCCTAAAAAATTGCATGTCAGATAATATCCCAGGGGCCGAATTCACAAAAGGTCATAATTTTGATCGGGATCAACTCTGATCGCAATCAAAGTTGCTACAAAGATATTACTGATCAACTTTGATATTGTTTCAAAGATATAATTAACAGATTAATACGGTAATAATAAAACTAAAAACTAAAATTAAAAAACTAAAAATAATAGATAAAAATATGGTATCTCTAGAAATTGTCGTAACTTTGAGCCGGATCAAAGTTATGACCTTTTGTGAATTTGGCCCCAGAGGTTTTAGGTTTAAAGTTTGAAAATGATTTTACAGATTTAGGCCTACCAGCTGTTCAATCTAACTTGATAACTGTATAGTTTTGAGGCCCAATAAATTTGACCATTTTTGAGGGAAAAGTAGTTGGAATTTTGATAAACCATGGAAAATAGTAGGCCTAACTGTGAGTGATAATGTCGGCTTTCCTTTTACTGACTTGATGAATGCAAGAATGGTACAGTAGGCCTATACAATAATCAAAAGTTCACATAGATTACAACAGCCATTGTTACGAAGATAACCATGAAAAATCAGTTATCCAGGATCCTAGAGCAGTTGAAATAACTATTGAAATTATCAACATGTAAAATCAATTAGCACTGCCTTGGATTGTAGACTAGCTATCCTACCAATATTGTATGCAATATAGAATAATCTTGTGTAATTTTAACTGCGGTAACAGCCTATTTTTGGCTTTTAGTATGTGGCTGGTTAAACAGCTCTGGAACGTTGTGGCCTATCCATCGGTATGGCAGCAGTAATCTAAGGCACTGCATAAAAATGGAAATGATCAACAAGTAGGCCTACCGGTTTGATCAATTAGAGCTGCATAAAGAAGGAATTGACCAGACATATTGGTTTTAAAACCAAGTTCTCAAGCTTTTATTAGAGTAGGCTACTTTCATACAAATATCTGCCTCATCTTACAATGCATATAAATATGCTGCATTTACCTAATACTGTATTCATTTATTTTGTTGATTGGGAGGGAGGGGGGACCTTCGTCTCTTTAAAATTCCAAGATGCCCCACATTACCTACCGGTACTCCAAATTTTTTCATTATTGAATAAATAATAATCATCCGTCCCTGGTTCCAACTGAAACATTGGGTCATGGGGTGGGTATTTCCACCATCACTAGGGCCGCAGGACTCCTGGAAACCGGTTGGCCACGCCTGGAATTTCCTCCTCATCTTCCTCCTCCTCTTCTTCCACTTCCAATTGTTCCACCAATTCCTTCCATTTTATTCTGTCCTCCCACTGACGTTCTGCCTCTAACTCCTTCCACCTTCCTCCTCTCATCAGAACATCCTCCTTAATCAGCCCAATCCACCTCTCTCTCGGTCGTCCCACTCTCCGTGTTCCCACTGTAGCCGTCTCGAATACCCGCCTTGGTATTCTCTCGGTTCCCATCCTCTTCAAATGACCGAACCACCTAGGCCTCTCTCTTCCCAATTTGAACCCTAATCTCTCTACTCCTAGCTCACTTCTTATCTGCTTACTTCGAACTTTATCCATTCTCGTAATTCCCTTCACACTCCTCAAGAACTTCATCTCAGCTGCCTGTAGTTGGTTCAATTCCATAATACCCGCCGACCACGTTACTGCTCCGTACGTTAGAATTGGCAGGAAATACATCTTGTACATCATCAATTTACAGACTTTTGGAAATCTTTCATTCCACAACAATTTCCTCACTGCCTGATGAAATGACTGCTTTCTTTCTCCTTTCCTGCACTTCTCTATCTACTTTGGCCTCATTGGTGAGTAGGCTTCCGAGGTACTTGAACTCTTCCACCTCTTTCAACCATACGTCTCTAAGCTTTATCCGAGCATTACCGTGTCTATTCTTCTTCCTTTCCATTGTCATTGCTTCACTCTTCTCTTCACTAATTTTCAAACCCATCCTCTCCGTCTCTTCACTCAACTTATCAATCTTGCACTGCACTTCCTCTCTCGTTTCTCCCCAAACCACCACATCATCCGCATAAATCAAAGTACAAGTATCACCAGTCCCGTTAGGCTCCACTTTTTTCAGCAGCTCGTCCATCACTATGACGAACAGCATCGGTGACAATACACTGCCTTGTCGTAGCCCTTCACTTATTTCAAACCATTCCAATCTCCCCACCCCCCACTTCACACAACTCACACTATTCCGGTACATACTTCTTATTCGCTCAACTAAGTCCTTGCCTATTCCTCTCTTTACCAAACACTCCCACACTCTTTCTCTTGGCAACCTATCGTATGTCTTCTCCATGTCCAAGAAAGCCATATGCATCACCTGACCTCTCTCCCACTGCTGCTCCATCAACTGTCGCATGGTGAAAATTGCGTCTTTTGTCGAACGTCCTCTTCTAAATCCATACTGTTCTTCCCGCAATCTCTCTTCCACGTAATTCTTCAATCTCCACTCCACTATCTTCTCAAACAACTTCGCACACTGGCAGAGTAACGTCACTCCTCTATAATTACTACACTTCCTACGATCTCCTTTCTTGAAAAGGGGGACAATTATCCCCTTTTCCCAATCTCGTGGAACCTTCTGTTCCCACGTCGCTTTGATTACTCTACCAAGCCATCTCCTACCACAATCCCCTGCCGCTTTTACCATTTCCACATTTGGTAACCTCATCGATGCCGGGTGCACGACCATTCTTCATCTCTCGCATAGCTTTTGCTATCTCTGCATCACTGAGATCTTCCTCCATGTTACTGTCTATCATAGCCCCCGCACTGTGCAGCTCTCCTTCCTCATGCGATGTATTTAAATCATTTTTCACATTCAAAAGGTTCTCCCAAAATACTCTCTCCACATCTTGTTTATCTCCCTAACATCACATATCAGTTCATCGTTGTTATTTTTCATACTCTTTACATCTTCTCTCAGCAAACTAAATAATATTAAACTTCAATAATAAATTATTGAATAATTTTCAAAAATGAATCCTTAAAATACAAAATAGGATAGGGCCTACATTGTTTGAATACAAGAATGGAAACCAGTAAATAATTGAATATCCTTTCTTAAATAAGATTTTGTCCGCTCTATCTAAATTAGGTCTATTACTAGGTCTATTGTTACTTACGTCTGGGTACTTTTATGAAAGTACCTTTTATAGAAGTTTCAATTTTCATCATAATCATATTCCATATCACAAACTTCTAAGGGATGATGATTGGGCGTACCGGTAGTAACAATTGTTTTATAGTCGTACGAAAATGTAATGTAAATATGTGAACAAATTAACAAATTACCCATTCAGATCAAGTAAAAAAGATAGCCACACAGACCTACCGGTATTTGAATCTTTATAAGCAAGTTGGCATTCAAAATTTGTTTCAAATACTCGTGATTAACTAGCATTCTTTTGGAACGAGAATGTAATGCAGCGAATCAATTAGTATGAAGTAGTAGTGAATTACTTTGGTATTGGTAGTAGTGTGAAGCTATAACCAATTTTTACTTGGGAGCAGCTTATGAACGTTCAATTTATTTGACTGCACCCGCCAACTGTGCCAATCGTAGGTCTATTTAAAATTCCTCTGTCCATAAATTACAGACTATAAATTAGATGAGAATTACAGACTTGAATTCGTGTGTCGTTTCTTGAACTTTCAGGTTTTGAAACAAGAATAAGAATTGTTACCCAGGTCTCAATATCAGTAACAGTAGGGCCTACACTTGTTTTTTTCCCATATCAATTCACATCCTTTGAACATCCTACTTGTACTCCTCAACCTCACCACTATACTGGGAACTGTAATGATAATTAAACGGTCCGATTTCAGAGAATAACACCGTTGTGTGTCCTCGATGCAGCGTCCACTGCCATTCGTCCAACATCATCGACAACCAGTTTGTTCTAGACTTTGGTACGGATGCCGACACCAAGAACGTTTTGGACGTCGTGTGCACAAGTTGCCATGACAACGCGCCTGCCACCAAGTGGTGTGTTGAGTGTGCGGAGTTTATATGCGACGGATGTGTTCAGGTAAGAGGGCAGTGCAGAACGAGGAGACATGGAGTTATGAGCGGTTTGGCTGCAAACTTGGCTAAAGTTATTGTACCGGGATTTGGTCGAGGTTCACTGTGATTCGCTTTTTCACTTAAACAATATGTTATGTATGCGTAGCTATTTTAATTCTTGAAATTTAATTTCATGACAAAATAGTGTGAATCGGTAACAATGAACCCTCATTAGTCCAAACTTGCTTAATTCAAAATTTGCCATATAATTGAACTAGAAGTCTTTCACCAGCTGAAGGTATCTAGACATTGCCATGTTGATTACCGGTAGTATGGTTAATCCAAATTCCAGTTAGACCATAGCTTGAACTAATATTTCGACCCTTCAGCTGCTTCAACACTGTTTATAATTCAAAATAGTTCAAGGGAATTCCTTGAAATAATGATAATTTTCCCAATTTCCATGCTTTTTATTTGACGTGTAAGAATAAGCCCAAGCACGTTTAATTGTTTGCTACCTTGTGTGTGTCGTCCAACTCATTGCGGTCTGCACTTGACGAGAACGAGGCTGTTGAGCTCGAAACAATAGTTCGTCAGTCTCGGGACGACCTAGCACCAATGGACGCGAGCCACATGAAGTTCGCGCGTTATCAGCAAGCCAAGTACACACGATCAGTGAGGCCCCTCTTTACGATTCCTCACACGAAGTTTAAGCCAGATGCATAGCTTTCTCTCGTGTGCAATACAAAATTCACTCGATTATAATCTGGGAGAGTGGTGATTTCGTGGGATTTTGGTTAATCCAAATTTTCTTAAATCGATTTCAATTCTTTGGGGTCTTTTCCCTGTCAGATTCATAAAGGTTCACTATACTGGTAACATCCAGTGTTCCAGGAATTGTGTACGCTTTGACGGAATTCAATTTAGTAAGAAGACACGAAGTTCAATAGGCTTACAGTGATTTTAATGTCTACTGGGTTTTTGCCTCTATAGTTTCATTCTTATAATTGCTGTATAAGATTAGATTTAGTTCACATATTGATTTTTACAAAGAAAATTGGACTGCATTGAGCAAGATTGATATTGGAGCATATAAATTATATATTGATATGTAATGATCCTGAACGATGTGTTGTATATTCTAGGCCCATCAGCGATTGAAAATCACAAAGGACCACACAATCAAGGCTAAAGAAGATGCGGAACAAGTGGATCAAGCATCGGCGAGCACAAGCGGTCCCAGAAGCCTCTATTGTTCCACTCATAGACAGGTAAAACACCTCACTTCTGTCATAGTTTTTAAGAATTGATTGTAGAATTAAGATTTCTTTGAATTTATATTTACAGAATATGCATTTTTAGGGGTGTGCTTGTCTACCTAATTTCAAGTCCGAGTCTACATAATTTCGAGTCCGAGTCTCCGCCCGAATTTGGGAGTCAAAATTGATTCTTTAAATCTGCCACCTATTTCAAAATTTGAAAGCTTTTTTCTTCCCCTATATAAAGCAGCTGTTGGTGGGGTTGTTAAGCAGAAATACAAAAAAAGCTTTCTTCTTGTTGGTTGTTAGGGTTAGAAGGCTATGGCTCAGCTGTTTGGAGTTTAGGTTACTGAAATCAACATGGCTTTCTTGGGAGTTTGGTAACATAACTTGAATGAACCAAAGTACTGGTAGTTGAAAATAATGTACACATTCCAACTTCCAAGTTGTGGTAATTGATAATAATTACCTTGTAGTGATGTTATTTTCCGTTTTGACCAATTTAGTGTTTTTTGTAATTTGAACTCTGGACAGGCATGAAATGCAAAGATGCAATGGTTTTATAGGGTCTATCTTCTAAATTTATTCTCTCACATTTATCATTTTAATAACTCCTTATTTGGACTAACTAATTTGACCCAGTGGAATTTACAAAATGAAAATACTGGGATGTTTTCTTTGTAATACAGTGGAACCTCAAGTACGTTTTTCAGGGGACCAGACGAGAAAACTTCCAAAGTGAAAAACTTACTAAAGAACTATTCAACATGTGGAAGCATATGGATGGGATTAGAAAATGAAACTTACCAAGGCGAAAAATGTACTAACGAGAAACTTACTAAAGAGGTTCTACTGTAGGCCTACTGTAGTAATCTAAGAATGGAATTATTGATTTTCAAAAATAGATTTATTATTTTGGTAAGGACTTGGACTCGACACAAGACATGTGAACCTTATTCAGACTCGACTTGAAGCTAAAAACATTGACTCACACGCTGCTAGAATGAATTCCTTTACATTTTTTAATTTGCTTTCCAATTTTCAATTTCAAAGTGGGGAATAGACTCGTAAATTTTTTATAATTTTTAAATTTGAATTTTTAAATTAGTATTTTTAAATTAGAATTTTTTAAAATATTGTTTAAAATATTGGAAGAAATGACAGAGGAGTTTGGGATGAGAATTAGCATGGAAAAGAGAAAAACAATGGTGATGAGCAGAGAGAAGAGAAAGATTGAAGGAAAAGTACAGTTGCAAGGTCAAGAACTGGAAGAAGTAGAAGAGTTCTCATACTTGGGAAGTATTGTCAGTAATACGGCAAAAGTAGAGCTAGAAGTGAATAAGAGAATAGCTACGGCGGACGGGCTATTTCAAAAAGTAAGGAAGCTGATTTGGAACCAAGATTTTCCAAGGAGTGGGAAGATACTCATTTATAATGGGTACTACTTGCCTATCTTGACATATGGAGCAGTTACATGGTCAATCAACTGGAGAGAAGAAAAGAAAATGGAGGCAGCAGAAATGAAGTTTGTAAGGAGCGTAGCAGGAGTGTCAAAGTTGGAGAAGAAGAGAAGCAGTAATATAAGGAAGGAAGTGGGAGTGGAAAGGTTATTATTTAAATTGGAAAGGGAGAGACTTAAGTGGTATGGGCATATGCGGAGAATGGAAATGGAGAGAATACCAAGAGCAATGTTTGAGATAGCAGAAAACAATGCAGCTAAGAGAAGAGTTGGAAGACCAAGAGAAAGGTGGCAAGAACGAGTCAAGTTCGGGGTAGTCAACCGAGGAGATAAATGGGAAGAAGTGGAAGACGAGAGATGAAGGGAGAATAGAGAACGATGGAGGGAACTCGTAGGAAGAGAAGAAGAAATAGAGGATAGGCCTAGCAGTAGTGAAGAAGAGGAGGAAGAAGTCGAAACTGGCAGGAACCGATTGATATGAGAAGTCTGCCCTAGAAAAACTGGTGGAAACATCTCCTGGCCCAATTTAATTGGTTATCTAGGTTTGAGATATATATATATATATATATATATATATATATATATATATATATATATATATATATATATATATATATATTCTCACTTTTTCACTTTTTTCTCTCAACTTTTGTTGTGAAGCTTGTAATTTTTCAAAATGTTGGTAGTTTTTATACAGTAACACTGCCAAGGAAATGGGCCATTTTTATACACAAAATGAAACAATGCAAATTTTGAAGCCATACTCTGTTGTCTACAACTAGAAAAATGCATGATGGTTCTGATTATCAACAACTGGTGTATATTCTTGTTCTAGGAACGACTGACGTTGTTCTGCGAGTCGTGCGACCAGCTGACGTGTCGAGACTGTCAGCTCTCCGACCATCGAGACCACAAGTACAAGTTCAATCACGAAATTGCGGCACTCACCAAGAGTCAGATCACCTCGTTGCTGTCGGAAGTGAGGTGAGAACAGCACGCACGCCGTGCCACGCTGTGGCATCAACGACTGACGAGCGGTTGAATCCTTTTGATTGCTACGGCATTCTCAAATCAGTCGTACAAAGCTTTCTGTATCAATTTAGTGATCATTATGGTGTGTCAATTGATATATTATTTGATGAGCATACGTAAAGACTTTGTTTATCACAAGCCTACTTGGAAATTATATATTTTTTTTTGGCACCCTTCATAGTACATATCAAACAAAAATTCAAATTTTGATTCGTCTTAGTTTGCGGTGCACATTAGTCAATATCTAAATTGATACTCTACTTTATATTTTTGGTGCACAATTAGTTGAATCAGTCCTGAATAAACTTTCTGAAATTCAGATAAACAAATGTATTAATCGTCTAGAGTAGAAGAATAAGAAGAAATATTTTCCCACCAACTGTTTCTCACTGACAATCCTAGGACCAAGACTAAATACACTGTACATAAAAGCAATAACCATAATTAGTTGATTACTCAGCCATACCAATTTAATATAACATAATATAACCGGAGGTCCTCTAATGGAGATCTCGATTGAAGGAAAAAAATGAATACCTGTATTACGTTACAAGTTGAAATGACTACGTAATAAAACTAACAAAGAATATAATATAATTTTTGGATGATACAAACGAAACATTGATAATTTTCAAAGAGTGGCCATAAGTTTACAAAGGATGAGTTCAATTTGAAGTTAGGTACACATTTTGATAGACAATTGTATTATACGTATTAAGAATTGGACTACGACAAACTATTATACCGGTACAGTAGTACAATATTAGAAATAATTGAAATGAATAGAAAAGGTGAAACAAAACTCGATAATTAATACGATGTGTGAGTGAATCCAATACGTGACCATTACAGTGAAATCTCTATGTATCGTTCCCAGATCCATTGTTTTCCTGCTTGTATCATTCATTTTTTCTCACCCCACTCTGTTATAATCAATGTTAAATTTTACTGGATGGATAGTTTTCCTGGATGGATGGTTTTATTTTCCTGGTCCCTTGAAAAACGATGCATAGAGGTTTCACTGTAATGGTATTGATCCATGTCCTTTGTTAACGAGACGTTCTTCTCTTGTTTTACAGCTACAAGCGAGTATTATTAACAAGCGCAATGAAGGTTATTGACGAAAGACAAACACTGATTGTTGACAAGAAGAAGACGTTGGTGAAAGACATTACGAATCTCGTAGTCAGGTGAGAGACAAATCCATTTGATACTACAGTAAACCCTCGTTAATCCGAAATTCAAGGGACCCCCAAAAAGTGATTTCGATTTATAAAAATTTGGATTAACCAAAAAACTCCTTTTCCACAAAAATCATCACACTGGAACTGTTAGAATTGAAGCAATTTCGTATTGTGTGCGAGAGAAAGCTATGCCACATGTGCGAGAAACCGCTTCACTGATCGTTTGCATTCGTCTATCTTCGACAACAAACGAACGTTAGATGGCCAGCTTTCATTGGCGCTCGGCCGTTCCGAGTGATTAAGTGTTCCGAGCTTCCCGCTCGTCAAGGACAGACAGAGCGGCAAGCGCGGGCGAGCGCACTTGGAGTCGGATGATGCACTTGGTGGCAGCGAACAGCTGAGCTGGCTTCGGCCTATTGTCACGCGTCAGATAAAAAGGATGGAATTTGGGAAAATAATGATCAATTCAAGGAATTCACTCGAACTATTTCTGATTATCCAATCCGAAAACAGTGTTAAAGCAATTGAGGGGTCGAAATATTAGTTCTAATTACGGATTACCTGGAATTCGGATTACCCATGTTCATTAACATTGAAATGCCTATACCTTCAGCTGGGGACAGACTTCAAATTCGAAATACCCGGTATGTCAAATTTCGCATTAACCGAGTTTGGATTAACGAGGGTTTACAGTACGTATTGATTGATAAGGGTTGGGACCGTTGGGTCATTACGGGTAGAATATCATTTTTCTACACACTAGTGGAAAACATTGTAGAGTATTTACAATATTATGTAGTGTATTATGTGTATTCTCAAACTAATTTGCACAATCCGTATTACAACTTGGCATTTGAGTCTTGTTTTTCTTTATTTAGGCATATATTACGGGAAAATCTTGAAATGTCAAGTTTTCATGCGTAGCAGTAATGGTAACGAGAAAAATATGAAATGTCAAAACTTGCATTTTATCAGTTGCCAGTGTTTTAGCTTGGACAGGTGGTGAGAGGAGGCTTTGGAACTATATGTTCTGGTTAATTTATATTACAAGTTAGTCCCTTATTGATGAGCGTAGCGAAGTCTCCATCCCACTCTTATAAGGCTTTGTCTGTGTGTTTTTTTTTTTTTTTTTTTTTTTTTTTTTTTTTTGTAAGCACTCCACAGGTCGCAGGGGTTGACTGATCAACATGAAACTTTTTTTACACCCAAACTCATCCAACTTAGAACTGTATAGTTTTTGGGATGAATCGGTCGGACCGATTTTGAGAATCATCATCTCAAAGTTTCTAAAAACCCCATGAGATTTGGCTGGGCGGAAAATGTTGAAAAATAAAATCTCTCCAAATGGGATGAAATTCTCTCTAATTGTGTATACATGGATTTTACACATTATTACGATTTTTTAAGCAATTCTGATCAGTCGTTGTGAAGAAAAAAAATAAAATGACTGATAATATTCATAGAATATATCATAAAAATTGTGACAGAATTAAGTTGTCGAGATTCACTGCTTTCTAGATTCAAGAGTTGACCAACAATGAAGTATTTTTTATATCTGTCAAGGTGTGTAAAATACCAGAGTCAATGAAGTGGCAAGACTAGAACTTAAACGACTTTTATAGCTTATTCAGATATCAAGGTGTGTAGAATACCAGAGTCGATAAAGTAGCAAGGGTACAACTACTTCAAGGACTTTTATACCTTATTCAGATATCTCGCTCATCTTACAACGCATATTTCGCGTTTGACTAGTAATACATACTATGCCCTACACTACAGTAAACCCTCATTAATTTGAAAGGCAAGAGAGTATAGAAAAGGCATTTGGAATTTAAAAAATGAAGAATTGACGGAAAAAATGGAGAATTTGAAAAAAATTACAGCAAATGTTGATAGAATGGATAGTACAGCTCAATTGCAAAATAAAAACGCTGTTCAGAGCCTCCCTTGTGTTGTCCGTGTTGTCGGGCAATATGCTTGCACCAAATGTAACCAAGTGACCCGAAAGCGTACTGCTCTAGATACTGCGTCAATAGTTCGCGCAATATACTGGCGCATACCAACAATTTTATCACACACTTTGGGTATTGAAAAATCTGACAATAAAACAAACATGGACTGAAGACCAGAAGTTGGACTAGAGTAAATCTGAAATTGAAGTTTGAAACAAACGTACCGTAGTTCATAATATTGATGGGAGAATGCTCTTGGTAAAACACTTTATTCTTTTTATCTTTAATTTTCAACATCATAATTATGGTCAAGTGCCGTGGAGCCATCACCAGATGTTCGCAACTTGCAAGCGACGACAATGGTTCTCTGTTTTGAACAAACCCAATATAATATGTCACCATTGCGGAGATGAAAAATCCATAATTCCGTGAAACACGGCATTTATTCTGTATGTGTCAGAAGAAACTCTTCGAATTAAGCAATGATTCCATAGTAATAAATGAGTGTTTGGGGTACAAAAGGAGCTTGAATTAAGAATTATCCAAAGGTCCCTGTACCTGTGGCTGGTAACCAAATTTGTTTCGATTCATGACAAATTTTGAATTATCCAAGTTCGAATTAACTAGGGTTTACTGTAGGCCTATATTAATAATAAACATCAATGAATACCGGTATTTTGATTATGATTTTCATATTGCAGGCAGTAATGGATTAAAAAAATCAGGCCTGTGAAAACTCTTCACATGTGTAAGATTACGCTTTGGAAACTGCACACAAATAAACAGTTGATAATAATTAATGAGTAACTGATTTTGATATCTTTGATAATTGTATATTTTATTTTATCGTATCAATAATAAGTTAAATCTGACAAATATGGTATCATGTATCATATTTGTTTTATTTCAACCCCAGCTCTCTCAGAAGTTGTTGAGAAAAATGTTCCAAGTCAATTCACAAGTTTCTTTGTGTAGAGTCTTTTAGGTATCACCCCATCAAACAACATCGTTACGTCTTTTTATTCAATTGTTGGAATTTGAAGTCAACATGAAGTGAATTGCATGGCATAAGATATCAAGATATAGGTTTTTGTGAACATCATTCATATACAGTCGAACCCGCATATAACGAATTTCAAAGGGAATGAAAATCTGTTCGTAAAAACAGAATTTCATTATAGAGATTTATTGCTTTTTTCATAACAGCACTTGAATTTTAGAGATTTATAAAGATAGGCCTACATTTACGACTTGGGCCCTAGTATATTACTGTATTAGGTGACATATTATCATCGCATCGTATCATCACTTGGTATGTTTGTAGAAAGTAATAGAAAACAACAATGTCCTTTCATAAAGAACTTATCATCTGCCATCACATGACATCACCACTCCCCACTTCTCGTGTTTTATTTCCTAGGTTACAGGACACTATCACGAATGGAAATGAAGGAATGTAAACAAAAAATAGATAAACAAAGTCATTGAAGATGTCACCATCACGTTATTATTTAGCGCGCGTTGAGAGAGTGTTTGGTTTTGGGCCGTGCCACTGTGCGCGGGACAGGGAGGGGGGGTGCAGCAAGAGTTATGACCACGTGCTGTACGCGTCACCAGCTGCTACGATGTACAGTCCGTTCAAAATAAATGTAACCTGAAAATAAATTCACGCAAAATGCTCCGATTTTCGAACATTTTGTTGGAAATAGCTGAAAATAATTAGCAAAATATGCTGAAAAGTGACAGAAAATTCGTAATAACCGAATTTTGAAATATAAATCACTTCGTTATAGGTCTTTATTTAACATTGTAAGGATAAGAGATTTGAAGGGGGATGGTAATTAATTCGTAAAAACCGAAATTTCGTTAAAACCGAGTTCGTTATATGTGGGTTCGACTGTAGTATCATCCACTCGCTCGTAATCCCAAATACGTGTATAAATAGCAGTTGTGCTGTAGCCTATTTGGAAATATATAGGAAGAGTGAATGTAATATTGTGTGCCCATCAGATTGACAAATGCTATCAACTTGCGGGGAAAACAGCTGGTAGCGCACATGAATCACGTTTGCGACTCGAAACAGAAGACGTTACAGGAGAAGAAGAAAGCTCTCGAGCAATTGTCAGATCTCACCGATCACTGCATTACGTTCGTGGAGGGCGCACTCAGCAAGGGCAGCGATATGGCGCTCCTCTACAGCAAGAAGTAAGTACAACATATCTTCCCCTATGGATAACTGATAGGTGTGTACATTATTTGAAAAGAAAATCAGTTTGTACTTGCGCTAGAGATACTACTTGTTAAATATTGTAAAGTTCAATCACTCTACTAATTAAATAGGGCTATGGGATGTTTCACCACTTTTTCTGGGGCAGCAGACTTCTTACATCAATCGGTTCCTGCCAGTACCCACTTCTTCCTTCTCTTCTTCACTACTACTAGCCTCTGCTTATTCTTCTCTTCCTACGAGTTCCCTCCACCGTTCTCCTTCCTCCCACCATTTCTCGTCTACCACTTCCTCCCATTTTTCTCCTCAGTTGACTACCCTGAAATCAACTCCCTCCTACCACCTTTCTCTTGGTCTTCCAACTTTTCTCTTAGCTTCATTGTTTTCTGCTATATTAAACATTGCTCTTGGTATTCTCTCTAAATTTCCATTCGTCGCATATGCCCGTACCACCTAAGTCTCTCCCTTTCCATTTTAAATGATAACCTTTCCACTTCCACTTCGTTCCTTGTAATTCTGCTTCTCTTCTTCTCCAGCTTTGACACTCCTGCTATGCTCCTCACAAACTTCATTTCTGCTGCCTCCATTTTTTTCTCCTCTAGTTCAATGACCATGTAACTGCTCCATTTGTTGAAATAGGCAATAAGCAAGTAAACAGTATAAATAAGTATCTTCCCACTCTTTGCAAAGTCTTGGTTCCAAATCAGCTTCCTTACTTTTTGGAATAGCCCGTCTGCCTTTGCTATTCTCTTGTTCTTACCCATACAGACTGTAGAAGGATTCAATATGACAATAAACAATATTATTATTATTATTATTACTAGGCAAACGCGTTATGTGTTTCCGCGTTGATGGATGAGCTGGAACATATCAACTTATCTTTGGATTGGTTTATATATATATATCCACCTTGAGATTCAAACCATTACGTCACTGCCCTCTTTATTTCCTAATTGATTTTCATGATGATGAAGAAGGCTTTGTTTTAATCGTTTCCGATTAAATGGTGACAACTGTTGCTTGGATTCAATTGGTATCTTATGAGTCCACGGGAGTCGATTTATCGAAATATCAGTTTTTGGTGATAACTTTTGAACGGTATGAGATATAAAAATTCTAATTCGCGAGAAACACAGATAATTATAGTAGCTTCAAGATGATATAAGTTGAAACTATTTAAGTCACGTTGGATAACTGTGAAGCATCGACAGCTGAAAAAAACAAATTGTTTAGCTGTCGACGCTTGACAGTTAAGCGGCATGACTTGAATGGTTATAACTTATATTATCTCAAAGCTATTATAATTATCTGTGTTTCTCGCGTATTAGAATTTTGATATCTCATACGGTTCAAAAGTTATCACCAAAAAACCGCTATTTCGATAAATCGACTCTCGTGGACTCTTAATAGCTTTGAGTGATTTAAAAAAAATAGATTAGGCCTATATATTTTTTACATCAAAACGGCTGATTTGATTCGACTGAGAGTTTGGAATAATATGTATAATTATTATATTGAAATTCCCTGAGAATTTAAATATTCTCGAAAGAAATATTTTTTACGAATTTTTTCCTCTGGGTTATTTTTATGGGATTTTTGAAAAATTTGAAATGAGTTTTCTCACAAGTGGTTCAACCGATTCCGCCTCAAAACTATACAGTATCAAATTAGATAAGGACACTTATGTATGCCAAGTTTCAATTGATTTTAAATTTTCGTTTGACCTGTAGAGCGCGAAAAAAAAGTACTTTTTTCAAGTTTGGTGAAATTGAGTCTTCGCTTTGCTCATCCAATTATTCACTTCCAGCCCTACTTTTGCCGTATTAATTACTACACTTCCCAAGTATGAGAACTATTAATTACTTATTCCAGTTCTTGACCTTGCAGCTGTATTTTTTCTTGGATCTTTTCTCTGCTCATCACCATTGTTTTTCTCTATTCCGCGCTAATTCTCATCCCAAACTCCTTGGTCATTTTCCCCCACCTTTCTAGTTTCTCTTGCACCTCTTCTCTACTATCTCCCCATACCAAGATATCATCAGCTTATATTATCAGCTTATGTTATTGTCTTTGACCCTGGACCTTCCTCCCCTAGTTCTACTTTTCTGACCATCTCATCCATCACCATCACAAACAACATGGGTGATAGGATACTGCCCTGCCTATAATGCCACTCTTTACTTCAAACCACTCTGTCCTGCCTCTATTTATTTGCACTGAATTCATGATACAAACTCTTCATACGGTCCATCACCCCTACATCTATACACTTTGATATGAGACTCCCACACCCTTTCTCTAGGAAGAAGATCATATGCTTTTTAGGAAAGCCATGTACACTCTTCTCCCCTCCTCCCACCTTATTTCCAACAGTTGTCTCATAGCAAAGATCAAGTCTACTGTGGATCTGCCTGTTCTAAAAGCATAGTGCTCTTCCCTTAACATGGATTCCACTAGCAAGTTTGCATCCTTCTCTCAATAATTTGTTCATACAGCTTGGCTGCCTGGCTCATTAGCATCACTCCCCAGTAACTTTTACTTCTTTTTCTGTCTCCTTTCTTCAATATCTCTGTTATTACTTATTACCCCTTATTATCCCTTGTTATCACCCTTCTTATTTGAATATTACAAAAAATAACATACTGATATTTTCATTTTGTGAATAAGAACTAATGAACATACCACCACACAATTAGCTTAGTCCGAATAATGCATTATCCATCTTATTTATTAGCAACGTTATTTTCCTCGCATTCCAACAATGAAACAAAGGTGAATGTTGCTGTTAAAATTGTCGCATCTTTGCATGCCGTGACCACAGAGCTCAAATCGAAGAAAAAAGTACCACAAAATCAAACAAAATTTTTGAAAATGGAAAAAGATCTCACTTTTAGATAGGCCTAAATCCCACCTAATTATCAATCACCACAAATTTAAGAATTTTCTCCATTATTTTCAACTAGTTTTTTGAATTTTTTTTTCCAAAGTGACTTAGTCACACGTGGTGGCTGCCATCTTGTTTTGAAAATTGAAAACTTCTCAGGAGAGTTTACAAAGCCAAGGATATGTAGTGGGGTTGTAATCTGTCTGAATGATGTCATTAGTCGACACAACAACCAATGAAAAAATTACTATTAAAAGCGACAAAATGGCGTTAGATTCAAATGCGCAAAAGGTTTGAAAAGACGATTCTGAACCATTTTTCCCAGTCCGACTCTGTTGGTGATGCACACTAGAAATCACATGGACACTCCTATTATTAATACTAGGCAAACGCGTTATGTGTTTCCGCGTTGATGGATGAGCTGGAACATATCAACTTATCTTTGGATTGGTTATTATATATATATACACCTTGAGATCCAAACCATTACATCACTGCCATCTTATTTTAGATTAATAATTTATATAATAATAAAGAAGGCTTTGTTTTAATCGTTTACAATCAAGTGGTGACACTTGTTGCTTTGATTTAATAGGTATCTTAATAGCTTTGAATAATTGACACAAATAACATTATATATTTTTTTACATCGAAACGGCTGATCTGATTTGAATAAAAGTTCGGAATAATGTGTATCATTATCAGATTGAAGTTCTCTGAGAATTTGAATCCTCTCAGATGAAATATTTTTCACGAATGTTTTCCTCTGGCTTATTCTAATGGGATTTTTGAAAACTTTGGAATGAGTTTTCTCAGAAGTTGTTCAACCGATCGTGCCTCAAAACTATACAGCATCAAGTCAGATAGGGGTTCATGTGTGTGCCAAGTTTCAACTAATTTTGAATTTTTGTCTGACCTGTGGAGCGCGAACAAAAAAACAAAAAAAAAAAAAAAAAAAAAAAAAAACAGGCACTTTTTTTTCGGTATAGTGTAATTGAGTCTTCGCTTCGCTCATCCAACTAAAACTAGTTATTGACACTTGGACAAAGATAGTTAAAATAATAGAATGTAATTTGGTTAATTTTTCTCATCTTCAGGGTTGTGACAAACCACTTGCAGAGGATCAAAAGCCGGAGAGCCGATATACCTAATCCAGAGATTCCTGTAAGGATACATCTCACCCTCGACAAGGTTCCAGAATTAGTCAAAGGTAGGCTATAATGTGGAATTCTACCTAAAAATGGATATGTGAATGAATGTTTGAATACTGTTCTTCGTTGAATTGTGAATTATCATTTTTTCAGTTTTGTAGACATCACTTTCTTGTGATGAATTAGGAATTGAATTTTAGAATTATCCTCATAGAAAAGCGCATCATCATCTTTTTTTTGCTCAGAAGCGCAAACTTGGAAACTAGTTGGAGAAATTTGGAAGTTTTAAATTTAATTATAGAGCCAGTTGATGTAATGTTCAAATATTATAATTTGTAATTTGTAATGGGGCCTTCTAATTTCTATTATGTACCATATTGTCCTGAATTGTCTTGAACATAAGCTGAGGGGTTTTGCTGTAATTCAAAGTTCCAGTCACCATCTACTTAGGCCCTATATGGGAATCTGCTTACAATCAGTCAAAAACATAATTTTATTTTATTTTTAATTGAGCCTACTGTGCTGAATGTGTACACTGTAAATTATTGTATGTTGATTCAATTCAGAAGATAGAATGGACAAATTATTCTTTATTTCATTCTCTCTCTTTTCAAAACTTCTTCATTATGAAAGAAAATAGTTGAATGGGAACTAATAAATGAGTCATTATCAGTAGACATTTCCCCAACATTAGCAGTAGAAGTTCTGACTATGGTTATCAGGAGTTTCTAGTTTCTGGTGACCGACAGTCATCAGTCATCTGTTTTCTATCAATATCTTGCTTTGCAAGTTTTCTGTGAAGAGAAAGGTTCAGGATTGAGGGGGGCACTCTGTTGATAATCAGGTGGAACCTGATGGTGATACTGCTAACATAAACAGTCTTGTCAATTTACTCTGGATTATTGCTTGTTTTCCCCATGCTTGACACTTGAAGTGTCATCTTGAAGCTTGAAGTACTTGAACCCAAATAAACCAGCTGCTGGTGGGGTGGCAATGGATAATCAATTGAAACCTGCCCAAGCCCACAGACCCTATTTCAGCGCCAGTAGAGGTACCTAATAAACTGGTCAACTTCTACACTGGTGAATCTTGCAAATTTCATATAAACACCAACAAAAATGGTGGTCAATAGCAGTCTAAATTGATTAATTTCCAAATTTTAATGCCAAAATATATTCCTGAAAAATTGAGTGCACAAATCATGGCTAATCTTTTGCCTTTCACCCCTACCTGCTGCTCTAGTAACGTTTTGTTTTGTTTTCGGCAGTGCTTTCTGCTGTCGGTGGCATTGTCGTGGACGGCCGCCTCTACTCGTCATTCCTTGCGTCAGTGCCGCCCCAGCAGCCATCCCCGATACCCACTGGCCAAGCACAGCCTGCCGTCACAGCGCAGGTAAGAAGACCATTGAAGCGACACGCTGATCACGACAATCATCGTCAAGACAACAACCACCACGTAAAACATTGAACCAGCTGCTAGATCACTACCAAAGACCTTAGATACATCGTCTGGAGAACGTAGCTAGATAATTGAACTTCTAGAGTTTGTTCGAAGATTGCGCTGTGTAAAATAGTAGTATGCCGAATAAGACATGCCAAAGAATGATGGCAATAAAAGGCGCAAAGGACTCGTTCATACCGTACAGTACAGTATAGTATTTTCTTTTTTATTCTTTACTTCAAATATTTTCATTTTTTATTTATATACTTTTTCATCCGTATTTCTTGATGCCATAAATATATTTCAACCTTGATAGTGGTTTATATCTTCGTGCTTCCATATTTATGTAAGTGTAGCTTCATTTGTTTCTCTCTGTAGTTGTTTCTGCTTTGTTTACGTTTGCTACTATAGTAGTTATAAATTGTATGTATCTAATATCTATATATTCTAGCCACAAAGAAAGTCTACTTTGTGCTTTCAAGTTGATACAGCTTCATTGTCGTTTTAATGACTATTAATCAGGCCTACTGAAATTTCATGAAGCAGAATTATTTGTTATAACTTGGTTGTAACTTGGGTCGAAGTCACGTAACAACCTGTGTTGTGGAAATCTCAGGTTATTATTCTATCAGTTGTTAATCATCAGTTTCAATATTTTCACTGATATAATTCGGGCCTTCACCACCATCATATATTACGGTCATAATGTCTTTGTGTGCAAGGTCTTTGGTACTCTACTTTCTTACTTGCATTCAAAAAGAGAATGTTGATTTTATAACTTTTTTAAATAAACACATTATTGTTACTTCGGTGTTTGTTGTCGTCTTGACTTTATTTGTTTAGGTCTAATGTGTTTGTCTCTGCATCCAACTAACCTTACCTGACACGCTTTTGTGAGTTACGTTGTTTTCTCGATGTGCCGTCATCCTGCATCCCAAATAATTTCAGGTGATGTACCAGTCTATTTGTGTTGATGTTTGTGAGCCTGGCTTACGTATACAATAAATGAGGTTAACTAATGCAATAATCAATGTAGGCCCTATAATGAACATGATGAAAAGGTAGAAGTAAGCCTGAACTTGGAAGCCTTGTCTCTTGAATTGTTTTTGTCATTTGATAGTTGATAGTGTCAAATAACATGGTGCTTAATTGGGACTGCACTATAGAATAGTACTGTATTGTCTCGAATATAAGCCGAGGGTTTTTGCCATAATTTAAAGTTCAAAAGTCGCCATGGGCTCATATGTGAATCTCATTAGCAAATCTCAGCTTACATTTGGTCAAAATCACATTTCTTTTAATTATAATTGGTAGGGGTGTGCGAATCCATGTTTTTCAAATTGAATCCGAATCCACTTTGGGATTCGAAAATTTTGAATCTTGGTGCCAAAAACGTGGCAACATTGCATTCTCCATTCTCAAGAACAATTGCTGTAATGGTTACACTTGTGCTGCATAAAATGTTTTATGTAGGGGTAATTATGAGAATGCTGAGATAAGATTTTCACTTCCTGGATCAAGTGTAACTTGATCAGCAATGTCGTCCCATTATTACACTTCACAATGCATGTTGAAGAGATTGGGATTCGGTAATCTTGATGAAGATTCGGTTGGGATTCGGAAAATGTGTCACCAAACGGTAAGCAGTAATTTGAAACAAATTTTCTAAAATTGTTATTTACAATTATGAATTTTGAAACGAATCCCATATTTTGGGGATTTCTAAATAGTAATTGGGTCAACTGTTTGGGACAAATATTGAATATAAGCTTCAATAGTAATCACGTAACCGGGGCGCTCAACATTCGCTTCATAACCGTAACCATAATCGGGACCTCTAGATAATTTGCTTCATAACCGCAACCATAACTGGGACCTTCATAAAATCATAACCATAACCTGGACCTTTATAAAATTCACTTTGTAACCAGAACCTTTATAAAATTACCTTTTTTTTTTAATCCCAATTTTTATGAATCAAAATCATTTTTTTAGGGTCCCTTGCATTTCGGATTAACAAGGGCTTACTATACTCATGTTTAGTTCATTTTGTGTTATTTTGTACACTATCATAGATGTGTTTCCTCCAATCTTTACTCACCATTTTTTCTCATATGAGACCTACCTACTTGTTTCTCCTACTCTGTATTTTTGTACTGTAATATATTATTCATAATCTATCATTCATCTATCACTCATCACAAATTGATGTGAATTTACCATTTACCTGTATTTAGTTATTTACCATTTAGTCAAGAGCTTATAATCTACAGATAATGAGTAGCTGCAGTGGTCCCAGCATTACCATAATTTGTTTATTTTTTTCAATTCCTGATTCGTTGCAATAATTTCAACCTGAAGCTATTGAAGAAAATGTTGCCTTAATTTAATTACGTATCTCAATCAAGTAAATACTAAATAGGCCTAGGTGGTTATGATGAATCCAAAGTTATTGTTACACACAATTAAGTACTTGTAGCCTAATCACTAATCAGTTGTCCAAAGGTAAGTGGAAAAGATGGAATGAATATGATCTAAAAGAAGATGTATCGAGGTTGCATTGTGGTTTGACTCGTCTGTCAAAAGTGTTCCATTTCATAAGTACTGTCCTTGAACCTATCGAGTGCTGCTCTACCTGGTGTACAATTTGAAACTATGCAGCATATATTCTATTTACCTCAAATATGGCATCTAAGATGCAGTGCATTTTGGCATCCAAAATACAATGGAAATGAACAAATGTGCTAGGTTTATACAAGAGGATCTAGTGCAATTAAATATAAAACACTAATTTATTTGGGGCATGCCATCTTCTCACACGATTTCATTACATATACCAATCATCTAGATGTAAGTTACTTGCAATATAACTTGCGATATTAACTTATTATGAATCACTTCACAATTTAAAAATGCGTAATTTAACCTCACTATCTCCATTTTCTGGTATGAGGGACTATTGCAGACAATTGTTCCAACCTTAACTTAATCTTGCATGTACATTGAAACCTCGATGCATCATTCTCGGATCTATCGTTTAACCGTCTCTATCATTCATTCCTACTCCCACACGATCAATGTTGAATAATCCTTGTTGAATCTTTTTCCTGAATGTACGGTTTTGTTCTCCCTGCTCCGTTGGAAAGTGATAGAGGTTTACTGTATTTGTAACCAACATTATTTTCTTGTATCACTACTAGATGACTGATGAGTCACGATCGGTAAGTTCACTTGGTAACCTAGCCACGATATAGTGAATACTGAATAGACTTAATCATAAATAAAGAAACAATACCCACTAGCTTCTTCAAATTGTTTGCATTTTCTTGATCATTTGGCAACTTTAAAAAATACCGAGGACTCGGGAGGAAGTAGACTTGTGTCGGTTTTTCATAAAGGTCGTTATTTCAACTCTATTTTTGAAGACTTGTATAGTTGTTTATCTCAAATCTTGATACACATTCAAAAATCTTACACAAAACACTGCTAGATTGCAAATCCAACTAATTGTTTTTACAAATCGTAACTTGTTTCGTTATTCCCGTGTACCCTTCAAATGTCTAAATTATTCAAGTCTCGCTTTTTCTTTGAATTGTTATGTTTTTCTTTTTTTTTTATTGAGAAAACATGCGCTAAGAAAGCATTCTGATTTACAAAATTCACTTCGTTTATCCACAAAGCCTTATTAGTTATTAGGGTTTGACTGTGGTAATAACAAACATCAATAACTCTAATACACACACAAACACAATAGACAAAGAAAGCTACATCATAAACTCACATGTTTGTGACGAAAGAAGTACGCAAGTATATCAAATTGAAAAAAGAAGGAAACTTATGATGAATTACATGAAAAAATACACACTTGTGCATAGAAATGTGATAACATGAAAAAGATTATAATTATTGTCAGACGAAACATTCCATTGAAAGACCACAACAATGGTCGACACTTTCAATATCAATCAAATTACTTACAAAAAACAATATCCAAGAATACATATTTGAAAACTGAACCAATGCTTGAATTGAACAAACATTTTTCTATAACAATAATTTCACATAAAGATAAAAGTAACTGTATTATGAGTTGAAAAGTAACCATATTTTAATTTCTGTTTTGATATTTTTGTAACTACCGGTAGATAAATGCCTCAAATTAACTGGAATCTTATTGAAAGTCATTGTTACTGAATATTCAGACTTCTTCTGCCGTATTTATTATTGAATGGAAGAATTTTGAAATTGTTCCAACATTTTAGATCTTGTATTTGCAGAATGATCTACTAATGATCTGAACATCATAGTTTGATCATTAGTAGACAAAACGACGCTGTGTTATTATGTTATTCAGGCAAAAGCAAAGTAATTCTTTAGGTTCCCAAGAAATACGGGAACGTAAGTACAACCCACGGTAGACCAATTTCAATATCTGTTCGTTTGCATACATCCCTGCTATTAATATTTGGAATATTTGTATATCAACATAATAATTACATCAGTTTGGTGTTATACGCATTGGACATATTGAAGCAGATACGTATCTCTCTTCTAATTCACTCCAATCCGACAGCTAGCTCGAGTGAGCAATGTCGCCAAGCGTTACATGGTAAACAAGTTTTGCGTCTTTAGATAATAGGGTCTTTGGTGATTCCTAATATAGGTTTTTTGATAGCTTTGACTGATGTAAAAAATTACATTTTATTTTTCATCATCCAAACGGCTGATCCGATTTATGTGAATCTACAAAATAATATCTAGGCCCTATAATAGTTTATTTCATATTCAGTAGGAATTTTAGAGCTTTTGAGAAATGTTTGTTTTTCAAGTAATTTCCCCTGGGTTTTTCTTATGAGGATTTTCCAAACTTTTCAATTTTTTCCTGAAAAAACGTGTGATCAATTTTTCTGGAAAATAATCCCAACCTATTCTGGTGAGACTAATATGCAGAAAAAGTTTCACGTCAATTGGTCTTTTTTCCTGACCTGTTTATCGCGCACAAAATTACAACAAAAAACAAACATGAAAACGAAGCACTATTTTTCTCGGTAAATGGAATGGAAGTCTTCGCTACGTTCATCTAATGACAGACAAAATAGTTCGAAATAATTCTATAGTGGTTAATGAGCATTCAAATTTCAAAGTAGCCTACTGTATGTAAACCAGCCAGTATCTATTGATTTGATTGAAAAACCAGCTTCTGATTATGCTCTAGCTAGGTGTACATTTTTTGTCACAAACCATACAATAATGGATTTCATTAAATAAAGTAAGCTGACTGAAAGTGAATATGAAAGGGATATAATTTATAATTTTCCTCCACGAGTTTGAATTGAATTATCCCAGGACTGTACTGAGATTGGCCCAGACGCCTGTAGTCTAGTACCGTCATTGAAAGTGATACTTCTCATTCTGTTTTACAATTTATATTTATATTGTTTCTATTAGGCTTCACCAACTGCGAGTCCTCTGCTGCGCCATCCCATTCCTCAGGTCACCTCATCCACCCACCCCACCACTGGCGAGCCCACCGTCCCTACCACGGTTACCGCTACTGCCACCCCCACCTTGTCCGACCATCTGCGTCAACCCCCACCTGCCAACCTCCGACTGCCTCGACCCCCGTATGCCACAGTGGTGCCCGGAGATCGCATCAACTTGCGCGGACTGTTGGGAGCTCAGCAAGCGCAGGGGCTTGTGCGGTACGTAACAACTTTAACACTAGTAATCAGATACAGTAAGCCTTCGTTAATCCAAAATGGAAAGAACCCCCTCCAAAAAATTTCAATTTATAAAAATTCGGATTAACCAAAAAAATCTTTTTCCACGAAAATCATCACTCTTCCTGCTTAGAATTTGGTCAATTTCATATTGCACGTGAGAGGAAGCTTTACGACCGGCCGATACTTAGAAACACTGATCCTGATCACTGATGGCTCACTGATCGTGTTTACTCCGCCACTCTCTAGATCCGCTTCTATTGGCCGAGTGCCAATAGCATAGTGTTGTGTTTGTCAAGGTCAAACGGTTGGATGCACATCAGATGACGCACACAAAGCTCAAAAAGTTTCAGCCTTTTCTTGCATGTCAAATAAAAAGGGTGGAAATTGGGGAAATAATGATTAATTTAAGGAATTCACTCGAACTATTTCGACTGATCCAATCCGAAAACAGTGTTAAATCGATTAAAGGGTTGTTCAGTTCAAATCAGTTCAAATGACGGTTTAGCTGGAATTCTAATTAACCATATTAATTGACATTATAATGCCTATACCTTCAGCCAGGGACCGATTTCAAGTTTGAAATATGTCAAATTTTGGGATTAACCGAATTTGGATTAACGAGGGTTAACTGTATTTATTACGGTACTTCACCATTTTTGGCTCTAACTGAAATGAAAAAATGTAAGAAGATTTTAAAAAATCCGTGTACACAGCAACACAGATTATATGTAGGCCTACAATTTGATAAGACTATATGAATGGGCCCTTGAAAATGAAGGTATGTAGATAATTGGATGAGCAAAGCAAAAACTCAATTTCACCATACTTGAAGGAGAAAAAAAAATCGGTTCACGCTTCACGGTCAAACGAAAATTTAAAATCAGTTGAAACTTGGCACACACAAGTGTCCGTATCCAATTCAATACTGTATAGTTTTGAGGCGCAATTGGTTGAACCACTTTTGAGAAAACATTTCAAAGTTTTCAAAAATCCCATAAGAATAACCAAGAGGAAAAAAATCGTCAGAAATATTTCCTTCGAGAGAATTCAATTCTCAGGGAATTTCAATATTATAATTATACACATTATTCCGAACTTTCAGTCAAATCAGATCAGCCGTTTTGATGTAAAAAATATATAATCTTATTTTTTTAAATCACTCAAAGCTATTAGGAAACCAATTAAATCCAAGCAACAGGTGTCACGAATTAATTATAAACAATCAAAACAAAGCCTCCTTCATCATCAAAGAAATTAATTAGGAAATAGGATGGCAGTGACGTAATTGTTTGGGTCTCAAGGTGGATATATATATAATAACTAATCCAAAGATAAGTTGATAATCATGTTCTAGCTCATCCATCAACGCGGCAACATATAACGCGTTTTCCTAGTCAATAATCATACATTTTTAAATCAACGTTGAGCTTGAATTTCTTTTTCTCCCAATTTATTATCTTCATAATCTGTAATGCAGTACAGCCTGTGATACTTTGTGAAGGTAAAATCTCTTGTCCAAACAAATAGCCTAGTTATTCGTGAGGTTGTTCGCAACGAACAATAAACATCTTCATCGTGAATGGGGCAACATATATACCATTTGTTAAGACATCATTTCCCTGGCCAACTGATTAATTATGAAAAAGTTCTCTAGCTTCATTATTTCAATGAGGAAGAAACTTGCAGCAAAGATGAATACTATATAGCTAACTCTGATGTAAGCTATTTTGCATCAAACTAGCATATTACTAAATTTTATAGGTCCAAGCATTCGTTTCACGGATTTTCACGTTTCAGGGAAAAGAGTCGTGTGAAGAAACAAATCATCTTTTGGGAATTTAAATTGTTAGTCATCCTATAATTTTAGAACAATAGTTATTGAATAATTTGTTTGTTTGCAGGTTCACGATGAATCAACAGTTGGTGCACAATCCTCCGACGTACAACGTAGCGCTCGGTCAACGTTTCCCTCGCCTCACCACGCAGCAACAAGCTCAGCTCATACAACAGCAACAGTTCTACAACCGAATGCCTCAACAACAACATCAAGTAGTGTTCAACAGGCAGCCGGGACCGGCGGTGCAGTGGCACATTCCTCAGCAAGCTCAAGGTTTGTGCTTGAAAATCCATTGCGCGGCAAGCTATAGGTTTGTCGTCGTAGAACATAGAGGCGAATTTTAAAGGTGGGAGAATTTGAAATATCATTTCTCGTTGATTAATATATTTGGCCGAATGACTTCCAACTGTCAGCCGCACAACTTGACGTGAATGCCAAGCTGCTGAGATGTGTAATCAGCACAATTCTTTGCTTATCTCTATTTTCAAGAAGATATAATATTTTAATACTAGACATATGCAGCGTAGGCCTAATGCATGGAAGGATGAGCAAGATATTTGTATGGAATGTACTAGAAATCTACCCACCTTCGTTTTGAAATTATCTAGTCGAGTCACTCACTACCTTTGTTATGCCATTCTAATTGGTTGTAGGAATCTAATCTATATTATTCATTTTAATTAATTTAATTGATCTAAACAAAAAAATTCACTCCAGTTCTTTGCAAGGGCTGGTGTGATTTATGTTAAAATCTGTGATATCACCAATGTGCATCAATCAGTGTTTATATTCATCAAATATTTTAAAAGTATTGGAATTTTTCATAATTACATATATTTTTGGGGGTTAGGCCTTTTTTGTTTAGGCCTTTTTTATGCCTAATAGTTTCTCTTTCAAGTGGTACACAGAACTATACATTATACCTACTAATATACAAATCAGACATAATGAGTCTGATCATATTAATATTAGAGGTTATATACGTAAGTGAGCTTGGAAGGTGCCCTAGTCAATTGAACAGTAGGATCGGACGGTGACCTGTATTTGGTGCTATTGCTAATTGCCCAAAGTTTAGTGAATAAAATGGACAAATTCATTCATTCATTTATTCATATATTCCACAGATTTGCACATGACACAAATATAGGAAATATCAAAACTTGGAATTAAAAATAAGAATAAGTACACAAAAAGATGATTGCAAAGGAGAGTTAATAGATTTATAATTTGATAAAATAGCTGTCTAGTGTGGCTTTGAATTGAGAAATTCTTGGAGGTTATAGAAGGGGTTGTGAAGTAGAAAAGATTTTAGGTTGTATTTTAAGGATGAAGCTTGGTGAGGCCAGTTATATAGGCAGGTAGTTTATTATAAATAATTGTGCAAAGATGGAGAGGGATGTGTGTGAAAAAAGTGTGGAAGTGTGGAAGAGAATGTATTGAGTTTACGTGACTAGTAGTGTAGTTATGGATAAAGGAATTTTCAGGACAGAGGCTGTGGAAAGAACTGCAAGAAATGTCTACAATGATATGACAGTATTAAGTGATATTATTGATATTAGATATTGATATTTTTATTGAGTGAGAATTGACTGATATTATAGTTCAATGCAAGCCATAGGTATTAAGTGTGGTATAGAAACTAACTTGACGAAAGATATAGAAGACTGGAAGTGTCATTAGTGAGTACATATAAGGACCTGAGATTAAACTTCCAGCTAGAAGACACACTGGGGGAGTTCTAATTAATGTACATTTTAAGAGATTTATCAGATTGTTAAGTATTAAGAATATAAACTGCAGAAAAGATGTGGTGGGCTCCAAGTATTAAGATTAATACTGTAGTGGTATGCTAGCTGGTCACATTTTTTGTACTGTGAAATGAAAAAAATGAAAAAGTTGGAAATTATAATGAAATATGTCGAATGACTTGGTGTATAGGAAAATAGCCTGAGGCTGGAGATATCAGTTGGTTAAAAGGGAAAGAAAGAACAGCAGCTTACTGATGTTTATAAGTGGAGAAAGATCTACGCATAGCAGAGAGCCCTTTGATAGAACACAGAGATTATTATATAGACACGAGATTTTGACTATTGCCTTGGTCACAGTAGAGTAAAGTGGATCATTAGGAAATATAGTAGAATTCCAATAAGAATTCAATTGTAAAATAATACTAACGGGATTCAAACATTGATTTACGTGAGCAAACGCTATTTTCCAATGAAATTAGGAACATGCTTTTCTCCTCGTGTTATTATAATTAATTAATTAGTACATGATTTCACAAAAATTGCTCAGTTATGCTGATGCACCATCGACAATATAATTGAAATATCAAGAATTATAATCGTTTACGTAATTGTTCATTATGAAGACAAAGATAGTGTTAAATAGAGGTAACTGATGATACAATATCCAATCATAGAATACCGGTAGTTGGTGTTGAATCTACAAAAAATAGGTAGTAAGCATATTTTCTAAAACATGAAAAGATAGCAATTACACTTAGAAATTATAGTATGTTGAACTGCTGTAAGGAAAATAGGACAAATTTTCAAAACTGTACAGTTGAATTGGTGTATGTATTTAATAATAATTATTGTGAAGATGTAAATGAATTGTTTACAGAGCTAGTAACAAACATACAAAAAAAGCTCTTGATGAGCATACAGAAGAGAAAACAATTTTGAACAACAAGTGGTCTAATCAAGAGATTAAAAAAAGCGCAAGAGTGAAATACGTATTTGTTTTAAAGTAGCAAATTGTGACAGTGGAGTGACAGTAGTGAGGAATGAATCATTAGGAAAAATAAATGTGATTTTACGGTACGTAGTAGGGATGTCGGCGGGTCCAATTTCAAGTAAAACCCGGGTTCAAACAATTATCCGCCGGGTAGTCACATGTTTTTTTGCTGGTCTTTAATTTCCTGTGTATGATGTTTTTGGTCTGATCTGTGAATGTGAGCGCGCACGATTGACGCGCACTCCTCTCTCCAGACGTTGACTCAGTTGTCAAATGTGCTTTGAAAGACACACACACATTCACACAAAGCTCATAGCAACTAAGTGACGCTGTTCAGGTGTCCAGACATGTCTGAGATGTCATTTGACTGGGAGTGTGACATTTCTTTGAATTTGCTTTCGATATTTGTTTGTTTCCCTGTCATTGTTAGAAGAGGAATATTATTGAAATGACATTTGACTTCAAACAAAGAAAAGCAAACATCATTGCATTTTTAAAATACTTTGATTTTGGAATTAGCCTACTTTTTAACTTTCCGTTGCCATAAAAGAAATGTGGTCATGCAAATGTCTTGCTTCTCCCCCCCCCCCCTCCTTCCCCTCCCACGCATTGTCAGCTGTTACTGGCCGGGCAAATGTGCCAGTGCGATTGCATCATTCAAGCCTTGAGGTTAGAGGTCCTGTTGCTCTATAGAGTGATGATTGTATTCAGGAAAATGATGCGTCTTTTTATGAATATAGGTGATTTTGGGCCTAAACAATTATTTGGGGGGGGGGGCAAAACCCAGGTAGGAGTCGGGTAATGAAAACAGGTACTCTGGTAGTAAAATTCCTACCCACTAACATCCCTAACTTACGTAGTAAAATAAATGAGAACAAAATCAGGCATAAGGATTTGTAGAGAATCTTAAAAACACTATATTATGGAAAAATAAATAGTAACGACAGTGAAATGTTATTTTCAAACAAAAAAGTCAAGATTAATGCAAAGATGGCAAAAAAATGTCAACAGTTTTTTCTTTAAATGGCATGACAACTCTGTGATTTGTTTTTGTAGGTTTCAAATGATGTTCCAACTTTATTTGATGGAAACGGATACAGTATTTTAGTTACATTTTTGAAATTATCTATGATATTTTCAAGATTGAGAAAGTCTCAGGAAGTCGATACATTCTTGAGTGATGGTGTCAACCACTACGAGTCTTACTGATTGCTTGCTGCAGCGGACCGATGTTGCAATGTACTTGACGCAAACGTCATAATACCGGTCGGTAATCAAGGTCTACATGCCTCAGTAACACACTGGCTCAGAATTAAACAGCACCGTAATTATCTGCAATTCTTCCTCTTCAATACGAATATTTTAAATCTGCAATTCCGTATTATTTGTCATATTGATTCAACCCATGGAACAATATGTAGCCTATGTATATTCTTCAAATGTACATTTTATTCCCTTTGACAGAACATTCTCTGTGAAGCCACAGTATATGATAGTCGATTTTGTTTCAGCCTGTCTTGTAGTATAGAATTTGAGAATGATTGAAAAAATATACAAATATTACATTTGCGTTAATCACATGTATTATCATGTAATATATTGAACGAAGTACATGGAACTTGCCGCTGGTTGCAAGTTCACTCTCCCTCAAGCTGTGTGGGGGTGGATAGATGCATAGATGGTAAGGGGAGAGGGGTACGTGAAATGTATTCGGAAAGACTACACTACACGTACGTACCCCACTCCTCTCACCATTTATGCATCTACCTACCACGTACGGCTCGAGCGAGTGAACTTGCAATCAGCGGCAAGTTTCATATACTTCGTTCAATATATTACATGCTAATTACATGTGATTAAGACAAATGTGAAATTTGTATATTTTTTAATCATCCTCACACACTGTTAAAATCAACCAAAATAAAATGAATTATCTTTTTTTAGAATGAAAATAAAATCAGGCTGGAATTAAAGTGACCATCATGTACTGTGGCATCACAGTGAACGTTCTGTCAACAAGAATAAAACATACATTTGAAAAATATACATAAATATTCTTTCATGTGTTGGATTAATACAAAAAAATAATGCGCAATTGCAGATTTAAAATATTCGTATTAAAGAGGAAGAATTGCTGATGCTTGCTGAAAATGATGGTGCTGTTTAATTTTGAGCAAGTGTATTACTGAGGCATGTAGAGCTAGATTATTAGGACGCTCGCGTCAAGTGCATTGAAACATCGATCCACCGTGGTAAGCAATCAGTAAGACTTGTAGTGGTCAACGTCATCACTCAAGAATGTATAGACTTCCTGAGACTTTCCCAAACTTGAAAAAATCTAAAATAACTCCAAGAATTCATCTAAAACATGCCGTTCTCATCAAAAAAGTTCAAAAAATTTGATCTTTTACCTATAAATGCAAATTGCAGGGTTGTCATGCCCTTTAAGAGTATTAATGAAATAACTAGTAGTATTTCCTCCGCTGTTACGAGAGATATTTTGATCTCTGTGTTGGGAGATAAAGTGAAAAGGTTCAATGTAGTCGGAATAGAAGTAGTAGTAAAGAAGATGAAATTTCTCGAATCATCTGCTCCAGGGGAGGATTGCATCACAGATATGGTTTTGAAAATATCATTATATCAAGCCCGGTTATAAAAATATATTTGACTAATTTAATTAATAGAAGAATAGATGGAATTGTAGCTCTTGCTTCAAAAAGTGTAATTATCACACTAGTACCAAAAATTCCAGGAGCCATGGATGGGGAAAATTATTGCCCAATAAATGTTATGTCAAAAGGTATTAGAATATGTTATTGAAGACCAACTGGATGATTTTATTGGATCAAGTAATAATTTATGAATGGATACTCAATCTGCTTATAGGGAAAAACATGGTTGTGAGAGTACTTCACAAAATGCTATACTGGAGTTGAAATCAAATGTACAAATATTAAAAATATTCAATTGCTCTATAGTCTATGTGTTGATTTAAAAAGAGCATTCAAAACTATCGATATAAGCAGATTAATTAGTAGATTAGAAAAATATGGTATTGAAGGAAAATTGATCCTTAAAATGGATCCAGTCATACCTGACTCATCGCTCCCAAAAAGTAAAATTTGGTGATAAGCACTCATCTACTTTGAGAAATGATATTGGGGTTCCACAAGGATCAGTCCTTGGGCCTCTGTTTATATATTGATGTTTATATATAACATATATATATTTTATATATAATTATATATATATTAATGATTCAAGAAATATTCTAGGAAACGATAATATCCATTTATATGCAGATGATGCTACAAAACTCATTGCTTCCAAAATGTAAAATTTGGTGATGAGTACTCATCTACTTTGGGAAACAATATTGGGGTTCCACAAGGAACAGTCCTTAGGCTTCTGTTCATATACATTAATTTGATATATTTATTTAGGCCTATAGGCCTATTTTATATATATCTTTATATATGATTATATATAGGCTATCAGTGATTCAAAAAATAATTTGGAAAATGGTAGTATCCATTTATATTCAGATGATGCTTCAGGACTCATTGCTCCCAGAATGTAAAATTTAGTGATGAGTACTCATCTACTTTAGGAAACAATATTTGGGTTTCACAAGGATCAGTCCTTAGGCCTATGTTCATATAATATATATTGATGTTTATATATGTATTACATATTAATGATTTAAAAAATATTCTAGAAAATGGTGATATCCATTTATATGTGGATAATGATTTAAAACTCATTGCTCCCAAAATACAAAATGTCAAATTTGGTGTCGAGTACTCATCTACGTTTGGAATCAATTTTAGGGTTCCACAATGATCAGTTCTTTGGCCTCTGTTTATATATATATATAATAGGCCTATATATATATGTATATATATATTTTTTGTTTGTTTTTTTGTTGTTTATATATATATATAGCCTATATATATTTTTTTTTTTATATGTATATATATATACATATATATATATATTTATTTATGCTGATGATTTAAAAGATATTCTAGAAAATGGTGATATCCACTTATATGCAGATGATGCTTCAGAATTCATTGCTCCCAAAATGTTGAATTTGGTGAAAAGTACTCATCTACTTTATGAAACGATATTGGGGTTCCACAAGGATCAGTCCTACAGCCCCTGTTTATATATAATAATGTTCATATGTATTAATAATGTTTATATGTAGGTATTTATATATATATATATATATATATATATATATATATATATATATATATATATATATATATATATATATATATATATATATATATATATATATATATATATATATATATATATATATATATATATGTATATATATATGTATATATATATATATATATATATATATATATATATATATATATATATATATATATATATATATATATATATATATATATATATATATATATATTTTATATATATATATATATATATATATATATATATATAGGCCTATATATATATATATATATATATATATATATATATATATATTTATATATATATATATATATATATATATATATATATATATATATATATATATATATTTGATAGGCCTATATATTCATATATATTAATGATTTAAGAAATATTGTAGAAGATGGTAATATCCATTTATATGCAGATGATGGTTTAATTGTAGGGTTGCCAATCGTTATTAAATAATGAATATTTCAATCAATTTTCGATATCAAGGTTTCGATCAATATCAAAATCAATTCGTTCGAATTTTGATTATTTCAATATCGAAAGTGAATTCAATATAGAATAAATAAACAGCAGGCTGTCAGCCGTGTGTCAGATTGGCCATATCGCCGACGTGTGTGTGTATGCACTCGGTCCTCTGTTTCCAGGACTGGTCTTTCTATCTGCTGGCACAGTTATTTTAATGGGGGGGGGGGGGGGGGCTTGTCTTTCTTCTATACTGGGTTTTGACGACGCACTATACTGATGGCTACGATCTATTGGCGTCGGTGGATGATGAGATGATGGGATGATGAGATGAAAGGTTATTTTATTAGGTGTTTCGAATGGTGGGAAGAAGTCGGTCGTGGCCTGTTGTTAAGGAACTATCCCAGTATCAACCTGAACGACAGAGGGAAACCACGAAAAACCCCTGTCAGGATGGTCGACCATGGCGGGGATCGAACCCCGGTCTCCTTAATGAAAGTTCAGTGTGTTGCCACGCGTCTCTGTTTCTGGTCTTTGTAGCGTGGATATTGGATATTACGATGTAAACTATCATATTGTTATTTTTTTCTTAGCTGAGGTCAGCCTAAATCCTAGTGCTGAAATACAAATCCTAATTCTATATTTTTCATCATTAACCTACCGGTATTCATATCTCAAAAAAGTATTGATGTAATTAAATCAATTAGTCACTTGACAGTATGAGTCATTGCAAGTTTAGATTGCCATATTCATAGCATTTTGTCAGGACTCCAAGAAAGACAGGAAAAGTAGTGCATTTTACTTTGTCAAATTGTAATATTTGCATCAATATGACCCCAATAATTTTCATTCCAACTGAAAAAAATCGAAATGGTGAAAACGGTTTCTATCTTTTTAATTTGTACAGTACAGCCAGGTACATCTTTTATTCTCTCTCTCTTCTACCCCACTTCAATAGCCTTTCACTGTGCAGTAGACAATGTGGTTTTGTCAGTCAGAATGACCATGGTCAGAACTCTGAAAAATCATTTGGCTTCAATAACAATATCAGAACAAAGAATATCAGAACAATATTATTGTTTTATTATTATGTCATCAGGAAATAATGGTACATATATTAGGCTCATTGTAAAAAGTCAAATTGGATGGAATAAAATCGAAAACTACACAGAACAAGTCATCAATGAACTCATTACTATATCCGATCTGAAAAGATAAATATATGAAATAATATGTAAATATCCATTAAGCCTATGCAATGCATTACCGATAGTAGCGAAAAATGTTTCAACTTATGAGAAAGAACAGTTGTCTGTCTCGAAATATCTACATGCACAGGTAATAATATAAAAGCAATAATGATAATTTCCTTATCATTATCACTCGGAACAGTTTCATCAATGGTATCATCTCTAATGTCTTTCATAATAGTGATAGAAAGAGAAAGAGAACACTCACTTGCAGTGACAGTCGTGTCAAGTCTATAACCTAAATCACTACTTTCGATGTCCTACTGCTAATGTTAAGAATATGATAGACCAAGGAGGGATGACTTTATCTAATGAAATACGTAGTTTGTGACAACTTTTGTATGCAATTGTTTTTGAAATTCAAAATGAATAAATTAAACAGAAACACTAAATAAGTTCGCGATTTTCGTACTTTCTATTTTTTTTTCAGGTAACCAGTCTTACCCGGTCTTTACAAACGGTTACTCGGTCTTCAAACATAAACAGTCTTGTCAGATATAAACACTACAAAATTGAATGAATTAAGTAATTGTGTTCTATTACGGCGCTTCAATGACGGGATTATTTGCGTGTTTTATTACTGCATATTCTGTCTGGGTGATCGCGTGTTTGCCCTGTGCTTAATACTGACAACCAACTGTCTCCGTATTATTGTGACCATTCTGTGTGGTTCTCAGTCATCAATTGACGCTCAAAGTGTTCACTAAGCATAACAAAGTGATTACAGACGACTAAAAAGACATGATTTAGACCTAAAATAATCTCTATTTTTGATAGATATTCTATATCATCATTACGATTCAAAATCAAACAGAATTCGTAAGATTTTGATTTTTTCGATTGATTTTCGATATAGCACATCTTGGTATCATTTGCATTTTCTTGATTGATTGGCAACCCTGTATATTTGTAACTTGCAAAACGGATCTCAGTACAGCTACAGATTCACTCAGGTCCAATGATGATATGGGATTATTAGAAAAATGGCTTCACTAAAATGAAATGAAAATTGCTACTTTAAAACCAAGGCGATGGTTTTCTGTTGTAGAGAACTTGGGTATAAGAATAAACTTAGTTTGGATGAGATAGAGCTTAAAATAGAGACAGTTGAAACTGAAATAGTAGGAGAAATGAAATATTTACGAGTAATTATAGATGAATACCTAAATTTGAAAGTCAGGGATATTATGTTTTGAAGAAGATGGATAGGAACTAGGAAGATTGCACTTAGATCAGGGCTTTCCAACTAGATATCTCAGAGGGCCATTTTTGTATTATGGGAAAGTCAAGTTGCGTCACACAGAGTATTATCCAATGATTTTCTTTCATTTTTTACTTGTCAATATGGTATGCCCACATACAAGCAACATATTTGTAATACATGTGTATTCCAGCATCTTGCAACTGAACTTTTTTTTCCATCAAAATTCAATGACTTAAATTGCAGTTCTTGTCTCCATGTCTTTATTCAGGTATTTATAACTGATATGGTGCAAGCACAGGAGTGCACAACATTGCCAAATATATACTCAATGTGACTACACAGAATGTTTTACTTAACTGCAGTGATTTTATGGTGGTTAATAAGATCATACTGCGGGTCATTCAGAAAGATCCTGCAGTATTGGGCTGCCCCTGGGTTGCTAGTTGAAAAGCCCTGATTTAGACATGTTAAGAGATGTTTACCTCTAGAGTCAAAAGTCAATTTATATTAGTCAATTATTGCACCTTATATTGACTATTGTAGTTCTGTTGTACTCTTACTAAACAAAAATCAAAATGATACTTATCAAAAACTTCAGAATAAAGCCATGCAAAGCATTTTGAAAGTAGGTAAATCAACTTCAATAAAGAATATGGGTAGGAAGAGACTGAGCAACAGATTGTACCGTACTCTATTTTATTTATAGATCTCTAATAACTTGGCTTGGGATTTAATATAGTTCAAGATATAAAAATAATGTATCAATTGAAAGAACAGAAACATTCCAGGAAAATGGTGTATTTATTTAAGTTATGAGAAAATAGAATACCATTAGTTATAAAGAATTACAACAGTGTATCCAAGTTTAGAAGAGATTGTTTTAGGATTTGAACTAGGAAAGTTAGTGCCAAATTCCAATGAAAAAATGCATTTCTGGTACTTGCTTGAAGACTATATGTAACATTTTATCTTTGTTTTGTTCTTTCATTGTAAACAATTTTTGTTATCGTAATTGTATTTTTCAATGTTATGAAATTGTTTGTAACTATATGTACGTCAAAAAGAGCATTTAGTGCTAAATAAATATCTACTACTACTAAATTAGAGAAATATGTGCATGCCAAGTTTGGTCCCAATTTGTTTCTCCGTTTGACCTGTGAAGCGCAAACTGCAAACATAAAGACAGTGAAACCTCTATCCATCGTTTTTCAAGGGACCAAGAAAACTAAACCATCCATTCAGGAAAATTTAACATTGATTATATGAGTGGGGCGAGAAAAAATTAACGATGCAACCAGGAAAACGATGGATTTGGGAACGATGCATAGAGGTTTCACTGTAGTATAAAAAGCACTTTTGTTTTTTCAAGTGTCCTAAATGAAGATGTGCCATTAATCTAATCAGACGTGTAAGATTGTGTTTTATTAAGCTGTAACCTACTCGTTAGTAGGTTTTGCTGGAGGTCAGGTTCACCGGATGGTCTGCAGCAATGGTCAACTGATACCAGCCGGATCGATGAGAGCGCAGCTTCCCATGTCAATTCAACCGGTCAACGACTCGTACAAAATTACGCTGAAATCTCAACCAGGTACACAATAGTATACTATCACTCTCATTGAGGCTTAGTTGTGACGTATAAACAGTTACAGCGATCGATAAAGTAGTGCCAGGGTTCTAGTCCTGCTGACATCCACCTATTTATGTCCCACAATAACCTACTTGGGATCGATAGGCATAAACACTTTCATGAAATGTATTGCATACTGGCTCAACATGTTTCTAGGTAGAAATTTAAAGGCACTTTTCGCTACTAGCAAATTACAAAGTACAGTAGAACCTCTGTTATAAGTTTCTCGTTTAAACATTTATTACATTTATAAGTTTTGTTTTTTGATCCCACCCATATGCTTCACATGTTGAATAGTTTCATTTATAAGTTCTTCACGTTTATACATTTTTTTAGTCTGGTCCCCTGAAAAACGTATAAAAGAGGTTCCACTGTACTGCTTTGCACTTTGTCTCTATTGTTTATTCCCAAGAGCTTATTTTCATGTATTCAACCAATAAACGGCCGCCATGACTTGAGTTTCCTAATTGTTTTCATGTTTGTTACCTGCTTGTCGTGGATTCAAGGTAAGCTGGTGCGCGGCGTTCCGTACCCATTGGTATTACTCCGCAGACCTAGGCTACAGTAGTTTGTTGAAGTTTCACTCTTTTACCCTTATTAACCTACTCTTATGTCTGTACACACATGGCTTACTTTCATTGGCTGGATTATGCCCTAGTTGAATTACGTAAGTAACATGACATCGATGATTGTTGGTTTTGTTTCTGTTTTTGTAGACGACTTTTGGTTGTGATTCTGTTTGAGCATGGATGTCCATATTGTAGGAATGGTAATAGAGCTGCAAATTGACTGCGAAAGTAGCCAGCTATCGAACGGAATAATTTTTCAGAAGTATCTAATACCGATACCTAATTTAATTCAAAATAATTTATACAAATTAAATTGATCTCTAAAAGGAATTTCGTGTAATTACAGTAAACCATCTTTCACTCGAACTCTGAAAATTCCAATTTCGATAGATTTGCAAATAATATTTTTTAATAACTCGCCTATTCAAGCTTTTATATTTCAAAGTGTTCATTTTTGGTTCCGTTGAATTTTGTTTTGCATTTGTATTTGTATTTATTAGCATTTCATAGTATACACCATTCAACTTGTATGACAAAATTACATTGTACCTACAAAGGTTATAAAAATTTGTCAATTGAAATAAAATATCAATATGAAGGCCCATGACTATCATTATAATAAATAAATATGAACCCAAAAAAATTACTGATGAATAGTTCTGTAGACACTAGATACTACTGGTCAACTTATAAGCAAAGAAACTCAGAACAATCTGTACAATTTGAAGATGGTATTCTGTATTATGGAGTGAGGTCAAAGTTCGATTTATATATTACAGGCTTGGCAGCATGGCTTGACATTCGTAGTAGCCCGAAACATTTTAATGAACTTTGTATTTTTTGTTATACGCTATATAGTTGAATATCAACATTGTACTAAGACAATTTCACGTTGAATGTCAACAGCTGTTGCTCCAATTGTTGACCCCGTGTCAAACAAGATGGCCGCCACGCCTGTGGTTACATCGACGATACCAAAGACACCAAGCCCAAGTCAAGGGAAACCGGAAGATGCTGAGACCAGTCTCGACAAGTTTTGTCAGGTATAGTTATTGACTAGGCCTACTTCAACTTTATTTGGTTTACTGTTTGATAAGATTCATTATCATTCAATTAATATTAAAGGAAGCCGTGGCTGGAAAGGCCTGGTACCGAAAGGGACAAGGCTAGTATCATTTTAAATGGGCAGTACAATTAAATTAATTCTATTATCACTGTGTAGCACTACCTAGACCACTGAGAAAAATTATGACTTAGTGTCATGCTACCTGCTTGCTCTTATAAGACATTTTTGACAGTTTTAGGTGCTATAGTCAATGAAAAGTTGATTTTACTCACTTCCTTTGATTTGTAATATCTATTGTAACGATTAGGCCTGTGCGAATCCTGATTTTCAGTTTCACATGCGAGTTGAATCTACTTGAAAAATGCAGGATATGCATTGTGAGATGAGCTTAAAAGTATGAGATCTCTCATAGAAAATATTCTGTCATCTCAATCCAGATCTAGGCCTACTGACTTTGGATTACTTTGAACGTTCAAAAACCTTACCTACAACTTGTTAATATTTATAGAGCTGCAACCTGTCGCACATACACTTCGCAAAACCAATTGTTATGAAAGTCACTGAAAATATGCATGGTGGTGTTTTCCATATTCAGTGACAATTTTAAAGCTTTTGAAAAATTTTCTCATTCCAAGTATTTTCCATCCGGGTTATTTTTATGGGGGTTTTCCAAACTTTCCAAAGTTTTCCGATTTTTTTTCGGGAAAACTGTTCGATCAATTTTTCTGAAGAGCATTCCCAACCTATTCTGGTATGACATCAATATGTGGAAAAGTTTCAAGTTGATTAGATTGTTTTCCTGACCTGTATGCCACGTACAAAATTAAAAAACAACAAACTTGAAAACGAAGCCCATTTTTTTGCCATATGGAATACAAATCTTCGCTACCGGCACGGTAATCTAAGAATTGAGCAAGATTTGCAAATCCCAAACTTATTTGAATTTTACATATATCTAGAATCATTTTTTCTTCACATTGGCCTACTATCTACTATCCCTTATCTCAAATGGATGATGGATACATTAGATTTTGTTACATATTTTGATAACATATTTGTTGGTTTGAAACTCAGGTAGGCCTAATGTAACGTATTCACTGTAATTTATTATTCACTAACAATACTTTTACTTCATTTTCTTTCAGCAACAATAATCTAAAAAAGCATGAGAACACAAAAGTGGGGTTGAATGGTGTCCAATAGGATTTTGACTCAATTCCAGTCAACACACTCTACTAGACTATTGAAATATATCTAGATAATACCTCAATTGTATCTGTGCACCCTAGTGACCCATGATTACTTGTTTTGATTTATTTGTACATGTAATAGGATTTTACTTACTTTAAAAACTTCAAAACTGGAAAAAATGAGTTGATTGACGACTTCACAGAGAATTTTAAATGATGTCCACAGACTTCGAAAATTTAGTTAGGCAATTACATTCCATTTCAATGACATTCAAGCTCTGTTTCAGCCACTCATGATTAAACAAACAGGCGCGAAAAATGGTGTCGCATTTGAAATAGATTCGACAACACAAATGTGTAAAATTATGATGGGACAAATCCGAATTAATTCAGAATTCAAATTTTAAAATGCCCCAATAAGGCCACAGCCCCAATAATGATTATTTTATAATAACTTTCATTAGATGTATAGTAAAATATTATGGATTGATGATCTTTTCACGGGATTAAAACAAATTTAGTTTGCACGGGTGTGTTCAATCTAAAAAGTCTAGTGTGGTTAAAAGGGCCATAAGATTCAGAGTTGAAAGGGACAGTAAACTAAAATTTACATAAGAAGGAAACTAAACTCACCTGATGCCTTGCCGACTAGTCTATTGTATTGTTTGCCTAGAGTTTGCCAATAAAGATTATTGAAGAAAGGCCCACCCTTAATTTGCCACCCCCAAACAATTGTGAAATTCTTCATCCTTCGTAGCTTGTTTTGTGCGTCTATTTTTTCTGATCATGTGATAAAATTTATACGTTTCTATCACCAAACCTCAAATTGTATTTCTCATCTATTCAACTATGTACTACAACCGGTATTTTGTTAATGTAACCATTGTGTTGTACTATTTGATCTTATATGAATTGGTAATCACTGTAGTACATATTTTGTAAGAATGTTAACAAACTACAGCTCCAAGTCTACTAATTGTTGATGATCTTTTTGGAAAGCGATCCACACTTGTTGAAGTGAACACTTGATGTGAAATGAGGAAAACTGTCTTGTTTGCTCTGTTCAGGAATCTGTCAACGATCTTATGGCCACGATAGCCAAGCTGGATCGTAACGGTATCGAAGTGCGGCCAGAGAGCAAAGAAGGAGCGCAAGTGGATAGCTCGACGGGACAAGATCGCTCAACTCCAGGACTCTCTTCCACCTCACTTGGTAGGTTTAATGATCAACTGGGAATTGGAATAATGTCAATTCACAAATAATATGTTCACCTTTATTTCTCTCAACCTGTGATTGCCTCATCACTTTCACTACTATTGGTTTCTCTCAAATTCATTCTGCCATATTCTAGCAAAATGTTTTTGGTGAAGCTAAACCGAGGTCATAAACTTTGTAAAAGGCAATGATATACAAAGAAACCACAATCGCTAATCAAGGCACCAAGAAAATGAAACAATCCATTGAGGAAAATTCAACATTGTTTATTTAGAAGTAGGGTGGGACAAAGTATATAATGGAAGCAAGAAAGCAATGCATGTTGGGCCCAATGCTTCAAGGTTCCACTGTAACTCGAAGCTTCTTTCAACTCATATCAATCATTCATTCATTTTATTTCAATGAGAAAGTAAAATCATGACTTTTTCAACTCATTATCATCAACCATCCTATGAATGCATGCACGTATATTATGTATTTGTGATCCTACTTTTCATCCATAGCCTTAATTGGGGAACAATGATTTTGTATCAAGTTTTGATGTTATTGAAAAGAAAAAAAAAAGATTGATATCGTAGCCCGACGCCCCAACATATCTTGGTCGTCACTCATCAGTAGACCAACAGTGCGTCAATGAACCCGATATAAATAAATTAATATTGTAGCATCGTAAAACTCGTATTTAGTTGTGCTCTAAGCTAATGTATATTTATTTGGTTGCCAGATGCCAAGAACAGTGAAGAGTTCCTCGGGCCGATCAAAGATGACCCGAATGACGACTGGTGTGCAGTCTGTTTGGACGGAGGGGAACTAGTGTGCTGCGATAACTGTCCAAAAGTGTTCCACGTCAACTGTCATATACCAACATTAGCGGCAATACCAGAGTATGTTTCACTTATGTTCTCAATGACACAGTAGAACGTCTTTCATACGATTCTCATTTATGCAATTTTTACATTTATACGACTTTTCTAGGTGGTCCCAACCATTCTCCATAAGACTGCATGTTAATTTTCTTCTGTTATACATCTCATTTATTCAAGACTTTTCGTATGTATGCCTCAATTTCTTGTCCCCTTCCTACATTTCCAATAATCCCAGTCAGGTGTTCATCATAAAGTCGTGGAAACCCAAGCTGAGGTAGATCCGAAAAACGTAAACACCACCTGCAAGAGCAAGCACACGTGCGTCTTTTAAGTAACATTGCTACCCCATCAAGGCATTCCGCGTCATCTCTAGTTAGCCAATCAGCCGCGTCATCTTAGTGGAGCAATTAGATGCGTCGTAGCATTTGTATCGGAGATAACTTCGGTTAACCGAAAACCGGTTCTGAATCGGTTCCAGCTTCAATCGGTTCTGAAATTGAAAACCGATTCCTTCTGTGATAATTTTTTTGATGATTCATCATGTTGATTGAGCTTTTATGTATAATTGATGGATGTTTTTCAAGTGTGTTGTCTCAATAGAAATTGTATAGTTATACAGTAGAACGTCGTTTATACGACTTTCAGGGGACTGAGAAAAAAAATCGTATAAATGGATAAACGTATAAATGATTTATTAATGAATCTGGGTTCAAACATTTACCCACTGCATAATCAATGTTTTTTTTTGGGTCTTTATTTTCTTGTGTATGATGTTTTTGGTCTGGTCTGTAAGTGAAGACGCGTCACACTTTCCCCTCCGCCCCCTCACCAACCCTCGCACCACTACAGCATGCCATTATGTCCTTGACAGCTCTCAGATGACATGTGCTTTATGAGAGACAGACGCAGACATTTACCAATGCTCATAGCAACCAATTAACACTGTCCAGACGACTCCTAGTGTGGCATTTACTTCAAATGTTTGACATCACATTGACAGAATTACATTTTTTTGTTTTTCTGTTCCTGTTAGAGAGGGAATATTATTGAAATGACATTTGACTTCAAACAATGAAAAGCGATCATCATTGCCTTTTTAAAATACTTCGATTTTGAAATCACTTCTTGTTGACATGAAAGAAATGCGCTCCTGCACACGCCTTACATACCCCCTCCCCCCCCTAACCCCCTCCCACACATCAGCTGTCACTGGCTGGGCAAATGTGCCAGTGTGATTGCAACATTCTTGGCAGTGTGCTTCCAAACCTTGAGGTTGAAGGTCCTGTTGCTCTAAAGAGTGATGATTGGTTTAGGAAAATGATGGGTCTCTTCATGAATATAAGTGATTTAGGACTAGACAATATCTATAAAAATTTTTTGGGGTGGGAAAAACCCGGGTAGGAGTGAAGAAGTCATGATAAGGTGGTATTTTTACTAGGAAAAACAGGTGTGCTTACGCATGTGTTGTTTACGTTTCGGGGTTTTTACGACTTTATGATGAACACCTGACTGGAATTATTGAAAATGTTGGAAGGAGACAAGAAATTCAGTTGTATAAACGAAAAGTCGTGAATAAATGAGTTGTATAATAGAAGAAATTTAACATTAAGTCTTATGGAGAATGGTTGGGACCACCTGGAAAAGTCGTATAAATGTAAAAATCGTATAAATGAGAATCGTATAACTGACGTTCTACTGTAATATACTAGTTCACGCGTGCATTATTTATTTGTCATTTCTCCTTCATGTGCAGTAAAACCCCAAATGTATTCTACCACAGTTTTGTTTCGTCAGATGAGATGTTGATGGGCTGAAAGATAAGGATAACCGAATGATATGATGACGCCTAAAAACAAGGAATGAACTCGCGCCAATGTGAGAGAGCGTCTAGAATCTAGATGAAAGTTTTCTCTCATTTTCGACCAAAAAATGTTGGAGAATCGGTTCTAAATCGGTTCTGTGAATCGGTTATCCGCTTCTGATTTTTTAGAACCGAAGTTATCCCTAATTTGTATCTAAACAACAGCTGATAGTATGTTCACTTTTCTTGTCAACTTCACACGAAGTGGTTGTTTGTTTGATATTGGCGAGTGGTAAAAGGATTTTGTTGAAATCAACAGTGATATTGTTACAAGTGAATCAGCATGAAGTGTTGACATTTTGCCTCAAAACAATGAAAGCGACTCACTGATGAGCAAGATAGTGATAATGTAGCCATAGATATCCAACTTCTCGTTTCCCAGAATCTGAATCACAAGCGTGTCATTATACCTGTCCAACTCAACGAATCTGAGGATAGTTTAGCCAACCACAGGCCGTGTCTGACAAGTTTTTCGCTTATCTGACGACAAGCTGCGTTATCTTCGATACATTGACGAGGCTCTAGAAGCAATATTCATGTACCCAGTGTTGTAGTCTAGGTAGTCCCACCCATTTCAATGCTGCAATGGCAGTGTTTGATTGTTTACAGTCTCACTTTGTCAAGCAATAAATTGTGTGAAGCTGAATGGCAAAATGTCATGACAGACTTTTTCCAGTACCTTAGTAAAGTGTTAACTTTTTATCTGACCCTGGTTGACCCTGTCATGGACAGCTGTTATTATCATTAAGGCTGTGTGAGCAGAGCTTTTTAAGTTCAAGTGAGTTTGAGTATTGTACTATTTTAGTTCGAGCGAGTTTGAGCACAAATTTTAGTTCGAGCGATTCTTCAGTCCCCTTGAAGTCGTATAAGAGACGTTCTACTGTAGTAACAGTCCTTCACCGAACCTTGAATTTGGGGATATATTTTTGAATGGTTACGTGTTAACATGTATACGATACTGGTATTGAAATAATCAGGAAAATACTTTGATGTTTGTTTATGATGTTACCTAGTTAAAAAATAATGAAATAAGTTTTGTTGACAAAAGTGTTACAAAATAAGTTTTGTTATGATTCAAAATAAGTGATTAATTGATTGATGATTATTGATTAAACTGAAACTTGATCGACGTGTGGACCAATGCTAACCTTTTTTAAACATTTTATATTGAAGTTGAACAATACTTGTGGTTCAAAACTTCATCGTCCAGTGCGTAACAACTTGTGGTCTTATCAATTTGTTGCCAAAATGGAAAAAATGTTCCGTTTTCTCTTGTCTGCTTGGTGGAGAGAACATTGAAGAAATTCACGCCCGTTTTCACATTAATAATTAATATAAAATGAATTGTTTTCTGTCATCATCTAATTAAAGTGATTGAATATCAATTTATTTCCCTGTACATCAGCATGTATGCCTATTGCATTAAGGGCATTACGGCCCGTAGAATGAAAGGTAAAGGAATAGGATAGATTATCAAAATCAAAAACAAAATTTTGATTACGGTATTTAAACTTTTATATTTGTGTGTGTAGTATGGCATGTTTTAATAATTCATTTCATTGAAACCGCCAAGATTGAACGTAAGCACAGAAGATGGAGGAGTAAAAAAATTGAAAATCGAACACAGATTTCACCTTTTTCATTTTACTTTTGAGTTATTTTCAAAAACCACATGTAATTATCTTGCACTGTTTTGGCTGTGAATGTGATCAAGTATTGTATATTTGATTTGATTGCATGTGGCTTGAGAGCAAAATGAATGAGACATAAGAAAATGGACGTATTTAATTCTATGTAAAATGTACTTGGAAGATGTAAAGAGAAAGTAATAGAGAAAATGTTTGCTTGCAGAGAAAGCGAGTCGTGGCAGTGTCTGATGTGTACCAACGTCTTGAACTCTGAGGTATCCGCGTGTAAGCCGGGTGATAAACGCAGTGCAGGGCTGACACCTACTGAACAACGACTCGCTGAACGAATAGTCTTAGAGCTGTATTGTCAATACGATCATAGTCTGCCATTCAGAGAAGTTGTCGGACCTGAGGTTTGTTCCTATTTCATTACAAAAGTTGAACGTCAAACAAATTAATATGAACGTCAGTTGCTTAGAAATTGGTGTCATGTAACTTACCGAGTTTTCAAATAATCTCATTTTTCGTCAGTTTTAGGCCTATAATTATTATTTTATTCAACCAATTTTTTTTGATGAGTTAGAAGACCAAGAGAAAGGTGTCAGGAGGGAGTTGAGCTCAGGACAGTCAACCGAGGAGAAGAATAGGAAGAAGTGGAAACGAGGGATGGTGGGAGAATAGGGAACGGTGGAGGGAACTTATTGGGAGAGAAAAAGGAACAGAGGATAGTAGTAATGGAGAAGAGGAGGAAGAAATCAAAACTGGCAAGAACCGATTGATATGAGAAGTCTCCCCTAGAAAAAGTGGTAGAAACATCCCCTGGCTCAATTTAATTGGTTACCTGGGTTTGAGATATACATATTGAAAAACCTTGACCTACATTCAAGTATCTTTCAACCAACTATTCTTGAAACTATTCTATGTTCCTCTTTACTTTCACCATGCTGCAGGTCTCTTCCAATTGTGAATGAGCTTGGGCCTACAGAAATGAGTATGATATTGATATGTCATCACCTGTAATTTTTTTTAGATGTCTTAAACAACAGATAAAACAGCTTGAGTGATTGGACTGAAACTTTACCAAAGTATAGATTAGTACCAGTTTGGCATACTTTTTGGCATACATAGTTTGGCATAGGTTGGCAGTTTATCAGTACAGTGAAACCTCTATGCTTCGTTCCTAAATCCATTGTTTTCCTGCTTCCATCATTAATTTTTCCTCACCCCACTCCCATATAATCGATGTTATATTTTCCTGCATGGATGGTTTTATTTTCCTGGTCCCTTGAAAATGATGGATAGAGGTTTCACTGTATAGTATCAACAGTTTAGTAACTGATAGTTTTGTGAACTGTGAATTGTGATAGTAACTGATTTTAAAAATGCTATCTTGAATTGTTATCACTATTCGTATGTCCTTGGAACAGCTCTACCGTATAGGCCGACCCTCGTTACTTCAAACTCTGATGGTTCAAATTTGGATTTAATTCAAATAATAGTTATGTTTCCTGCCAAGTGTTGACTGATAAGATTAATGTTGAATACAGTGTGAATACATGTATGAATACATGGCTTTGAAGACTTATCGTTGTTATATCATAGTCGTCATACGATCAAATGTCACAGTAAAATTCACAAATAAACTGCTTGCTTGTTTTACAAATCAGAAAAATGGTTTTCTGTTTGAGTATTTTTTATCTTTGCAATGACATTTACAGTATGACTCATCTGTTCCAAACAAACGAACAACAAAGTTGTTTTCGCTTGCAAGTTGCGATCAGCTGGTGAATAATGATAATAATAATAATAATCTTTATTCAGGGAACAATATGCATTGTATAGAATGTGTCACATATAAAAATATCAGATAATTATAAAATGATGAAGATGAATAAGGGGTTAGAGATGATGAAGGACATTACATTACATTAGCGATAAGTTTCCTACATGTTCAGAATTAAACAGAATTAAGATTAGATAAGTATTCTTCTATTGTGTATGGGCAAGTTTGGATGAGGTAAGTTTTGACTTCTGACTTGAACTTCTTCTTGTTGATGGAGAGGGTGTTCTTTATTATGGAGGGTAGATTGTTGAAAATTATTCGACTGTAGTAGGCTGGGTTGTTTTTGCATAGCTTCAGATTGAGATTTGGTATACGGAAATTATATGGAATAGATAGCATCATGGTTCATGGCACTAGATCACCATTGGAAACTAATAGTTGAAATGGTAATGAAATGCTCTACCAAGAATGTTTTTTCAAGATTACAAACTGTTTGTTTTAAACCTCAATTTCAGTGTTTCCCTCGTCTCAACTCTCATCTACAGTCCATGTATGTTTTATTGGCCATTTCACAACCTTCAACATACGTAATGAAACTGTCTTTACACGCCCGTCTATTGACATAGTATCTGATACCCCGCGTGTTCTGATCACTTCGATTACGTACAAAACTTACTCGAAATTTAACAGACATGCTTTTTTTGCAAACGTGTAGTTGACAGCCTTTGTAGCTAGCGAGCAGTGTATAGTCTGTTTCAAAATAGTTCTTGGCAGTGCTTAACATTGTATCATGTTCAATGTGGAAGAATTTTAATCGTTTTATGGTATTATTCATGATTTTTCTTTCATGGTGACCAAATGAAGCGTCGTATTCTCGGTATAGTCATTATATGAAGAGTCGTATTAACAAAGAAAAAATAGACTGCACTTTCTTTTATGGCTGGGACTTTCTATTAACAAAGATATATTGTGATGATTGCTGTAATGAAGGACGTACTAGAAACTGTACCGGTAGGCCTACTGTGATAATTCAAACTTGTATAATTCAAAATTAGCATTTTTGGGTGCATTGAATTTTGAAATGAAAAGGGTTCACTCTATCAATCTTTTTTTGTATGTCTTTGATTTAGGTGACGGAATACCACGAGAAGATCAAGCATCCAATGTCTCTAGACATTGTCCGGAAACGTTTGGATCGGAATAGTCCAGATAAATATACTTCGTTGAGTCAACTGATTCGTGACGTCCGAAGAATGTTCAAGAATGCTTACATCTTCAATAATGCAAGTCCATTCTACAATATATTACATTATTAAGCATTCACACTGTTGGATTACACAAACGGTATTTTTATTTAAACTGCTTGATTCGTAGTAACACGCTTGAACATTTTTTCCGTTCCGGTAAGTCACGTGAACAGTCAGAAATTATAAGAAACATTTCTGGCTGGTTCACGTGACTTACCGGGGCAGAAAAATCCGTCCAACCGTATTACTATCAATCAGGTTTGAGTTAGGCCTAGTCTATAATTGATTAGGCCCTTCATTTATGTAGTAGTCTGGTTTTTATTTATTTTTTATTCTTCTTTAGGCAACCATGTCTTCAATTACAAGGTCTTGCCTACTTGATAGTTGAATAGAAAATATTTTCATTTCAATCAGTTTTTTTTTTTTCACTATTACTTGACAAGTGTAAAGTCCCTATTCGACTTTGAAACGAGTCAACCTTATTTCGTGAAGAGAAATGTTGACGTGAACATCACTATGAATCTTTTATTTTTCTACTTCTTTCGAGTCGAATTGTATTTTTTGTGAGTGCCCGTCTTGAAGCCTGTGACGGCATTGAGGGAATCGTGAAGCGAGAGACCACCGTCGACCATAAGGCGGCCAAGCAGACTAGCTAGATATACAAAATCTAACACTGCGCGTATGCAATGAGATGCCGAAAAGAAAGATTATTAAAATCATATACATATTGTTTAATGTTGATGTACAATCTCCAGCATGAATCTGGATTTCCCAGCTCTACAAACTATGATGTGAAATTCACATATGTGTACCTGTACTTTTCTAAATATAACTATTTCGTACTAAATAGCACCGCCATAGCTTCATGTAGCTGTGTCTTGTTATAAGGATGGTTAGGTATATTAAACCCCCAATGACGTCACGGAGAATAGCGAGCCGGCTAGGCTTTCGTGATGCAGGTCACGTTTAAAAAAATCACCACGACCAAGTTGTATATCCGATTGACTTCACGTTTTTTTAATACCGTAGGGCCTATACTACTAATTGAATGCTTCCATCATATGACACTTACGACTAGTGGCTAGCCCACTGGACCATCATTCAGGAGACTGGGGTTCGATTCCCGTCGTGGTGGACCATCCTGACAGGGGGTTTTCGTAGTGTTCCTCTGTCTTTCAGGTCAATACTGGGATGGTTTCTTAACTACAGGCCACGGCCGACTCCTTCCCACTAATCAAAAACACCTAATAAAATAATAACCTTTTATCTCATCATTCTATCATATATCATTCACCAACGCCAATAGATCATGTCATCAGAAGGCCTACAGTGCGTCATTAAACCCAAAATAAATGAATAAATAAATCATATGACGTGTAGATTCAACAAAATCAGACAACTCCGTTGAAGCGGCTTATGAAGCCCATTCCCAATTCCATGCTATTTCATTAATCTACCTATTCAACGTTCACAATTTTCATATCAAATAACAACCCTAACATTAAATAACGATTGATCTTTTAATAACCTCTCGTATTTTGATTGTTACAGCGCGATTCACAAGTGTTTCGGTTTGCGCGCACATTAGAAGATTTCCTCGATCACCTCTTGGAGAAATGGTTGCCATTTTTTGCATACAGCGGCCATGGATCGGACTCGGACTCGGAAGCGTCTGCTAGAAAATACAGAAAAATTCTTCCTCTGCCCGAGGGTGAATAAGATCTAACGTGTTTACATCTTTTTCCCACTAGAGGGCATTGTTGTCGGAACAAGGAGGTACTACTGCGGCTCGAGAAAGAGTGACAAGACGTGGTTCTACTAATATAGGACACTGGAAATGAATCAATACCAGTGAACCCAAGAACTGACCAGCTTGTGGTCTATGGGACATGAGTAAACTTTGATCATCTGTAGGCTTATACCTGTATATATAAAGTGCAAACTAAAATAGCCTACGTGATATACTGATACCTACCTACCCATGAGTCTTGGAACTCAAAATGCTTTTTATATAGAATTTATTATTAAGAATATTTAATTTATCAGGTCTGACTTCAACAAGTTGTTACATATTTTATTAGTACATTACAATTATGTAGAATGTTTCCTGCATTAAACATACTGCACTTTTATACCTTTATTATTTTGATTTTTTCTTTAAATAGTGAACACTCTTCAGTTTATTGTGATGGGAGTTCCACTGTACGGATTGGTTTATTGATTTACCAGCATCGCAAACAGGTTCTGTTGACGGCCCAGCGATGTTGACGCTATTTGGTAGCGCTACTTGAACATTTTTTTTCATAATTGAAACTTCAAGTTTCCATAAAAACTCGAAGTCTCGAAGATATTTCAGGGCTCTGGTTTTGAGATACGTTAACTTTCAAACCAATGTATGGGCCCCAGAAAGTTCTAGAATTTTCCTACAGTTAGATTCGTAATGCAATGATATATTGATATTAAGGCTTGGTAATAAGCACTAGGCCTATTCATTGATTTTATCAAATATTTATTAATAATTAGGCCTATAATATAAATTTAATATGATATGAAAATGATATATGATTTTTTTTAATTTTGATTATATAACTAGGCAAACACAGAATGTGTGTTGTGAGATGAGCGAGATATCTAAATACTAGATAATCAGTCAGTTAAGTAGTTCTACCTTCTGTAGACTGTGGTATAGTCGAGAACTTCACACACCTTGACCCATATAAAATATACTTCATTCGGTAAATATCGCATCTAGAAAGCTGTGAATCTCGCCAATATAATTCTGCTAACATTTTTACCTATTTGACGAATATCAAACTTTCATTAAATTATTTTCTTCAAAATGACTGATCAGAATTGCATACAAATTTGTGACAGTGTGTATAATTTTTGTGTTCACATTCAGGGAAAATTTTAGGGCTGTGCGAGACTCGAAATTTTCGAGCGAGTTTTGTTTCTGCATTTCTTCCTTCGATTTTGCATATAAAACTTGCTGAATGATTACAACGCGTATCATCTCACACTGTCAGTTGCACCGGACTGACCGACTCCGAGTGAGTTTTGTTGAGTCGTAGTAATCACCAGACACGCACACGCGTCTTTCTCCCTTCCTCAGTTCCTCCCCCTCAATCAAAACACAACCACACTCTGTCAATCAAGCCATCAAGCCACTCGGGACGACCGAGCGCCAATGGCAATACGTTGGCGCTTCGTGTTTCTATCGGCGAGGTTAGCTGATCAAGTAGCTCATCAGTACCGAACTTATCAAGTCGTTTCGCCCGGTTTCTCTCGTACGCAATACAAAATTGTCGTAATTTTCTAACTGGGAAGTGATGATTTTCGTGGCTATCTTTTTTAATATTGATTGTCTCCACTTCAAATTTTGCACTTGGATAACTATCATGCTAAAACTGCAAAAAATGAAAATAAAATAAAATTCACCAATGGATATGATCATTTAGATTTTACGAAATTTTCAACAAAAAAAATTATTTTTCGTTCTTCTCAAACAAAAATTTTTTTGATTCAATTTTTTCACGAAAATGTTGCTGAAGTATTGTTCAAGGGTTGGTCATATTGTTTTTTTGATATTCCTGCTATATTTCAAGATATGGATTTTATTTACGATGTTATTTTTTTAAATTACATTTTCTATAAAATTTGTGCTCGAACTCGCTCGAACTAAAATTTGTGCTCGAACTCGCTCAAACTAAAATAATGCTCGAAACTCGCTTGAAAATAGTCAATCTTGCTCGAAACTCGCTCGAACTCGAAAAGCTCTGCTCGCACAGCCCTAGAAAATTTGAATTGTTTTCATGGAGAGATTTTATTTTTCAAATTTTTTTGCTTATGGGGTTTTAGAAACTTTGTGATGGTGTTCGTCAAAAAGGATTCAACTGATTCAACCCAAAAACTATACAGTTTGGAGTTGGATAAGTCTGCGTGTACAGAAAAAGTGTCATGTCTCACAGTCAAACTCTGTCACCTGTGCAGTGAGTACAAACAAACAAAAAAACAAAAAACTCTGACAAATCTCCACTAGTGTGGGATGGAAGTCATCGCTATCACTCATCCAAATTAGGCCTATAATGTAATTGTAAATAATGGATATTATCAATTGATTATCTTTTTTCTCTCGTTTCTTTATGTAGGCCCTCTACATCTCTTGTCAATTTTTCAATGCCACACAGCAGTAATAATTGTCAACTTGGCTTCAGATCAAAATCCTGTTTGAAACTTGCTTGAATCTTGCTCGAAATACTCGAGCCAGCCCTTGAGTATTGCACCCTATTTGTATTATATCCAGTGAAACATTTGCCTTGACCTCTTGTACAGTCCCACTCTGCTTATAAGCTAAATGCTCTACAATATGCTTATGTAGACATATTACAGTATTAGTTATCAACTTATTAAGTGATCACCGTGTTAGTTATTGCTCATCTGTTTTCTATTTCCACTGTTTTGTGAAACTAGGAAAATTCAGCGTATGCTTTGCAAGATTGGTGAGATATTTATTAATTATATAGAATGTGCACTCAAAAGTTATATATTCATACATATATACACACCTCGATTATCGAATTGTGATGAGCCTTCCTTATTCATTAGTTCATTCCTATCATTTCATTCTTATAACTCATAGCCTTACAACCAGTCCTGGACCCTTATTCTCGAGATTATGAGATGAGATTATTTAGGTGGAATTCTGGTAATCTCACTGAAAATGGCTGATTGATATTCTCGAATCACTAATTTCACGGCAATCCACATTTCACTTGAAAATCTCACCACCCATTTGGTTAGTAAAATGTCAACGTGAGGTGTAAAATATTGTGCATAGCACTCGAGATGGCTTTGCATCACTGCCACTAGGATAATCAACTAGGGAAGGCAGTGTATCCTATTTGTTCATATTTTCACGGGCTGCTATTGGCTATGATCTGCTGGCCTCCTGAAGGTTATCTCTCATATAATAAAAACAACTTCATTTCATATTTCACGATTTTTCAACTCGGGAATAGCAAAACGATGAGAAGTGAGATAAAAAAGTGGAATGAGATAATAATCTCATCTCTTTTCACTCATCTCATCTCATGATCTCCTAGTCTCAAGAATAAGATCTTACTTTCGAGATTATGAAAGGAGATGAGACTATTATCTCATTCCACTTTTTTATCTCACTTCTCACCGTTCTGCTATTCCCGAATTGAAAAATCGTGAAATATGAAATGAAGTTGTTTTTATTATATGAGAGATACCCTTCAGGAGGCCAGCAGATCATAGCCAATAGCGGCCCATGAAAATGTAAACAAATAGGATACACTGCCTTCCCTAGTTGATTATCCTAGTGGCAGTGATGCAAAGCCATCTTGAGTGCTATGCACAATATTTTACACCTCACGTTGACATTTCACTAACCATATGGGTGGTGAGATTTTCAAGTGAAATGTGGATTGCCGTGAAATTAGTGATTCGAGAATATCAATCAGCCATTTTCAGTGAGATTACCAGAATTCCACCTAAATAATCTCATCTCATAATCTCGAGAATAAGGGCCCTGAAGACTTTTGTTGCGAAACGTTAATCTCAATAGTTGTTCGTCTGTCATGAACTGAAACGAACTAGAGTACAGAACACTTCTATGGTGCGATGAACTTGAATGCAACTCATTGCAGGATGCGCTGTTGTTCAATTCAACTTGGTTTATGTGAACTAACAATTGCAGACGAAAAGCCACCAAGTACTACAAATCATTTGCCGCGCATGTATTTTATAATACCTAATCTCATTCCAATGTTCATGATGGATTTAGTTGTCCTTATAGAGTTTGTACGTAATAAGAAACGAACAAGCACAGATTCAGCCGTTATGTGCGCGTAAAATCTGCTGGCACTACTTTAACGACACAAACGAGTCAGGGGTATTTTTTCTTGAACTTTCTTACACCAGCTCACTTAAGTTCACCATTTGTGGACAAACGAACAGCCGAGTGCAAGTTGTACTATTCTGCTCAGAGTTGAACGAACGGCCACCGACCGATCGGAGTAAGTGGTTAGTGAAGACAGGACTGTGTCAAGATATTATGCATTCCCAGGCCCAATTTTTTTTGGCACCTCCCCCCCCCCCTCCTTTTCTAGTATAGTAACTAATTCAGTAGGCTTTTATAATGCACTATCTCAGAAATGTTAGTCATTTTATACATTTTGATCGTTCTTAAATAATATGTTGAAATTATAATATTGAAATTTGTTAAATGACTAGACAAAATTATACACTATAGAAGAAAACTGTAGCAATACAGAACATTGTTTTCAATGCTCTCTATGCATTAGTTGATATCTCAAAATGTGAATAAATATTTTATGGAAATATACAATTTTACAAAATATATTCACAAATTATTTCATTTTTGAGGGGCTGATGCTCCTTGAGAATTTGCTGCCCCTTGAGAATTTGCCACTAGGCCTTAATACGGCCCTGAGTGCAGACAGATGAACACAACTAATATTAGTCATTTTTTTAATTATGATTATTTTCTTACGAATGACCTATTCAAATTTCTTCCAACTTCCCATAAATATGTACTGGAACAATATCATGAACATGGAGTGAAAATTTCATTTCAAATAGGCCTACATCAAATTGAAAATTCTACTTAATTGAAAATTTTCCAAAGTTACCTATATTTTCCGTAAAACCCGTCTTAACTGATTTTGCTCAAAAAATAATCTCAGTCTATTCAGGTATGACACCAATGTTCAGAAAACCTTTCAAGTCGGTTGGGTACTTTGCCTGACCTGTATGCCATGTACAATATAACAACAACGAAAAACATGGAAACGAAGCTCGATTTTTTTCGTTGGTGAAATTTTCACTATACCCTCATGTGGTTAACATTAGCAGAGTTATTAGTAACATGACCAACACAGTGTTCATTTCATTATCAATTCCATTTTTTTATTCACTTAAGAAGTAGGCCTAAATTAATAAATGTTGAAATTGACTAAGATACAGACTCGGCACCCAGATCATTTTTTTTATTGTTTCGATGTCGGCTGACGCTCTACTGTCTATTACATACACAATACACTTCACTCACATTGTTAGCAGATGAGCATTACTTACCTTCATTCAGGTTTCATATATTCATTACATTTATACATTATTTGAAACATTATTTGCATTAAGATTATTACACATTATACATAGTAACATTATTCATATTTCATCTCGATTATTTACATTCTCATCATTATGGCTATCAACTCATAGATTATATAATTATAGATTAAATTATTTCAACAAATATGAACAAACAATTTCATAGAACAGACTTAATGAACAAAAATGCTTTGATTATACTTCAACTTGATGGCCTTACCTTTGTTCCAGTTAACTCTTTGCCCTTTACACTATGAGATCAAAGCGAATTGAAAATGCTTGTACTTGTTGAGTTTTTCGATTTCATTATTGAGCTTCTATGAGTCTATACACCAAGGAGGTTAGATACTAATAGGTATTAGTATCTAACTTCCTTGATCTATACCGGTACTTGAACAATGTGTACAACATACCAGTACCACATTATGTTAACAATGTATTTATAAAGCTGCTTTTCCATAGAAAGGGTTTGCGAAGCGAAACGAAACGAAAAAAAATCAGTCGATAGCCAGTCACAGGCCCGAAAACCACTAGGAGTCCATGTTGGAATTTCGCAACATGGCGGCCAAGACGAGTTGGGCCAAACTCAACTTTTTTCATTGCGAATTAAATTCGCCAGGTTTTTATTCAGTAGCAAATTTATGATTATTGTGTTAAATTCGCAACGAAAATCTCTATCGTGCAATCGCTAATGTCTACTTCCGTTCACGGCACATCGAGTGCTACTCAGTTCAAAATGAAATCACTAGAATGCGCTTGAATTGCAAAATTATTTCGCACATCATGGAAACAGCTATGCGAATTCGTCACGTAAAGTTTCGCAGTCATTTTTTTTATGGAAAGCTAGCTTTAGCCTATATTTTGAGTGCCATTCTTCTCGCTGTCGATGCGCCTTAAAATCCTAATATTCATTCATTCAACTTAACTCGTGCTAAAGTACTCTTATCGAAGGTACGGCTTGTCTGTTTGCTAGAAATCTTGAGTACATACATGATATGTCCACAAAACAACTAGGTCAATTTTCAAATCTGAATTCTAATTCATCCAAATTTTTAAATCTAGATTTCAATTTATTTCTAATTATTGAATCTGGATTTTAATTTATTTCTAGAACGGTCTGCCTGCCGTTACATCCTCTTTCGTTGTGTTTTCGAATACGGGAATACTGGATTATCTCTACATATCAGTACCAGTATTTGAATAGCTGCCTACCACATTTAAACACTAGGAAAGCACAGGATATGAATTGTGAGATAAGCTTAGAAGTATTTAAATCTAGAATTTGAAAAATATTCCGTCAGTTTTCTGTCACACCTGTGCGTGTGACCTGCGTGCCTAGAGCAATAATTGTCGATAGTTCATCTTCTGTCATTGAGCAAAATTAATCTTGAGACAGTGTCTGGCCTTATATTTGGTTTCATATTAATATGCATTGCAAATAAGTGAAATAACTGTTGGAAACTGGAATACATATTCACATGTTTAGTAAGCTTTTTGCATATCATTTTTCAACAATTTTGTTTGCTTGGACCCACCTACCAAAAACCAATATTTATTATATAGGCCATTGATTGATCTAGTTACATTCTACAACGGATGATGGCAGATGTACTGCTAAAAATAACAACAGAATGTGCTGCAAAATGCAATCAAGTAGGCCTAACCAAATTACATACAATGAGTAATTGCAAATGTCATTGTTGAAATAACCTTGCTCAGCATTAACACCATACATTCAACTTTAACAAGCAATAATACAATTTGCTGATTTGCTCTTGATGAACATTTTTAAAAATTTGATTAGCCCAAAGTAAATATTGAGTCTTTCAGGAATTATTAATAAGTTTGTGAAAATTGTAGCTTCCATTTTTGACTATTTACAAGTCTAAATCGTGTTGAAGAACTGATCGATCTAATCAGTAGGCTGTCAGTACATCCTATGACAATCTATGTTCTAAACACTACATTAAAGTTTGAAGAATGTTCATTGGCATTCGTAAAGAGTATTATGTAGTAATAATACTTGGTTAACCTGTCCTGACACCACCAAATATAATTCGAAACCCAATCATATAAACATTTTTATTTAATATAAGTCAATGGGACTGGATAATGTACTAGAAACGCAAATATTTGTACAAAAGGTTTCAAGATCATGCTAATTGACATGGTTATAATACAGTTGCTACTTATGCGGGGCATATTTTTTGTTCTACAGTTTACTTGAAGGTGTGTTTTTATATTGTGTTGCATTGCTTGCAAAATAAATCACGTTCGGTCAGTTACCATCACTTGCTTTCTTAGCATCTCCTGCGTCCAATTCCAAGGCTGAAACAGTTGTACAAGTATCTTGTGAGTTGTGATATACCAGTTTGAGAACTTTGGCATGAAACAAATTGCAATAAAAATGGATCATTCATCATAAATTAACCTATACATATAACTATAAGTTGGGTGCATTTGCACTCTCTAATTTCACAAGATAACTTGAATATCTCAGTTGATCAAAAATGTTCAATTTTACGAATCCTAATATTTTTTCCGTATAGTCCTGGTGATAGATATTTCAAACACCTTGCAAATAGAGTGAATATTTTGTATTTGACATTAAAGTCACTCCATCATAACCTAGGCCTACTAGGAATGAAAAATGATGAAGCTTTAGAAGTTGATTTGTTTTGATTTGCGGAATATTGATATAAAAACGAATGAAATGCTAGCAGGTATAAATTTTAAGGTGAATTCAAATTTTGGATATTTCTGTATCATTCAACATGTGACCTTATACATTTTTGCTTGTTTATTATTCAACTGAATATGTATAAAAAGTAATTATAAAGAAATGGTTTCATTGAAGATTAAGATATTGTGAATAGAATTATGCAAAAATGAATATCAGGTACCCATTTTCATTATATGGAATAACACTTATTCAAATGGTAGATAGTTGATTTTTCGCCATAACAAAATCAAAATAGCAACTCAATATTTCTTCGAAGTTCTGTGAATTCAGTGAGAAAAAAGGACAGTGTTTTTTTGATACAATTTCTATTCAAGAATATACTTATACTTGTTAGATAATATTCAATTTACATTCCCAATGCAGAATTATTTTCAAAAACACTTTTTGACTGTGCGGACTAATCCAATGGAAATACTTGATAAGTTGAGCCATTATGTGTGACCCTGCAGTTTTGGGGTTGTCTTACAGGTGGTGATGAATGATGGTTATGGTTTAGGTTCAATGTTGGGGAAGTTCACTTATAAAAGAAACTTTCAAAAAGTTCAGTTCATGTAAAATAAATCGATCTTTTAAAAAGTTTAAAGTTCGTTTTCGTGGCTTTGCGGTAAAAGTTCAAGTTCAAATTCAAAAAACATAAATTTGTTCAAAAATTCACCTTGAAGTTTATATGAAAAAAAAGGGCTTAAAAATAATATATGTACACACATTTTCTACAGTAAATGCCTCAAGTTTAATAGTGATTCAACACTTTAAATTCCAGACGCTAGAACAATACAATCAGTGTACACAGCCTACATACACCTAAAAGTCACAACACGTCAACCTTGACCACACGTGGCATGCCGGTTCGCCTGGCGACAAGTGATCACATGATAAAATCCCGAACAGGGAATATTAAACATTCGGGATAGACCGTAGAATAGTCGATCTCCTTCGGAATTTGGACGGGGAAGTACAGATAGTGCAATCGTGTCGAATAGGAGTGTCTAAAATTATGAACTTTCAAATGAACGTTTTATTCCGTAAAAGATCACCGAGAAATCGAACGTGAAGAATGTTCAAGATCGTCACCTGTAAATGTAACGCGTTCATTGAAAAGTTCAGAAAATACGAACGCGTCATTTCGAAAGTTCATTACCCAACACTGGTTAGGTTGGGCAAGGTGAGGTTTGTACATAAAATTCAGTATTGTTATCCATTTGACACAAACCTCACCCTACCTAAAACTAACATCACCGAAAAAAAATGGAATTTTTTTTAATCAAAAGGGTAGGTTACATAGATGGCACATTTACCAAGACTTCAATTGGCAAAATGATCAAGTATTTCCTCCACTTACTACCGTAATCGCCTCCCCATTTGCAGTCACGTGCGCATGGCACTGCCAGTGGTGCTTCTCCTTCCTCCCCGGGATTGGCGCATGGCTCGTTACTCAACTGTGCCGGTATCGAACGAGGTGTGCATACAAAGAATGGCTTCAAACGTCGTGCAGGGGCAGTAGTCGGAGGCTGTGGTTCAGTCGATTTCTCCTTAGGCTCGCAGGATTCCTCTTTCTTGGATTCCTCTTGCGGACACTTTTCACATAAGTCTCGACCTGAAGCCTTCTTACCTTTTTTGCTGGTTTTAGACTTCTTATTTTTATCTTTCAAACATGGATTCTTCTTAACTTTAAGTTTTGGTCTCTTACATGGCTTGACCTGACTACCTGGTGAAATCTTCTGACATCGATTACTTTTATTGCTCTTTCCTTTGAAAGATTCGACATGGCCCTTGTCGCATGAGGACCCCTTCTTCCTTTTTTTCTGTTTACAAGCACTTTCCATAACATTTGTTTTACACTTCGACTTTCTGTTCTTTTTGCAACCGCTTGATTTGCTCTTCTTCCTTTTGCAACCACGTGATTTGCTCTTGCTCCTCTTCCTACTCTTTTTTTTGCAAGTACTCTTGCTCCTCTTCTTACTTCTCTTTTTGCAAGCACTCTTGCTCCTTTTTTTGCTCCTCTCTTTGCAAGCACTTTTGCTCCTCTTCCTACTCTTTTTTTTGCAAGCACTCTTGCTCCTCTTCTTACTTCGCTTTTTGCAAGCACTCTTGCTCCTCTTCTTACTTCGCTTTTTGCAACCACTCTTGCTCCTCTTTTTGCATGCACTTTTGCTCCTCTTCTTACTCTTTTTTTTGCAAGCACTCTTACTCCTTTTCTTGCTTCTCTTCTTGCTCCTCTTTTTGCAAGCACTCTTACGCCTTTTCTTGCTCCTCTTCTTGCTCCTCTTCTTGCTCCTCTTTTTGCAAGCACTCTTACTCCTCTTTTTGCTTCTTTTTTTGCAAGCACTCTTACGCCTTTTCTTGCTCCTCTTTTTGCTTCTTTTTTTGCAAGCACTCTTACTCCTTTTCTTACTCCTCTTCTTACTTCTCTTTTTGCAAGCACTCTTACTCCTCTTCTTGCTCCTCTTTTTGCAAGCACTCTTACTCCTCTTCTTGCTCCTCTTTTTGCTCCTCTTTTTGCAAGCACTCTTACTCCTTTTCTTGCTCCTCTTCTTACTTCTTTTTTTGCAAGCACTCTTACTCCTCTTCCTGCTCCTCTTTTTGCAAGCACTCTTACTCCTCTTCTTGCTCCTCTTTTTGCAAGCACTCCTACTCCTCTTCTTGCTCCTCTTTTGGCAAGCACTCTTCCTCCTTTTATTGCTCCTCTTCTTACTACTCTTTTTACAGTTTTTCTTGCTCCTTCTTTTGCTCCTCTTTTTGCTGTCACGCTTACTCCTCTTCTTACTCCTCTTCTTACTCCTTTTCTTACTACTCTTTTTGCAAGCACCCTTGCTCCTTTTCTTGCTCCTCTTCTTACTCCTCTTCTTACTCCTTTTCTTACTACTCTTTTTGCAAGCACCCTTGCTCCTTTTTTTGCTCCTCTTCTTACTCCTCTTCTTACTCCTCTTTTTACAATCATCCTTACTCCTTTTCTTGCTCCTCCTTTTGCTCCTTTTTTTACAGTCACTCTTACTCCTCCTCTTACTTCTTTTCTTACTACTCTTTTTGCAAGTACTCTTGCTTCTTTTCTTACTCCTCTTTTTACTTCTCCTTCTACAGTCACTCTCATTCCTTTTCTTACTCCTTTTCTTACTCCTCTTTTTACAGTCATTTTCCTCATCTTCACAAGACTCTTTTGGTTTTTTACACCAATTTTTTTCCCGAGTATTTTCCTTGGAAGGATCATTTTTACACGGATCTTTTTTCTCGTCTTTTTTTGAGCCATCTTTATTCACATCAGCCGCTGGTTTACCTCCTCCAAATAAGCTTTTCAGCATGGCAATAAGACGTTGAAGGAATCCCATCGATTGTTGATCATCGACGTCACTGGGCTTTTTGCAATTCGGTGGTGGTTTTGGCTTTGTGTTTTTCGGGCATACGTCTTTTGCCTCTTTACATACCTCTTCTGGCGGACATATATCCTCCTCTTCTTCGCAAGATTTCTTCTCTTTCTTGTGACATTCCTTCTCTTTCTTTTCTCGCCTGCAGGGAATCTCGTCGCGATCTCTTTCTCTGCGGTGTTTCCTTCTCTTCTGCTTGCATGCGTTGTCATCATCACCTGGCTTTTTGCATTTTGTTGTGCTGGGGCACTTGAAGGGTAGGCTCTTGCACAAACCTAGCTGAGCTGTTTTATTGTTACAAGGAACCTCTGCTTCCGACTTCTTACATGGATCCTTTTTCTTGCAAGATGACTTCGATTTTTTTTTCTTTGAAGATGACTTCTTTCTCTTCTTTTTACATGGGTCTTTACTCTTGCGATTCTTACATTTCTTTTTACGACGGTCTTTTTTCTTGCAAGATGACTTGGATTTCTTTTTCTTTGAAGATGATTTCTTTTTCTTCTTCTTACATCGGTCTTTACTCTTGCGAGTTTTTGATTTCTTTTTACAAGGATCTTTTTTCTTGCAAGAAGAGGAAGACTTAGATTTCTTCTTCTTTGAAGATGACTTCTTTTTCTTCGTTTTACATGGGTCTTTACTCTTGCGAGATTTAGATCTCTTTTTACAAGAGCTTTTTCTCTTTCTAGATGACTTGGACTTCTTTTTACATGGGTCTTTTCTCTTTCTAGATGACTTGGACTTCTTTCTACATGAGCTTTTTCTCTTTCTAGCTGACTTGGACTTTTTTTTGCATGGGTCTTTCCTCTTTCTAGATGACTTGGACTTCTTTTTACATGAGTCTTTTCTCTTTCTAGATGACTTGGACTTCTTTTTGCATGGGTCTTTTCTCTTTCTAGATGACTTGGACTTCTTTTTGCATGGGTCTTTTCTCTTTCTAGATGACTTGGACTTCTTTTTGCATGGGTCTTTTCTCTTTCTAGATGACTTGGACTTCTTTTTGCATGGGTCTTTTCTCTTTCTAGATGACTTGGACTTCTTTTTGCATGAGTCTTTTCTCTTTCTAGATGACTTAGACTTCTTTTTACATGAGTCTTTTCTCTTTTTAGAAGACTTTGACTTTTTTTTGCAGGGATCTTTTTTCTTTTTAGATGACTTTGATTTCTTTTTACATGGGTCTTTTCTCTTCCTAGATGATTTGGATTTCTTCTTACATGGGTCTTTTTTCTTCCCTGATGACTTGGATTTCTTTTTGCATGGGTCTTTTTTCTTGGAAGATGACTTAGATTTCTTCAAACAGGGGTCAGATTTTGTTTTACATGGATCCTTTTGCTTCCTACAAGGATCCTCTTTCTTTAAACATGGATCAGACTTGGTTTTGCGTGGATCCTTCTTCTTCTTCTTACACTTTGACCTTGATTTCTTCTTTTTACACCGTGACTTTGATTTTTTCTTTTTACACCTGGACTTTGATTTCTTCTTTTTACATTTTGACTTTGATTTCTTTTTTTTACATTTCGACTTTGATTTCTTCTTTTTACATTTTGACTTGGATTTCTTCTTTTTGCACCTTGACTTTGATTTCTTCTTTTTACATTTTGACTTCGATTTCTTCTTTTTATGTTTTGACTTTGATTTCTTCTTTTTACACCTCGACTTTGATTTCTTCTTTTTACACCTCGACTTTGATTTCTTCTTTTTACACTTTGACTTTGATTTCTTCTTTCTACATCTTGACTTCGATTTCTTTTTTTTACACTTTGACTTTGATTTCTTCTTTTTGCACTTTGACTTTGATCTCTTCTTTTTACACTTTGATTTTGATTTCTTTTCACACGGATCTTTTTCCTTTTCTTCACAAGGATCACAATCGTCACTTTTATTGCGCTTTTTACCGCACGAAGGTCCAGGCTTCTTTTTACCACTTCCTAGTATATTACACGGTGGCTTCTTCTTGCCAGTATTTTTACAGTCATCTTCATCAGCGTCTGGTGCTTTACTCTTGCAGGTGTAATTTTCTATTTTTCCTGGAATAAGAATCATGCTCACTGAATCAGTTCTATCTTAAGACTGTGCCAACCTTGGAATTGTTTTCAAAATGTAACCCAATGCTAAAATTTACCACTGCAGCTAGAAAGAATATACATATTTTAAACAAATTGTGATGAAAGTGGTATATTCATAATTGAAGCTTGGAATTAACTGTGATTCATTTCAAATTGGGAATAGACTCTTCACATAGCGGATGCTAGGATACATTTATGTCACATCTATGTCAAATTGGGAATGTCAATTATAGAATGTCTTTATTTATCATGTACATACAAACGTCATACAATCAAAAAGGGCGAGGTTCGATCACATGACCGTTCTTCCACCTAACCTTTATAATTATTTAATAATACGAAAGACAAGAAAATAAATAATTATTCATTAGGATATGATGTAGGATTAACGTAACGTATTAGTGTAAAAAATTATCGTAAACTACATGCTAAGATAGAAATAGCTTATAGAGATTGAATTGTGACAATTAAGTTAGTAGTAAGAACATAGTTATGTACATGAACACTACTTTTAACAGTAAAATAATCATGGAGGGATGCTGATATTTCTAACAATAATACAGGAAACAATGTATTAAATCTATTCTCAGATTAACTTGATATCATATAAATAATTTACATATATACTATGTATATATGTATATAGATAACGCTACTCATAACGGTGAGTGGTACAAGTGGGGGTGTTCAAAATGTGAAGTAGGCTAGAGGGCAAATCAGGGATAGTTGTTCGAAAAATACTCATTTAGATTATAGAAAGGATTTAAAATAAGAAAACTTTTGAGGTTGGAAAGAAAAGACTTGAGTGAACAGGACTGGATTACGTGGGAGGGCAAGTGATTGTATAAGATAGAGCATAGGTGAAAAGGGCTGTTGGTGAAGAAGGACAGATTGTGAGATGTGATGTGGATGGAGTTTTTGTTTCTGGTCTGGTAAGGATGGATTGAGGAGTTGAGAGGGAAGAGATCGGGATAGGTGCGGACGAAGGAGCTAGCATCTTGAATGAGCTTGGATGAGAGAGTGAGAATTTTTTGGTCTATGAAGTGCTGGCGACAGGATGTGCGTCGGGAGATACCAACTATTGTGCGTAGAGCTCTTTTTTGAAGTATAAAGACACGGTTAGCAGGGGGAGAAGCGCCCCAGAAGAGGATGCCGTAAGAGAGATGAGAGTGAAGGTGAGCAAAGTAAGTGAGTTTGAGGGTGTGAAGGCTGACGATGTGTTTGAGTCGTCTTAGAAGGTAGCAACTTCTGAGGATCTTGACAGAGATAGTGTGGACGTGGAGAGCCCAGTCGAGAGAAGGAGTGAGAGTGATGCCTAGGAACTTGGTAGAGGGAGTCATAGGAATGATTTTGTTATCAAGTCTGATGAGGGGAGTGATTGAGGGTGGTTTGGAGCGGGAGTGAAAGTGAATAAAGGTGGTCTTAGTAGATTGAAGAGCGAGGCGATTATTGACACAATATGAGGACATGTGAGAAGTTTGAAGGTTGGCCGTGGTGATTAGGGAGGAAAGGTCGTTTTGGGGTGAAGTGATCAGATGGCTGGTGTCATCAGCATAGAGAGAGAGGGTACCTGTGTTAAGAAGAGGAGGGAGGTCATTTATATACAGTAGGAAGAGAAGGGGTCCGAGAACTGATCCCTGGGGAACGCCGCAGCAGACGGAGCGGGGACTCGAGAGAGTGGAGGTTGGGAATTTAGGGTTATTGGAATGGATCTTGACGATTTGGGTGCGATCCGATAGAAAAGAAGAGATCCAATTTTGGGCAGTGCCACGTATGCCAAGATCGTAGAGTTTGGAAAGAAGAAGTTTGTGGTCGATGGTGTCAAAGGCCTTGCTTAGGTCATAGAAAAGACCGACTGCGTGGTCGCCTCTGTCAATAGATGAGTAAAGGGGAGAGAGGAAATCAAAAATGGCAGTGATGGTGGAAAATAGCTAAATAGCTATAACTATGAAGATGTATTGACATTTCCAATTTAAAAAAGTCTTAATTCATTTCGAGCACCAATTAAATATATTATGTTGCCACTACAATTAATTGAAAAGATATTCTTGTACCTGTAGCAGAAAATGTTGGTATTTTGATACCCTCCTTGCTCAACAGTTGAAAGTCGATTCTCTTCTGAGAGTAGAATAAGTTATTTTAGAATGAATAGAAAGATTTTTTTTCAAATTAATTGTCAGATCCATAACCTTGAAAGTTTGTAAACAGTACTATGAGGTAAATATAGGCCTACCTGTGAGGTTGAGACAGTTGCTGGAGATATGGTTAAAATTGGTCAATAATCGTTGATCTGAATTCAACGACGTGAAGAAGCATCTTGGAGATGTGAATCGTGGCGACTGAAACTCGCTGAAGCCTCGTTGTATTAAAAGTCCCCGTCCCTGAAAGTTGATTGAAATCTGTAGTTCACTAGTCCCTGAGCAGGGTTCACACTCCGATTTTTTCCTGTTGTATGACACGATTTCAAACCAAATTCTTTTTGTCCAATCACAATCCCGAACTTGCCAACAAAAGATGGCGTCTCTCAGCCCGGAATTATGTGGAACGAAATTTGGCCGAAATGATTTTTGTCAACTGACATCTGATCACGGCCTTCCGATTATTCTAGAAGACATTAGAATTGGCATCGATAAGCTTGAGACAGTTTCATTTTTTGGATTCAAATGTGCTGTGGGTATGGAAAAGTTGATTAATGAAAATAATAATAATAATATTGACCGGCACAGTAGCTGAGTGGTTAGCGCACTTGCTTCGTGTGACCCGGGAGGTGAAGGGACATAGCGGACCCGGTTCGATCCCCGCCACCGTCCATCTTTACAGGGGTTTTTCGTGTTTTCCCTCTGTAGTCTAGGCTAATGCCGGGATGGTTCCCACAATATAGGCCACGACCGCTTCCTTCCCACTATCCTTCCCATTCACCCATAAAACCTTCATCTCATCATCCCATCATCTCATTAATCATTCATCCGACGCCAATAGATCTCAGTCATCATGGCAGTGCGTTGTTAAAACCCAATATATATATATAATAATAATAATAATAATGAATAATAATTTTTTTTTTCTCATTGAACAAAAGAACATAGAACATACATATATGAATAAAATTAAACTCTTTTCCACAAGGCCTGGGTTTTGATAACGAAGAATACCGAAGAATATATAATATATGTAAAGTTCAGACTGAGATGTAAGAAAGGAATACGTTTAATGCCAAAAAGTAGGGTGTTTAGATTTGAAGTGATACTTTGAGAATAATTTAGAAAATGGAAAAGCATATTCAAGGTCAGAACAAAACAAAACGAAAATAATTACACGTCTAAAACAAATATTATATAAATGACAATTTGAAAATAAACTTCAATCTACAGATGTATTCGTAAATTGAACTGAACTGAGGATAAACAAAACATTGACGAGGTGGAAAAAAAAGTATCCTGATTAAGTGAAGAGAAAAAACAAATGACAACATTCCCAAATAAAAGTGAACCTAGAAACAGGTCTAGCTCTCCAATAATTAGAATGGTTGAACAAAAATACTATTACTATTAAATTAATAACTCACCACAAACGGGACAAATAGGAAAACAAAATTATTACTGTATATGAATACAAAACAAGATGATTAGAATAAATACTACAGATGAACTTAGATTCCAAGTAGGAGCCCTATATAACATAAAAATGGCGGAAAAAAGAGGTTATATGATATGAACTCAAGATTTAGATCGTTCAATATATGATTTTTGCAAATTTCACATGCTAAAAAGAAGAAATTAGAGAAAAATTAACACACTTCAATTGTTTTCAAATAGTCACAGAAGACAATCTATAAGAAATTGAAGAGAATCGTATTTAAGTAATCAAACATCAACAATCATAGAACAATATTGTCAACATACCATTTCTTCACGTCGCGTTTTACAATATTTATAATAATAATAATAATAATAATAATAAAATATACTTTATTTATAAGTGAAAAAAAATGACATGATAACAGCTGATTTGATATGTTGCTATGGGATGTAAGAGAGGTATTCATCTACACTATAGAGGGGGTTGGCTGTGAGAAATTTTTCAAGAGATGATTTGAAAGAGCTGATTGAGGGGGGGGGGGGGGAACTTGATCGAGGGTGGGAGCACGATGTAGTGATGCCAACCTATTTTATCATAATATAAAGAAGGTGCTCCAACTTGGGTCTTGAAAGTGAAATATTTCCGGGGTCAGTTCCCAAGTCTAGAGTCCACGATTGCCTGTAGCGCAACTATCGCTTTTATATCGAACTATATAAAACAACAATACTCAAAAATGCTGTATATGGCTCAGAAGAATTATAATGTTACTAGTTGAATTTATTTTTTACTAAAACTATAGATTTTGTAAGTTCAACAATGTCACCGATACCGTAGCCACTCTTATTTACATCTACTTCATAAGGGAATCCACTAAATCGCGACATGCAATCGGGACCTTTGGCTCGAGCCAAAGGTCGAGCTTTGGTCCCGATTGCATAGAAACTGCAAATGCCTTCCATGTTATCAGTATGGGAGTTGGGTCACCTTTCTTATATTATGATAAAAAAAGGTTGGTATCACTTCATTCTGTTGAAAATTGTGGAGTATAGACGTTGTGGGCATTTAGTTGATGGGGTGTAGTTATGAGGAGTGATGAAGATGTTGAGTTTTGTTCTTGTAAAGTGGGAGTGGACTGACGAGTTCAGGAGGAATCTTTCGGGGTTGCAGGCGGAAATAGATTGCTGCTGCTTGAATTAGGGTCGAGGGAAGTGTGAGAATGCCGAGAGAAATGAAGTAGTGTTTGCATGATTGGCTATACAATAACATTGATATCCAAGCTGTTCAATAACTTTAATCCTTGATGAAGTTGATCAGGATTTTTTACAACTCCAAGTATGCCTAAATGCCAGATTATTCAAATATCCAACTGTATAAACCAGTCAGGATGGTTGATGGCAGGAGAAATCACGCCCTCGGTCTCTTCAATTATGGCTCAGTGCTTCGGTAATTGATGTATCTATTCAACTTTGGCTACTGAACTTATCTTGCATATTTTACCTTAGAATTTAGTATAATGTTAGATCTCTGTACCTTCTAGTAATGATATCTATCAACCTTGTCAAAAAGTATGTTGAACCTTTTGTTGATTCAAGGACACATGGACGACAAACATTTAGGCGACAAAACCATAACTTTTTCAAAACGGCTTATCACTTCGGCAACAAATAGCAGACACTTGAAGTAATTCTGTTATTTGATCAACAGAGTAAAAAAGTGATTTTGGAAGTGATTCTTATTGGTGAAATAAGGTGGACTTTATTGAATAAGTAAATTCTTGAATAGAAATTCCATCAGAAAGACTCATATTTTTTCCACAAAGTTACATCACTTGTAAAAAATATTATGTTTTTATTTTGACTCAACTTTGGATAAAGCTCATGGATTTTTCCACTTGAAATGAATGTTTAAAAACAGGCAATCAGTCAAGAGATTTTTATTTGGCTAGAATTGTTTCGACCATGTGAGGCTAAATGGTGATGTCTCAGAAAACCCAAGTGATTGCAAACCTGTCTGAGAAAAAATAGATAATCTGAGTGTCAGAAGATTAAATTAAAATAATCCCAATATTACTCACTTGAAATATCATCCTTCATCATAACCTGAGGCAAAAAGCCTTTATAATATGTATCATTTTCACAACTTTTCTGTGAAAACTTTGGTTTAATCCTTTTCGTGAAACTGTATCAAAATTTCCAAAATTCCCGTAGAAAAAACATGATGATTTGTCATTAGAATCTTTTCATTTAACGAATTGTTGAAAAAATATCTTGACCGACCAAATGTTTGTCGCGTAAGTAGGCAATGATAGGGTAGGAGTAGATTACCGAAGTGCTGTCGGCTGTGTGTCCATATAGGCTACTACTTTTGTCTATTACTGTACAGCTTTTATATAGTAAACTTGCGAGTATTAGGCCTATCAAGTTCTGCAATTATTTTTAAAAGTTTCGAAAGTGAATTCCATCCATTATGTACGTATGGAATTCAAATTGAGTAATTATCTGAGTAATTTATACTAAGTGAAAATACAATAACATTAAATACAGCCTTTCATCTGTGGCAACTAGGATCTTTTCATCTATATTATACTGTCAACAATTTCTATGTTTTCTCATACGTTATGTATTTAGAATAACTTACTACTTTTGTGGTTACATCACTTAAAAATTTTGCTTTCGATCCAAAAAACGACATAATTGCACGAAGGCATGAGGCCTATCAAAAATTTCTAACAAAACTAACGAAACAATTTCATTTGTGTGACTAGAAGTATTTAGGAAGCTGTGATTTTTTTTTCATTAAATATTGTTGTGTTGTTAAATACCCAAAGCTTCCTTGATTTGATTTATTCATTCTTTTTTGTTTAATTTACAGACCTTGGGATCTTGCTCATTTCAGCAAATATCTAGTAGAGCGGTCTCTGTGCAGTTGCCAAGTGCCGTCTGTATGTAGCATATAAGTACCGGTAACAAGAATATATTACGAAACAAGTGATAATAAATGATGGAAATGAACCTGGCAGCAAAGCAAGTGACTACTAGGTAACGTCATTAAAGCATGAGCGTAGCCGAAACGCGCCATCTTTTTAAGGAGTTTAAAGAGAGTGCTCGTTGTTTTTATTGAAATTTTCATCTTTCTAGATGATAAAATACATCCATTTTCTCTTTACGTTCAAACTTTTACCATAGAGATATATACATATTCTCTATGCTTTTACTACACTTCATAGTGCATGCAGTCGATTTAGTAGTTGTTTCCTTCTTGAAATTCATAATGTTTGCTTGGCCATTAGTTTGTGAGTAATAAAGAGCTTCATATATTATATTCTAAGAGCTACTTCTATTTTGTATTTCAGACAGCAATTTCCATCACCTTCTTTATTCTGGGTTATTTATTCTAATTGACTTGGAACCATTTCAAAATTTGGGAAAATCCTGATGAGAATAATCTGGAGGGAAAAAATAGAAAAAAAATTCATTTGGAATAAATTCAAATTTGAATGCAGTTTTGGCACAAATTATAAACATTCTTCCAAAGTTTCATGTAAATTGAATCGGCTGTTTTATTAGACGAGCTTTAGCGAGGATTCAATTTGACATACTGAAAAAAATTGGTGTTCGTTTTTATGTTTTTTTTTTTTTTTTTTTTTTTTTTTTCATGTTTTTTTGTCGGTTCTCCACAGGTCAAACGGCTACAGCTATCAACTTCAAACTTTTTTTCGTGATGGTTCCTCATCCAACTTAGATCTGTATAGTTTTGTGGCATTATCGGGTGGTAACTTTTTTTTTTTGGAATTTTAGAAATGTCAAAAATCCCCATTAGAATAACCCGGAGGAAAATACTTGAAAAATCAAAATTTTTCAAGGCCTCTCAAATTTTCGCCGAATATAAAGGAAACTATTAAGCACATTTTGAGAGATTTTTCGCATCAATCGGATGAGAAATAACGAAGAAAACGCATTTATAAAGCATTTTCCCATCAATTTAGGCTATTACGGGAACCAATTAAATCTATAGCAACAAGTGTCACCAATTGATTCAAAACGATTGAAACGAATGAAGAGGAAGGCCGTGACATAACTGATTCTCGTAAGGTTTTTGAACGTTTGGAGTGATCCAAGGTCTGTAGATGTAGATTGGGTTGACAAATTATTTTTCATTCTAGATTTCTATACCCCTAAGCTCGTCCAACAACGCGCATCCCGCGTTTTCCTAGTAGAAAACATTTACAGTGGATCCTATAATCACTGTGTTTTTTTAGATTAAAGATGAATTATTAAGAAGATCTCACTGCTTCTGGCGCATCACAATTGATTTACTGTACATATTTTAGTTTTCGTCTCAAATAGGCCTAGATCAAATTCATCTGCTTGTGCTTCAACACCTTCACTCAGACTGACACAATGACCACATTAATCAAATTAATCTTTGTAATATTTTTGTACATGCGTATGCCCTTTCTGCGTTCATACAAAGTAAGTTTACGTAAGCCTGTGATAAAATGAATGAGACCACTGTCACTATACCACAAAAATGTTCACACAAAGATTCAAAACTTCCTCCTTAGAAGGACAAGGTAGTGAGGATAGGAAACGTGATAAAAACAAAATACAACATGACGTGTAGGAACACCGGGCTCCTAGACACGGTATCACTTCTTGCAGTGCAGTAGGAAGCATAAACAGATTTAATAAATTATGCCGAAGAAAAAGACTGGACAGCGTAAAAAAGCTGAGAAACAGAAACTTAGGCAAAAAGAAATAAGGACAGCGAAGGACAATAAAGATGTCAGCCAGTATCCATGTAATTCGGCAATGGTACGTATTCATGTTGGGCCAAAGCACTAGGGCCATGCCAGGGTCTAGGGTGCCTACAAATTCTGTGGCCCAAGCCTAGATGTACTCAAGCACTAGGCATAGGCAATTTCTGCTCGCCGCCCGACGTTAGACTGTCCCCTGTCTACAATGTCTTGCAGCTAATTAGGCTAAACCCATCTGTAATTTGTCACCCAAGCAATTTCTGCTCACCGCCTGATGTTAGACCCCCTGTCTACAATGTCTTGCAGCTAATTAGGCTAAACCCATCTGTAATTTGTCACCCAAGCTTAGAGCCTACTCATGTATGTATGATTGTAGTCATTCAAACTTCCAAGCTGCGTAAATCTATCATAGGACGTGTCATCTGTTTTAGGGTGATGCTGGATTAGACCATTGAATATTTAGGGTTAGACAGACTTTATAGGGTTAGATTTAGGGCAGGTGGGGTGCTAATTGCAGGCCCAGTCCTAGTGATTTTTCATGCGTGAGCGAGATTCAATCTGCCACCCCCCCCCCCTCCCCCCTTTCCCAATGAAAAGAAATATATCATATAGGGCCTAGTTTAATCACATTATTATCACAAAAGTTAATTCAAGATCAAGATACACTTTTTCAACATTTAAATATTCTATTTGGTAAATTTATCGATTTACGTACCATGCCTATTTTGGGGGAGGGGGGGAAGGTTGTTTTTTGTTAAAAACACATATTTATATTTATGAAAACTCTTGGAACACCAAGAAATGACACAAATGCAACAAAAAATATGTGCACCAAAACAGCGCCCAGAAAGTAGCCAGCGCCCAAACTCGAGGTCTTGTTAGGAGTATGAAGCTAGCTTCGAAAAATGCTTAACTGCTACCAATTTCAGCAAAATACGCTATTTAATTGATGGCATCAACCCAATGACTTGACCCTTTTACATCTATTAGGCTAGCCCTATTATCGCAAAGACCTAATCCATTGATGATGTTGCAGGATAACCCTTCAACAGAATTGAACCCGATTTTAATCTATTTTAGATGTTAAAAAAAGAGTATATAAACCATATGTATGAATCACATGAACAGACATGGATTTGATCATGAAAACCTCATTAATGTTCCATCTCTGTATTCCAGAAAACTACCATTAACTATAACGTGGTTATTTCAGATTCTATTCACTTGAATAACGAAATTAATTGGATTTTTGAAGCTGTCAACATTTGATTATACGTATGAGTGTGTTCCTGGACACCTCCTGAATTCATCCCTGCCCCTAACTTTTTTCCATCTCTGTATTCCAGGTAACAACCCTCTTATGGAAAAAAAAAAAAAATGTTTAAGCTCTAGATGCTGGAATTTTGTAAGTGAATTTAAGGGGGTATCAACCTTTGTGCACCGTGTTCACCCATATAGGGTTGTTTCTGTATAACTTTGGAGTTCGAATCCGCCCCCAACTTTTTTTGTTCCATCTCTGTATTCCAGGGAACAACCCTCTACTAAAAAGCGGTAATTTCGGGCTCTAGGCGCTGAAAATTTGAATTTCAATTAAAGGCATCAATTGTCAACATTTCTGCACCTTATTCACTCATATAGGGTTGCTCCTGGATACCTTAGAAGTTCGAATCCACCCCTAACTCCTATCTGTTCCATGTACGTTTTCCAGGGAACAAACCCCTTGAATGAAAAATGGACATTTCAAGCTCTAAGCGCTGAAAATTAGAAACTCAAATTTAGGGGTTGTCTACATTTCTGCACCGTATTCATCGACATAGGGTTGTTACCAGATGCCTTGACTGACCGAATCCACCCCTAACTCATCTGTTCCATGTCCGGAAAACGGACATGGAGCACATATATAAGTTAGGGGTGGATTCGGACAGTCAAGGCATCTGGTAACAACCCTATGTCGATCAAAATCAAAATTTCGTTTTCTATGTCAATTTTCTCTATCTGTCAATTATCTTGATTTTATTTTTCATAGAAAATAATTCAACTATCTGATCTCAACTATCTGATACCATTTCTCAAAAATGGTCCACCCAATGTGACCCAACTATTAGGCCTTACAATAGGCCTACCATACAGTTCTAAGTTGAAAATTCCGCAAGTCCATTATTACCAAAGTCGTTTCTTGTGACACCTTTACAATCTAGGTAGAAATCCGAGACATTCCTGCTTTTCACAGACGAATGGTCACTATGATTGGTTAATATCAACTGGTTTATATGGTAGTTCGTCTATCTGTCGTGATGTCACTTGACAGAAGCTTATAGGCCTATATCTCTGTAATCATTAGAGTGCATGTTCAAGTCCAGTATGAACGTAAATCTTGATTTTGTTGTATTTTCTGTTGCAGGAGTGCGAGAAATGTCAGAGGTGATTATGACTAGTATTAAGAAAACGCAGCATGTGCATTAGAAGATAGGCAATATACTTATATGAAATATGTCACTCGAAAGCTGTATATATAGAAACCTTCATTTTGAAACCTTCCCCAAGTGAAGTCACTCACTACTTTTGTTTTACAGCCCACCTGTTGATCATCCTCCCCATCAAACACGAAACTCAATATTACAATACGGTACAAATTTTACCAACCGATCCTAATTTCTATAAACTTGGTAGAAACATGTTCATTACAACAATATAATAACATTCTGGGAAAATTTCATTTCATTCGGAGACAGTTCAAAAATTCCTCCCAATGTAGATTTTCAAATGTTTCGTATTATTTTTTGAAGTGCCAAATCGATTTTGCTCAAATCAAAAGCAATACTATTTGTATTCTGGTATGACACCAATTTCCAGAAAAAATGTCAAGTTGATTGGTTACTTTGTCTGACCTGTATTCTGACTAAAAACAAAAACAAATATATGAGGGTCGTCCACAAAGTATGTTTCCCACTCGTTACACAGCTAGCAAACCTTATATTGCGCGAAGCGACTGTGCTTCTGAGATAGAGCAATGACATGGCGCATGCATTAGTGCATGGCGCATGCACAAACGGTAGTTCCTTCGTGCTAACAGTAGCATCGTTGCAGCTGTTGAAGTTAGAGGCTCTTATTCCAACGCCCGCCGACTGTTAAGTGCTGTCAGTGATGAAGTTTTTAAATGCACAGCATAGCGCCGATCGAAATTGATCGTCGGCTGTGCTGGGTCTATGGTCCTAACGGCATGAGCGAGCAGAGGGTGCGTCGCTTGTGCAGACAATAATCAGCGGTCGACAAAGTGGGCATGATGAGAAGCGCAGTGGGAGCCCAAGGTCATTCTGTAATGATGGACACTTTTTTGACCTGCTGAAAATTGTCTGCACCAGCAACGCACTATCTGTTTGAATTTTGATCGGCACTATGCTCTGTGCATTCAAAAACTTTATCACTAACCACACCAGCACTTCACAGTCAGCAGGCATTGGAATAAGAGCCTCCAATTTCAACAGATGCAACGATGCTACTGTGAGCATGAGGAAAGCGCCGTTAGTGCATGCGCCATGCTACGTCATTGCTCTATCACATAGGCACAGTCGCTTCGCGCAATATAAGGTTTGCTAGCTGTGGGAGAGTGGGAACCTTACTTTGTGGACACCCCCGTACAAGCCCAAATTTTTTCCAGTTTATGAAATGCTACTCACAGAACACTTCACTCTTCAAAGAATTATGATAGTTGGAAGTTTTGTTATGATAATGGTGGCATAAATATATACCTTAATATTGCAGGCTTAAAGTCCCTGCCCAACTTTGAAACAAGTACCGGTACTGTATTGTCCCGAATATGAACCAACCCCAAATATAATTCAACCCCCCAAACTTCAAACTTTTAGATCAATAATTGAAGAAAGGATTTGTAGGTGAATAGAAGTTATAATTAACGGAAGTTCACAATTCAATAAATGAAAAATATTTACAAATAATGAGAATTAAATTGTCGTGATTTAGTTAATGAATAGGTAGGTAAGTTTGGCTGCGTTGCCAAACCTTCGGAATATACTGCAAGCGTACTGGATGCATTTCTAAACCTATTCCTTGAATATTACTGAATGTTCCAAAACCCCAGCACCAGTAAATTTTGCATACTGGAAACACTGAAGCTATTTGTCCCAGTTAAGGCAGTAAAAGTAACGGCAACCTCCATGAATGGTGCAAGATCACATTGGTTTATTCGCAGACAAATCGAAGTGTTGAATATTGTTGTAAATAAGGCAGAGAACCTGCATCTGGAGAAATGTTAGTTGATTATAATGAAGGCCCTAGGTATATTCAAGGTTGATTTGCATATACATTTTACTACACATTGTTTTGTAACCAAACATTTTATTGAAAAACAATGTCGTCCAACTTTTTACTTTCGAAGTGTCGGGCTTACTGAAGAAGTTGATAAAATCAATGGTATAATACATATACACTGTGCATATGCAGTGAGATGAGTGAGATGTTTTTAAATAACAAAGATTGTTAAAATCACATGCATTGTTCATGTACCATCCCCAACATTAAATCTGGATTTCCTAGTAGGTCTACTGTAAACCAAAATGTGAAATTCATATACAGTACTATGTGTACTTATACTTTCTTGAATATATAACTGTTTCATACTAAAGAGCACGACTGTAGCTCCATGCAGCTATTGTTATAGGTAGAGACAAGATGGTAATGCAGTATCAAACCTTCAAATACGCAATATTAAATGCTAAAATGAGCACTATAAGCAGTATAGTATCGAAGTGCCAAAATAAGCAGTATCAAATTGCCAAATAAGTGCTACTAGCGGTATCAAATTGCAAAATAAGCAAAATAGCACAATGAAATGAATCAAATAATCAATATTGAAAGACTCACAAACTTGTAGAATACATGCACTTGGAATTGGCAAGTTGGGGGAAATTATATGCAGACACTTTTTAACAATACATTTACTAAAGTTTTAATAATACCATAATATGTCAACGTCACTTTACATCAGCGTACTACTTTTTGCTTTGCGTTAAAATGTTGATGCACACATAACCTCCAAAATAACCAAAACATGCCAGCATAATATACCAAAATAAGCAAATTATGCAGTTTTAATGCCAAAATAAGCACTATCAAAGAAAAACTGCCAAAATAAGCAAAACATGCAGTATCAAAGTCATATATTCCAAACCCTTGAGTCATGAAAAGGATTTTTAATTAATTTTACATGTTCTCCTGGCTATATATCTAAAAACATGCAATTGCATTACTATCCTGTCTCTAGTTATAGGGATGGTTAGGAAGTTATACCCCCAATGACGTCATGGAAAGTAGTGAGCCGGTCAGGTTTTTGTGATACAGACCACAATTAGAAATATCACTACGATGAAGTTGTGTATCCTATTGACTTTGCATCTTTTGTAAATACTTCTTATTTAATACGTCCGTGTTATGAAGTGTGGATTCAAAAAATTCGGATAATTCCTTTACAGAATCTAAAAATTAAAATTGATACTTCAAAGGCGCGGACCCTAGACCCGTTCTAATTACCGTAGAGCATAGTAGTTGGATTGAAGAACAAAGATATGAAACCTCTCCCCCTTTAAGAAAAAACACTACATTTTGTAGGTTTCCCTGTAACATTTAGCCCCGTAGTCACCATATATTTCGATATGCCCCTACTTATTCAAGTACGTAGGTTATGGCATATAAAGTAAAAACGATGATGCATTAATACAGTAGGCCTATATATATAGCAAAGAAGATTATGGGCCCTTATATTTCAATATACCCACCTATAAACCAATTTTAAAAAATAGTTGAACAATTCCAAAATATTGTGATGAATTGAAAAGTTCTGTACTATTAATTTGAAATGTAAGTAGGCCTCCAGACTATTGAAAAACTCAATGCATTTTTCCTTGTGTTACTGTCGAGTAACATTCTCGTTACATAGTATGTAACAATTATGTAAAAAATGAACTTACAACTAGAACGATGTTTCAGGAAGCAGAAGAATCGAGCATTCTGCTATTTCTGCCAGAGTGTTCAGCGATTACCACAGTGTGGTCACTGCGGTAAAACCAAATGCATGTTGAAAACGGGAGACTGTGTCATCAAGCACGTTGGTATTTTCACCACCGGCCTTGCAATGGTGGTAAGAGATTCACTTGATACTTTACTGTGTTTTAGATATTATCTAGCTAGACATTAAATTCTATTGTATTGAATGAGAAGGTAAGGAGAGAATAGTACTGATGCACGGATCATGTGACTTGAATGTGCAACCTTGAAAATTGCATATGCTCAGCGTGTTTGCTGGATGTGTACACTTGCAGTCACGTAAAATGATTTTATCCTGAATTAAAATTCAAATGAAATCCATATGCCTATTCAACTGCTGATTGTTTCATCGACTATGCGAGGGGTGCATATGCACAATGTCTTAGTTTTAGTGCATATATTATAAGTACATTTTCTTCAGGGTGTTTTAAATGAAGCTTGATCGACCACTTTATGTGATCACAACCATTCATGCCTTTAAGAAGCAATATCACTACCTCCAGGGAACAGATATGTAAGTTAGGTTCAAAGTCACCTTTTTGAGTAAAACCATGTTCACAAGTCACTTTCCACCATTTGATAACGTATCTTTTCAATGGGAGTAAAATCAGACGTTATGTTAGGTCATTTATTCCAATTCAGATGATGTTTTGCGTGTAACCAGACAACTGAAGATGGTCTACCTGGGAACAAACAGACAAGTCACTTGTTCGTTTTTACACCGGCCATGTTTGTGACGTTTGCATAAACCTTGTACCGTATGTGAAACTAATTGAACCATAGTGTAAAATGGTGGAACCTGTTGAATCAGTATGGTTTATTTTGCTCTATTGATTTTTTTGACAACTCTCTTTTACCGATGGAGCATAATATCATTGGTTTTCAAATGAATGTTATTTTTCAAACTTTGTTTTTGCTCTCTTTTAGTCACTTCAGGTAGGTACCTGTTTGTTCTCTGGACTTGGAGATTTGCTAAATTTAGGTTAAAATCTACCTCAGCACAATTAGTTCACATGATGAAAGTGCACCCTTCCCAATAAGTGTGAAAAAAGAGTAGAAACTAATGCCATCAAAGCCCAATTTAGTGGTGATGCACGGTTGGTATGCTTCTGTTTCAGGGCGCCATCTGTGACTTCTGCGAGGCGTGGATCTGCCACGGTCGCAAGTGCCTGACTGCTCACGCCTGCACATGTCCCCTGCAGGACGCGGTTTGTGTTGAATGCGAACGTGGCATCTGGGATCATGGTGGCAGGATGTATCGCTGCTCGTTCTGTTCAAGTTTCTTGTGCGAGGATGACCAGTTTGAACATCAGGCTTCATGTCAAGTACTTGAAACGGACAGCTACAAATGTAAGAAACTGTTTATAGGTATTCATATGAAAACATCATATGCTTTGTCACTTGGTAGAGAGCTAGGAGATTCATACAGCTTTAGTTGATTAGAAATTATTTCTCTAGACATTTTTATATCTAGGGCTACCAATATTTCAAAACATTGTTCATAGTAGAACGTATTTGGTATATTGTACCACTAGGAAAACGCAGTTCATGCGTTGTGAGATGAAGTTGGAAGTATGTATTCAAATCTAGGATGAAAAATATTCTATTGCTCAATCCACATCTACAGACCTTGGATTAATTTGAACATTTAATTAATTGGTGACACTTGTTTATTTCTACTTATAGGGGCTATAGGTTTCTTTAATAGTTTTGATTGATGTGAAAAAAATTACACTATAGATGCGTTTTCTCCATTATTTCTCATCCGATTGTTGTAGAAATCACTGAAAATGTGTGGGGCCTATGATGGTTATTTTTGTATTCGGTGAAAATTGTATAGCTTTTGAAGAATTTTGATTTTTCAGGTATTTGCCCTCCTGGTTATTCTTACGGGAATTTTTCAAACTATCTACTTTTTTACGGAAAACCGTTCAACCGATTTTTCTGAATAACAATCCTAGCCTATTCTGGTGTAACATCAATATGCAGAAAAAGTTTAAAGTCGATTGTTTTTTTCCTGACCCGTATGCCGTGCACAAAATTACAAAATTACAAACAATAAAAGACATAAAACGAATCCCAATTTATTTCGGTGTATGGAATGGCCATTTTCGCTACACTCATCTAATCAAGCAAAATTTTACAAACTGGAAAAATTATATCTTACCTATATATCAACATTCAACATCAATTTGATGTTTAATCTAGGGTTACCAATTGATCAAGAAAATGCAAACGATACCGTACCGAAATGTGCTACAGTATATCGAAAATTGATTAAGAAGATGAAATATTAGGAATTCAATTCTATATCAAATCAAAGTGATGATATCGATCAAAAATGTTTTTTTTCTTAGGTCTAAATCATGTTTTTAAAGTCGTCTGTAATGATTTTGTGATGCTTAGTGTGGATCTGCCCTTGCGTCGACACTGACACTTCGAGCGTCAACTGATGACTGAGAACAACTCAGAGTCACAATAATACGGAGACTGTTGGTTGTCAGTGTTAAGCAAAGGGCAAATACACGATCGCCCAGACAGAGTACGCAGTAATTTAAAGTGAAAATAACCCCGTCGTTGAAATGCCGTAAAACAACACCATTAATTAATTAATTCAATTCAATACTGTTTATAATATTTTACAAGACTGTTCATGTTAGCAGTATCAGTTCTCCACTTGATCAGTTACTGGTGATGACATCAGTCCTGAGGTTTGCAGACCGAGTACCCGTTTGTAAAGACCTTGGTAGGACCGGTCATTATCTTGAAAAAAATGTGAATGTACAAAAATCACAAACTCGATTTTTCGTTTTTGTTCAATTTGCTCATTTCAAATTTTAGGATCAATTGCATACACAAGTTGTCACAATTGCATATTTCATTAATCATTAGATAAAGTCATCGCTTCTCTATTTTCCCTATTCTTAACATTAGCAGTCGGGTGTCCCTAGTAGCGATATATCACATCAAAGATTAAAGACTTGACACGACTGTCATTGCAAGTGAGTGTTCTCTCTCTCTCTCTCTCTCTCTCTCTCTTTCTTATTAGGGACAAAAAATTTCTGGTTCTCTCTTTTACCATAATTATTATGAAATACATTTGAGATAGCATTAATGAAACTGTTGAGTGATAATGATAAGAAAATTACAATTATTGCTTATAGTTATATATTATTAGTTATTATGCGTATGCAAATATCTTGAGACGGACGACTAGTATTTCCTTATAACATATTTTGGTACCGTCTGTAATGCATTGCATAATAAATATTTGCATAGTAGCCCAAAGTCATGAGTTTATTGATCACTTGTTCTGAGTAGTTTTCAATTTTTTTCCATCTAATTGATTTTTTACAATGATATGTGTAGGCCCATTTCCTGATGACATAACAATACAATAATATTGTTCCGATCTTGAGTAAGACATTGATTGAGACCTATCCAGAGTTCTGACCAAGAGAAACCACATTGCCTAATGCACAATGAGAGATTATTGTTGTGGGGTAAGAGAGAGAGAGAATAAAACATGTGAGCCAGTTGTATTAAACAAACTTTTTCACGATTTCGATTTTTTTCAGTTGGAATTTTGATTATTGGGGTCATATTGATGAAAATATTTACAAGTTGATGAAGTTAACAGCACGCTCCTTTTTCTGTGTTTTTTGGAGTCCTGACTAAATGGCTGAATGCTGATATGAATACGGCAATCCAACCTTGCAATGACTCGTACTGTCAAGTGACTAATTGTCAATTGATACAAACATATCAATACTTCTTTGAGATGTGAAGAGTTTAATGATGAACAACATAGAATTATGATCTATATTCCAGCAATAGGATTTAGGCTGACCTCTTGGCAAAAAAACTTTACAATATGATTGTTTACATCACATTATCCAATATCCATGCTAAAGAGACGTGGCTCCCTCTACCCCCCTTGAAAATAACTGTGAGAGCAGATGAAAAGACCGGTCTTGGAAACAGACGACTAAGTGCACACACACGTGTCGGCGATATGGCCAATCTGACACACAACTGTCAACCAGCTGTTTATTTATTTGATATTGAATTCACTTTCAATATCAAAATAATAAAAAAATAAAATGAATTGATTTCAATATCGATCGAAACCTTGATATGGAGAATCGATCTGAATATTCAATGTCGATTGGCAACACTAAATTGAAGTTCCAAAGTATCAAATTGATCAAAAATATAAAAATCAAACTCCAACCTGAAAATAACTTTACCTATTTAACTATTTTAAATTATAAATGGCTCTTGGTGTGATGTATTATGTTTCCATGTTAGGTCAATCATGCAACAAGTTGGGCCAGTACTCTTGCCTGCGCTGCAAGACATGTTACTGCGAGGACCATGTCAGACGCAAGGGTTTCAAGTATGAGAAGAACAAGGCCATTCCCTGCCCCAAGTGTTCGTATGACACCAACGAGACTAAGGACCTGAGCATGTCAACGAGAAATCACAAGTTTGGCAGACAGAACCAGGCAGGAAAGTATGACGATGAAGATGACGACGACGAAGGAGGCGGGTATTCAGGAGCCGGGTACTACGGGGGAGTTGGGAACTATGGGGGTGGTGGTGATGACGATTCTGACGAGTCGGATGATTCAGATTACTCGCAGGAAGAGTCTTCGGATGAGGAGGAGGAAGAAGTGGAAGAGGATAAGAAGAAGTGAGGAATGGGAATCTATATCGTTGATATTGTATAACAATATATTTCTTATGTGGTAAATAAAATCTTATATCAAAATGATTATGATTTTACTTATTTTAAAGGCTTCGTCAAATACTTCTTCGTCAACAGTGTTAGTTACATTAGTTTAGTATTCAATTGAGTTTGCAATTTGATAGTTTCTCAATTGATAGAGAATCGGTCCACTGTACTGTTTTCTGTAACTACAATCAATCAGTCATGTCCACACATTTTGCCCATGTAAGAAACACCTCTTGCAATGACTGATCTTTGTGTATTATAGTACCTCTTTATATCAATTGATAACCTTAATCCTATTCTGAAAGATATTCAGCTTTAAACATACAATAAATATATGTTCTTGTCATTCAAGAGGTTGTAAACGTTATAGCAATTGCACACATAGGATGCTATCAACTGTTTGGAAAAAAGTGTTTGAAAATGGAAACTTCTTGAAAAATGAACTGTTTGTATAATATTTTTGTATTTTGATATTTCAGTCAAGCCAGCAGTTGAATGTAAGTTCAATTATCTAATCTAACCTAACCTAAGTTTGACGTAGATTATCTATTATCTAACCCAACCTAAGATGATAAAGTATCAACAGCTAGCCAAAATTTGATTGAAATTCAGTTTCAATCATACAACATAAAGGCCTATGATTCGAACAATTTTATTTTCAAACTCATTTTGAAACAGTTTTATGTTTGAACACATACTTTTCGAAAATATCCTTCAAACAGTTTTTCATTCATACTTTTTTTTTCAAACTGCTGGTGCACTCCCTTGCACATTTATCAATGACCCAATACAAACAAATGAGAAATAATGTCTGTATATCAAGCATAAAAAGATTATGAATAGAATTTGGAAGCCTAGCCAGAATGTATATTATGATATTCTAAACAATTTTGCCTCAAATCTAGTTTGTTGCATAATTTCATGAGCCTGCAAAAAGTTTTGTAACTATCAATTCTACAATCCAGCCTGTGCAGCGCTTACAAAAAATAGAAAATGTCTTTAAAAGTTGTATGTAGGTACTAAATGTGGAGACGTTATTAATGAACTAAGCTAGGTTTAAACACCTAACCCAGCCGCTCCAGTTTGGCACCAAATCATTGAGCAGCAGAGGGGAGATAGGGCAGAAAGGAAATGATGGGAGCAAGACTATGAGGGGTCAACAATATCTTGAAATTATTTTCATTGTTTTTAGACACTTTCAAGTGAAAACATTCAAGTTACAGTATAAGGTCAACAAAAATCTTGAATTCTATACAAATTTCTTGAAAGTAGCCCAGTATGCTGATGCTGTATGCTGAAGGTTAAACCATGGACTTATAATTTGGTTGAAACTGAGACGCGTGGTCGAGTGGTAACACACTGAACCGTCATTCGGGAGACGTGTTCGATTCCCGCCATAGTTGACCATACTGACAATGGTTTTTCGTGGTTTCCCTCTGTCGTTTAGGTTGATATTAGGATGGTTCCTTAACAACACGCCACGACCGACTCCTTCCCACCATCCAAAACACCTAATAAAATTAGCTTTCATCCCATCATCACCGACGCCAATAGATCGTAGCCATCAATATAGTGCGTCGTTAAACCCAATATATATAAAAACAAAAAATTGGTCGAACTGTCCCATTTCTGCTTCACCCATTGTTTTGCCACCCTCGGTAGCTCGATCAGCTGAGGCACCACTTCGGAAACTGAAGTTACCGTTGGGCGTGGGTTTTTGTAAACCACTTATCATCACTTCATAATTTCATTGTCATCTGCTCATTCGTACCCCCATATAACCTAGCTGTTGGTGAGGTCGTTAAATAAACAATAATCAATCAGTCACCCATTGTTTTAAAAATATAGAACGCCATGACTGCGTAAGAGCGCCCAATCTGGCAACTCAGACACAGCCCACAGTTGCTGTGGCGCGCAGCCTAAACCTAAATAACACAACCTAAATAATCCGATCTAATTAATTCAACTAGTCTAATCCACGCTTACTTAAATTATGGAACTGACCGAACTAAACAATTAAACAAACATTCTAAACCATCTAAATCTCAAAAACCAATCTCAATCTAAAACCATATTCCAGTTTCAAATGTCTGCTCAATGCTACCGCGAACCGCTTCTTCTTCTTCTTCTTCTTCTTCATGGCTTTGGGTTCTATTCCATCTAGCCAGTTGGACTCTGATTGGTTGCTTTGGTATTGCGCTCCTTAATTTGAAACTTGAATGAATGTGTTGTTACTAAATAGGTAGGTAGCTAGACACATAATTTATTAGGAATACATATATGGATTCAAGTGATTGCGGGAATAGTTCTATGTATGAGTACTCGGATTTAAGGCATGTTTATGTCTAGCAGTCTATATCCAAAGGAAACAAAAACAATTACACCGCGAACCGCGAACTGGCTCATTTCAGACTTTCAGTGCCACCTGTTGATAAGCAAGCTTTTTGGATAAGCACTTTCGATCCCTTTCGCCCCATCTTTGCTTTCGCCGTGCGGTGCTAACACCCACCATGATCTTTTTTTTATATATATATATATATTTATATATAATATAATAGTATATTAGACTATATAATAGTATAATAGATTTATAATAGTAACTGCACCCACCACCGTCACCACGTGAGCTGTAGTTGTTATTGTGTAAGGTACTAATATCTTACTAATTTATTTGTTATTATGCTACATCGATAACAAATATAATGTTTATCCAAGTTAGACAACATTAATAAGCATTAATAATCACTTGACCCGTTTTCCGGAACATGAATAAATTGAAATTTTGCTCACAACCTGTCAGTAGGCTAGGCCTAGTTAATATAGGCATTGGGATTGTAATGTTCTCAACCTTACAAAATCAATGGTACATGCCTACAGGAGTTGCAGATGCAGAGGGTCATGCAAAGATTGTACCGTTTGTCATGTGTCACGTCAAGTTGAACAAAGTTTTGACATCTTAATTTTTATCTCATTCTCACAGAAAAAGAACAGATGGAGATTCCACTTGAAGTCTTGGAATCGATTTTTGTTTATTTGGATGGAAAATCTCTAGGAAGAGCATCGCAAGTTAACAGTGCTTGGAGAGTTGAAGTAAAGAGAATCTCAGAAGTAAGTAAGCAGGCCTATGGACCTACATAACCTCCACTAAGGCCTAGCCATGTACATATTATTTTCCATATAGATTGTAAAAATATAAAAAATATAACCTTTGAACATAACCCTAAAACACATCGGCATGACTTACTAGGCTACCAAGAAAGTGTATCGTTTGATCATTACTCAATGGTTTGATGAATATAGTTCATTTATTGTCATTTAACCGTTTCCTCAAGCAATAGAGAGAAATGAAATGAAATATAGAAGCCCCTACTGAAATTAGACGGCAAATTACGTCCCTGAAATGTCTCTATTTTGTCAGTGAAAAGTCTCTAAAAAGTCTCTTTTTCGGCTCTGTTTCGGCCGGCCGAAACACAGGTCGTTTGGGACAGAAACCACTACTGTTTCGGCCCTGAAATATCTCTGTTTCGCCCGTGAAATGTCTCTGTTTCGCCCGTGAAAAGTCTCTGTTTCGGCCGTAAAAAGTATCTGTTTCGGCCGTGAAAAGTCTCTGTTTCGGCTGTTATTTGTCCCTACTTGGGCCGTGTATTGCCCCTACTCTACGGGTTGATTGACCTTTCATAACTGTAATTATATGTAGCCCAATTCATCATTTAATTAACTATTGAATCACGCCGTGTTCATGAGACGCATGAAAAAAATAATAAATCTAGCCGCTCATCTAAACCTCAAAAAAACATTCTCTTTTCGCATATGTCTCATGAATGTGGCGTAATTCAACAGTTAATTCAATGATGAATTGGGCTACATATAATTAGAGTCATGAAAGGTCAATCAACCCGTAGAGTAGGGGCAATACACAGCCCAAGTAGGGACAAATAACGTTCGAAACAATACACGGCAAAGTAGTTTTCTGAACCCGTATCTGTTATATGCCATAGCTCGACTTTTTGGCAGCAATCAGCAAAGAATTTTCTTGAGTCTTACGACAGTGAGGTCTATGCCATTTGATGGTAGAATCACTTAATTCAACCCCCTAATAAATTGTTGAACAGTTTTTGCAAATTTGTTGTGGAGTCTTCATTGCACTTCTCATCAATGTTACCACAACAAGTACAAGTGATAGACTGGACACTGAATGGAGCAATGGAATGTGGTGTGACAGGTAAAAAGTAAAAACTGGCTAGGCTTACTCACCCCAATTCAACCCCTTGCTTCTTGTTACATGGTAGGCTACATTCTTTGTGCCCGAGGCCATATGTACTTCTAACACAATTTTAACGGTTGACATTCCAATCGGTTCCAAGAAACAGAAAACAAAGTCTGTAAAAAGTCCTTGGATTGGCCGTGTTTCGGCCCTGAAAAGTCCGTAAAAAGTACCTGAATTGTCCGTGTTTTGTTCCTTGGAGAACAGAAGTGTGGTCGCTATATTGTCCGTGAAAAGTTCTCAAATTGGCCGTGTTTCGGCCCTGTATTGACCGTTCTATCTCATCCAGTTTGCGGCCGTCTTTCGGCCATGATTCGGCCCTGTTTGGGCGCTATGCAACCGCACCTTTCTGCAGTCTGTTTGCCTTTCTATGTACGTCCGTGAATCGGCCGAGTTTCGTCCCTTAAAAGTCAATCGTCCCTGTTTCGGCCGTGTGATTTCAGTAAGGGAGGTAATACATAATTAACAGAAACATATTAGGCCCAAAAGAAGCCTAACATATTTAAATACTTACGACATGACAATGCAAAATTATGAATCGTCCACATATTTTTTCCACATACACTAGCAAACGCGGGATGCGCGTTGTGAGATGAACTTAGAAGTATGGAAATCTAGAATGAAAAATATTCTGTCAGTTCAATCCACATTTACGGACCTTGGATTACTTCAAACGTTCAAAAACCTTACCTGCAGCTTGTTGGTATTTACAGTGCTGCAACCTGTCGCATATACACTTTACAAAAACCAATTGATCCAAATATTCACTAAAATGTATACTTTTCTTGCGTTTTCTTTGTTATTTCTCATCCGATTGTTGCAAAAATCTCTGAAAAGGTGTATAATAGTATTGTTCATATTCGGTGAAAATTTGAGAGCTTTTGAAGAATTCTTGTTTTTCAAGTATTTTTCAACGGGTTACTGTTATGAGGATTTTTCAAACTTTCCGATTTTTTTCCGGAAAAACCTTCTGACCGATTTTTCTGAAAAATATTCCCAGCCTATTCTGGTATGACAGAAATATGTAGAAAAGTTTCAAGTCAATAGGTATTTTTTTTTGACCTGTATGCCAGCACAAAATTAACAAACAAAAAAAAACCATAAAAACGAAGCCAATTTTTTTTCGGTACCGGTATGTGGAATGGAATCTTTGCTACGCTCATCTAAATACAATTATTATTGTATGGTAGCACTATTGAAATTCAGATTTTTAAGAATGGTGGGCAAGGGAAAGGGGAAAGTTTCTACAGGGAAAGTTTCTAGAGCTAAGATAGACATTATAGAACTTTATGAATATAATATCATGATCAAGTATTAATGTAAGAGTGCAAAATTTTAATCAACATTCAACTATGATGGTAGCACCATTTAGACTTGTATTTTTAATTTTTGTATTATTAATAACAACAATAGGCCTACTACTAATAGGGCCTTTGTATTTCCAATCAGTCATAATAGTAATTAGGCTACACTTCCAATTACAATTGACCTAAAAATAGTATCTCTGCCATGATCGATCAACCTGACTAAGTTGTTATGTGGTTTCCCCCCTTCTTGAAAGTCAATTCTAGGATGGTTCCATAATTACAGGGCACAACCAGTGCCAATTCCCACAGTACAAAACAAAAACACACAATAAAATAACTTTGCCAAGCTACAACCCATCATCTCATTAATTATACCTCAATAGATCTTAGACATCATTGAAGAACGTCGTTGAAACCAATAAAATATATATTTTTTGTTCATACAGAAACGACACATTTGGAAAAATATTTGTTGGAGAGAAGTACCAAAAAATGCTCGTGATGACATAATGAAGAAGTATATGCTAGTCGGAAATGGTGGGGCTACTTGTGAACCGTGTCTTGATTGGCGCTCGGTATATATCAGCTGGTACGTTAGCACTAGATTTTGCTAAACTAACAGCATCTATAGTTCATCATACTACTGCATCATACATAGTTCATAAGCCTACTAGTGCATTTAGTAATCTGATTTAGTTCAAGAGTGATTGCCTATTGCATTTGAATTAATTCTTTTAAAATAATTTGTAAACTAGATTATTATGTGTTTTTTTTCATGTGTTGTAATTATAATGCAAACCACAGATAAGCCTGTTTACAAGCTTTGTGGATTATTGTCAACTTGGATGTATAATCTTGAATAATTATTTAATATTGGCAAATAAACATCTTTAAATAAAAAAACAAAGTGAAGTATGGTATTATTGCCAAATTGGTTGGGTGGAGTTTTCTCTTTGAATATTTCTTCATTCTACTTTTCTTACCCAAGAGCAAAACTTTGAATATGTGGAGTTTTGATGTATCTTTTTGAAGATGTTGAATTTACTTGATCAACTCATGTCGTGGCTGCCAGTGCTAATGCTTGGTTAGGTTAGGAATGATTACCAATTTGTCAATTTTGCCCATTGAAGTGATTTCCTTCAATTTCGTTATGAGAACCCATACTTTGTTTGCAGGCAATGAGTAAATGGGAGTCATACTATAAGATTCTATGATGTTTACAGGTGTCAGTGGCCTCGCCTTGCTCGGTACGCTAAAGTAACCCGAGAACTTTGCACGATGAGAACGAAAGCCGAGGCGATCACTTGTGCTCAAGTGTCAGGCAATTGCATCATCACTGGTCATGCGAAGGGTCACGTAATGATCTGGTGTCGCTATAAAGGACTAATCGGTTATGCTGATACTAACAACGGCAGAATTACAGACATGTTGCTGATGGATATTAATGGTAACCTGGTGTTCTTATCAGATAAGAGTAGTGAAATGTGAAAAGTTGTATCTTTTTATCGTTGTTAGTAATGATCGTACTTTTAAAAGACTAGGAGGAGCTTCTTCTCTCTGATTAATTCAACTATATTAATCACTGGTTCATTTAGGAATGTTTTCAAAGTATCCACAGATTTGTTATGTTTTGTCAGGTGTGGCCAAGAACGCCAGCATTAATGATCTGGGAGCGTTGTTACATGACTATGTTATCACTACATCAACCAATGGCAACTTTGCCTTGACTATGTTGCTGGGAGGGACAGAGCAGCCAAATGGAACCATGCGTCTCGAGCCTGGCCCGTTGATTCGTCGTGTTCATAACCAAACACTCACTGAAATCAGGTGCGGTTTAATGATGATGATTTAATTTTATGGGAGTCAAATTTTACCTTTTTTGAGTAGCTCAATTTTATAGGTTTTCTATATATCGGTATCTAATTCCATAAACATAATCTACTTTGAGACTATTTTACCAACTGATGATCAAGTATTAATTAGGTAATCATTGATTATGGTATGAAAATAAGTAATAACATATGATTCCAAGGATGGTACTAACAAGTTAATTGGCTAGTCAATGCTTCTACCACTAATCACCAGTTGATGAAACTGGTTCTTAAAACATATGTATTTACTTATTAGAGGTGGTTGGTAGATTTTTGGAAGAGCAAGCTCTAAAATGCAATTTTAAAAACGTGAAAAAATTAGATCTTTCTACCTGCAAAGACGAATCGCAGTATTGTCATGCCCTTTAGAACCATTGATAGATGGTCCTCCTTTTCTACTTGTTGTTGCTTATTTTTCATATCAATCAACAATTCATTTGGTTTTACCTTTTACCTTCTTGATAATTTTTTAATTGATCTAAAAAACTGCATTTTAATTATGTTCCACAAAACGGCTGATTCGGTTCAAGTAAAACTTTTGAATAAGATGTATCATTATTATGTTTAAATTCCGTGAAAATTTGAATTTGTTTGTGAAAAATATTTTCTCCCCCAAAAAATACCAAGTAGGCCCACTCTCGTAAGTACTCTGGCTGTGTTACGACCACCACTATAAAATCCTGGAGCCATTCTCTCTCCTATATTGCCTATTGATAATTTTCTCTCGTCCACCTTCCTTTCCTAGCTACAGTCACAGGCTACAGTCTTGTTTGTACCCTCTCAAATGCCTTTTGTTCTTTCATTATGCTTCAATTATCCCCCCCCCCCCCCCCCCCCGTCACCCCTCCCCCCATAAAAATGTAATAATAATATAGAGAAATCATTAAAGTACATTTCTGAGCCCAATAACAAATTTAGTTAAATTTGATTCTTTTGTTGCAGATCATTAGACAAGTACATATTTTCTGTGACTTCAACTGACAATACAATGTCAATGTGGAAAGTGACTCCATCAGCCAATGAAGAACAGCCATTGGTCGAGCTGTTTGGTAATTGCAGTGTACGTCCTATGGCCGGTATGAAACAGCTGTTCCAGAAGTTCAGTCTGGCAAAGGTAATTGATTTCCACATTCTCTTATCGCGACAATATACAGCCTATAAAATTCACCGATTTCACGAAAACTTGAAACTTTTCTCAGATAAGTTTTTGTACGGGCAAGCAAATTCTACAAAATTCAATATTGTACAAATTTAATGAATGTACTGTGGTATCTACACACAAAGAGTAATTCCATATGACTGGGAGATGAGAGCAGATCGGACCTTGGTTCGATCCCTGCCACCGTCCATCCTTATAGTATTTTTGTGGTTGCCCTCTGTAGCCTAGCTAATTTCTGAGAATATAAGCCACAACTGCTTCCTTCCTACTGTCCTTACCATTGCCATAACCTAAGAAACCTTCATCTTATCATCCCATCATCTCATTAATCATTCATCTGTCTCCAATAGATCATATGGTTATCATTATAGTGTGTGCCATTAAACCCACAGTAATCTAAATAAATGAACAATTGAAGAGTAATTCCCTATGTGGAGTTCTTATCTTCTTTAAAATACTTTTAATGAATTACGTATAATATTGATAGAATGAAATGTATGGAAATGGACAAATTCTAGGGTGATTTATTGAAGAATTTTTTTTTTCTCAAGATACTGACTGATTCTAGTTGGTGGGTAGATCTTAAGGTTAGTGAGGTTGCCTCGTCCCGTGATTAAGATGGTTCTATACTGTGACGTACATGCATGCTAGTACCCGACTACTGAGTTCTATCTTCTTTCTGTAGTCTATAATGATTTTACTTTTAGATAATTCAACTACCGGTACCTGACGACGGTCTGTGGTAGAAAGTGCCAGTTTGACTTTTCTGATAGATAATTTTACAATCAAATTGGTTCAAAATAATGACAATGAAAATGTTGACGAGTTTTTGACCCTCGTTTGGATTTTCTTGCCATATAGACCTTGTAGTTATTTTTTATTATTTTTTTCAAAAACAGTACCTATCTATAACTTTTGACAAGATTAACATTCAAGAAAAAAAGACATAGGGTTAAATATAGATTGAGACACTAATAATTGGGTACAATACAGTTTTTTTTTTATTATTTCAACTCTTGCAATTGCACATAAATGCACGGTGGCAAGTTCCCTAACTACCCCTATCCCACCATCTCCCTAACACTCTACAAATGTTTTAATATTTTCGACATGTGCTGAAAATGAGTAAAAAAAATGTCTACTAAACACCTCTACTGAAATTTTTTCTAAATTTTGAATCTGTTTTTGCTGAAAACAAGAAAATTACTATGCACCAGAAAGCAGCATCAAAGTATTGAAAAGACGTAGGGGCCCAGATGTTTTTACTTCTTTAGTACGAGAATTAGTTTTATCGGAAACGATTACGATATTTATTTATTTATGTTCTAAAGATTTGCACATGCACATATGCAATGATACGTTGAAGAAAATACCATTTTGTAGTATTTAAGCAGGTCGGAGGCATACATGTTTGGTGCTGATTGGTACACGGGTGCTCAACAATGCGTATGTCACATGGAGCAATTGTCAGAGTAAAGTAAATATGTGGTTTGTGAATAATGTCAAGTATCCACATGACTTTTCAATCATACATCATTATTATCTGTTAACAATGCAAATAATTGTTTTTCACTCTACCACAATCGCGTTCCTGTTTTTAATTTAAAATCAATTCTCAATCCGAACAAAGCAAGCTTCACATTGCATTCGAACACATTGTTTATTATATTATATTTTATAGGTATAGCCTTGAATAATATTTAACATAGAGTCTTCCAGATCTGTGCGAGAAAGCGAGCGAGCGTTCGTAACACGGTGATGGAGGGCTGGCAGGGGTGGGCTGGGGTGATGAGAGAAGTGTGGAAGGGGGGAGGGAGGAATTGAGGAAGGAGAAAGGAAGGAGAGGGGGAGAGGAGAGGAAGGATGTAAAGGGGGGTTGGAGGGGGGAGTTGCCAACTCGGCTATTACTTGGAGTGATAGTACGTCATTCCGTCAACACGGCAGACTGGCGACAAGTAAAAATGATCACACTAAGAAGTGCAGGGAAGTGGTGAATTCCAACCTTAGGTAGATCTAATGTAGACCTAATGTAGGCTAATGTAACCCTTGTTGATTCAAAGTCTGATTATTCAAATTTGAAATTTTGCTATTATTCAAACAACAGTTCTGGTCCCTACAGAATTTTGATCCGTATATTGAATGCTAAACTTTTCAATAATTTAAACTTTCATAATTAAAAATTGGTATTGTGGGATCCATTGAATTTCAATATAAGAGAGTTGACTGTACTACCTCTTTCATCTATAAAATATGGTCAATATATTTTGAAGTCTTGTCGACACCTGATCATTTAAATTTAATTGAAACTTCGAACCGAATGGAGCTTTTGATTCAACATGTGCAATTCCACAACAATGGTGCAATGACCTATATGTTATTTTTACAGTTGCTGATGTCAAAGAATGTAGAAACGACAATACGACACGCTGAATCTTGCGTCTGTGACTGTTGTTTGATTACAGTCGTTCCGCCAAACAACCTCATACAAGATCCCAAATACTTCAAACAGAACATTGGCATTTGGATGTCATATGACCGTAAGTCTGAAGTTCTGAATGTCAAATGAATTTATGTTAGTGTTCTTTAATGATATTTTAGAAGGTATTCATATTTTAATTTTATAGAATAAAGACAAGTTAGTACCGGTACTGGCAGTTCGGTTGCTTGCATTCGCAATCATCCCTGAGGGGACCAGAGTTTGATTCCCACCATGCTTGACTAATGACTATGCTGAGGGTGGTTTTCAATGGTTTCCTCAGTAGAGTGAAAAGGCCTACTACAGTACTGGGATTCTGTAATATCCTATAATCATAATTCATAAAATATAGAATTAATCTTGGCCCTTATTGGTTCAATTATTTTTCACTGGCTGACTCCACAGGTCCTATTTTACGCGTGTCGTACGAAATTCCATTGCTTTACATGGGCTGCTGGCCTACGTTCATCACCAGACAAATCATCCTCACCATCGCTTTGCACACTTATTATTGCGATCAAAACATTCTAAAGCAGGCTACTTGAATTATTGATGAGCGTAGCGAAGTCTCCATCCCACTCTTATAGGGCTTTGTCTGTGTGTTTTTTTTTTTTTTTTTTTTTGTTTGTAAGCACTCCAAAGGTCGCAAAGGTTTACTGATCAACATGAAACTTTTTTTGTACATGCAAACTCATCCAACTTAGAACTGTATAGTTTTTGGAATGAATCGGTCGGACCGATTTTGAGAAAAATCATCTCAAAGTTTCTAAAAACCCCATAAGATTTGGCTGGGCAGAAAATGTTGAAAAATAAAATCTCCAAATGGGATGAAATTTTCTCTAAATGTGTATACATAAATTTTACACATTTTCACGATTTTGTATGCAATTCCAATCAGCCGTTTTGAAGGAAAAAACAAACAAATAATATTCATCAAATATATCATACTAGGCAAATGCGAAATATTCTTTGTAAGATGAGCGAGAAATCTGAATAAGGAATAATAACAGTCCTACATTTGCTACTTTATCAACTCTGGTATTCTACACACTTTGTCCTTCATTTAATAGCATTAACCACAATTACCCACTTTATGACGTCAAATATCAGAGCCACATCGAATTTTAAGATTCTCTAATGTAAATTTTAATGACACATCATAATCAAGGAGACCGTTTTCGGGCATTTCTTGTCCGAATGTGCCTAAAAATAGAATTGTGGTTGATGCTATTGCTACTTTATCTTCTCTGGTATTCTACATACCTTGACGAATATAAAGAATAGGTAATTATTGGGCAAATATCGAATCTAGGAAGCAGTGAATCTTGGCTCATTTCCTTATATTTGATGTATAGGCTTCTGTCACGTAACAAATGACAAACAATTGTTACCATAGCAATACAGCGAACTGGTGGACTACCAAATATTCTGATTGGTCAATTCCAACTGGTGGACATTGTTGTCTGTCTCTTGCAACAATGGGTGACGTCACTTGACAGAAGCCTATAAAAATAGTTATTTGAATTTTTTTCTTCTAAACGGCTGGTTCGAATTGCTTACAAAATGGTGGTAATGTGTATCATTCATTGATGAGCGTAGCAAAGTTTCCATCCCACTCTTATAGGGCTTTGTCTGTGTGTTTTTTTTTTTTTTGTTTATTTGTTAGCTTGTTAGCACTCCACAGGTTGCAAGGGTTGACTGATCAACATGAAACTTTTTTTGTACACGTAAACTCATCCAACTTAGAACTGTATAGTTTTTGGAATGAATCGGTCGGACCGATTTTGAGAAAAATCATCTCGAAGTTTCTAAAAACCCCATAAGATTTGGCTGGGCGGAAAATGTTGAAAAATAAAATCTCTTCAAAGGAGATGAAATTTTCTCTGAATGTGTATACATAGATTTTACATATTTTCACGATTTTGTATGCAATTCCAATCAGCCGTTTTGAAGAAAAGAAAAAAAAATAACTGATAACATTCATCAAATATATCATAAAAACTGTGACAGAATGAAGTTGTCGAGATTCACTGCTTTCTAGATTCAAGAGTTGACCAACAATGAAGTATTTTTATATATACTAGTCAAACGCGAGATATGCGTTGAAAGATGAGCGAGATATCCCAATAAGGTATAAAAGTCGTTGAAGTAGTTCTACCCTTGCTACTTTATCGACTCTGGTATTCTACACACCTTGATATCTGAATAAGCTATAAAAGTCGTTAAAGAAGTTCTACTCTCGCCACTTCATTGACTCTGGTATTCTACACACCTTGACGCATATAAAAAATACTTCATTGTTGGTCAACTCTCGAATCTAGAAAGCAGTGAATCTCGACAACTTAATTCTGTCACAATTTTTATGATATACTGTATTTTGTAAATATTATCAGTCATTTTATTTTTTTTCTTCAAAACGGCTGATTGGAATTGCATACGAAATCGTGAAAATGTGTAAAATCCATGTATACACATTCAGAGAAAATTTCATTCCATTTGGAGAGATTTTATTTTTCAACATTTACCGCCCAGCCAAATCTTATGGGGTTTTTAGAAACTTTGAGATGATTTTTCTCAAAATCGGTCCCACCGATTCATTCCAAAAACTATACAGTTCTAAGTTGGATGAGTTTGCATGTACAAAAAAAGTTTCATGTTGATCAGTCAACCCTTGCGACCTGTGGAGTGCTTACAAGCAAAAAAACAAACAAACAAACAAAACAAAAAACACACAGACAAAGCCCTATAAGAGTGGGATGGAGACTTTGCTACGCTCATCAATCAAGGTGTGTAGAATACCAGAGTCAATGAAGTGGCAAGAGTAGAACTAGAACTACTTAAACGACTTTTATAGCTTATTCAGATATCAAGGTGTGTAGAATACCAGAGTCGATAAAGTAGCAAGGGTAGAACTACTTCAAGGACTTTTATACCTTATTCAGATATCTCGCTCATCTTACAACGCATATTTTGCGTTTGACTAGTGTTTAAACACCCAGAATTTTTTTTATTTTTTTGGAGAGGTTTCATTTTTTCGCATTTTCTTACCCAGCCTAATCTTATGGGGTTTTTAAAAACTTTGACATAATATTTCTCAAAATCTATCCAACCGATTCATTCCAAAAACTATACAGTTCTAAGTAGTGAAAGTTGGCCCGTACAAAAAAAGTTTCATGTTGATCAGTCCACCCATGTGACCTGTGCAGTGCTTGCAAACAAACAGAAAAGAAAAGAAAAAAAACAAAAAAACACACAGACAAAGCTCCATAAGAGTGGGATGGAATCTTCGCTACGCTCATCTAAAAAATTGTGACAGAATTAAGTTGTTGAGATTCACTGCTTTCTAGATTCAAGAGTTGACCAACAATGAAGTATTTTTTATATACATCAAGGTGTGTAGAATAACAGAGTCAATGAAGTGGCAAGAGTAGAACTACTTTAACGACTTTTATAGCTTATTCAGATATCAAGGTGTGTAGAATACCAGAGTCGATAAAGTAGCAAGGGTAGAACTACTTCAAGGACTTTTATACCTTATTCAGATATCTCGCTCATCTTACAACGCATATTTCGCGTTTGACTAGTTTATTCTTCCATCACTGAAAGTGAAAGTTATAGTTGGAATCTTCCACAGCATTATTCAAAAATAAACATCAAAGGGAGACGGATATGTTTAGAAATTTGAACGTATTTCTTTTTCCATGATTACTTTCTTTTTATAAATTTTCCCAAGATCAAGAAGGCAGTGAATTGAGGCTCGGTAGATATCGCATCGTAGATCTACGATACTATATATAACAATATTGATTAACCAGTATCAAGTGATTTTCTAAACCGTGTGTAATTAATTAATGGCTTGTTACATGTATTTTACACAGAAGTAACGAGTGTGTCTCATCTGTTATAGCTGTACCGATTCTTCACTTTGCTGTAATGAGACATCCTTCGATCTCATTGAAAGATTACAACTCGTTGATGTATCTTGAAAGCACTCCGAGTTGCTTTCTATTGTACGGACCGGTTCTGTTCATTGGTCTCGACTCGGGCATTCTCCTCATGTACGTCATCAGAGAGATCGGACTGATAAACTTGCTGCATCTGGACCAACCAAACTGGCGGCACGCTGTTGCCTCTGATCGGATTATTGCGTTAGATGTGAACGATGGACACTTCGGCTTGGGAGTGATGGCATCCACAAGCACGCAGGTGTTTTACGTGGCCTTCAACACGCCTGAATCGTAGAGGTAGCCAATTGGATTGATGGTGACTGAAAGCAGACAGCCGTTTCATGTGGCATTTGACACACGTAGATCGTATTAGGCTCAGAAAAGTTGGCCTGGGATTGGTTGAGAACAGCCAACCCTTCACAAATCGTCTACAGATAGACTGAGACTTTCTAGATTTATAAGGTTAGTTAATAATCTTCTATTTATGCATGGGATTTCATCAGGATTGAATCTCATTAATATATCGTCATGTAATCAAATTATATATTTTACTTGATATTATTTTACTGTACAGCTAATAATTATAGCCAAAGATATTATAGACTTTAGTTTCCACATTTCAGAAACTAGTTTTTGTGCTGTTTCAACATCCAGAGAATGACTGTTGGTTCAAATTTATTGTGTACTATTTTAGTTTATCAAGATTTATAAAAGTCTGTGTGGATATCAGCATAGGCTAGGAAGACACTAGTTAGATAAGTCTACTGTCTACCAGGTGAACCTAGATCGAGTCATCTGTGACAATTGAACCCAAAACTTTTCTCATTCATTTTCCACAGTGATTATTTTCAAAGTAGGCCTATGACATTTTTAAATATTTTATAATTTTATATGATTAGCTGCCCCCACTGTAGCTCAGTCAGCTAAGGTACTGCTTCAGAAACTGAAGTCACCGCTGGGCGTGGGTTCGAATCCCGCACAAGGCATGCATTTTTGTAAACGTTCTCTCACTTATCATCACTTCATAGTTTCATAATCATCTGCCCATATATACCCCCATATAACTTGGCTGTTGGTGGGGTCGTTAAGCAAACAATTATCAATTTTATATTAATCTAGTTTTTCTATGAAATGTTTACATCTCTGAGTGCCACCAATAACCATACTTTTTGGCCTAAAGTGATGAATGTGAATTTAGGTCAGTATTTAAATTTGATAATACCGGTACAGTTAACTAAATCGTTGTCGACTTTGCTCATTAAATGCATATGTAGCAGGAGGAAAGTTTTACCATTATCTGGACATTATGTAACTATATTAACCTATAACCTATAAAGGGTCACATTGCCCAACAGACTTTGAGGTAGGGATATAATTATGAATTAAGATTACCTTTTTTCTGTACTGTGTGAATACGTAATGGTATTTTTTTATTCATCGTCATAAGATGTACAATCAGAATATGTTATTGTCATGAAAACATTGTTTACATTACACTCTCTAGATAAATATCATAAATATGATGTTATGTAAGTACTGCTACTCCACATGTTTACATTTCTTCAGTCGCTAGGACCCGTACTACATATTTAAGTCGATATAGTAAGTAACGTCAATAGTTGAGAAATAACTGAAGAGCATTTTGAAGAAAGTTAGTTTGAATTATTACAAAATAATAAGATATTTATTACAAAATAAACAATGCATTGAAGCTAGAAAATTGTGTGACAAATTGGATTACTACTGTAGGCCTACTGCTACAATAATTGAACGCCAGAGTTAATACCGGCTTATGTGAAAGCCATGCATGAATTTATTGTGAAATGTGAAGAAAAAGATTTCAAGTTGAACAGCGTGAGATGCGTCAAAAGCACTTATCAATTTTAGTACAGCGAAAGATTGCTCGATGATTATTGAAAATATTAGCTATCAAGTTAGTACTAAGTAAGATTTATAGGCAATTCCCAATTAGGCATACAATATGATATAGGTATTCATTTGTGTTGGTGCAGTAGTAGTCAACCAACATAACAGGTTAAAAAGTTGCAATATTACTGATACGACGGTTTTGTACGGACTATTTTAAAATTTTGAGCCATTATCTCCGATCCACGTCGTTAAAGAACATAAATCAAAATATTATTCAACTAAGACCAACAGTGGTTGCTATGTCAGAGCTGTTATGTGATGGGAGGTTGCCAACATTGCATGAATAAATATTTAGTTTTCAAATGTTTTCAAGTTATTTCTCAACTGACATTTCTTCTGATCTCGGTGGCTTGTTTCGTGCAAGAACTTGTCAATTGTCTTGCGGTTAGAATATAAAATGATCAACATGTCATTGTGGCAAACATCACATCGTCCCGAAAGACTAATGAATACAAAGAATACAAAAAAATTGATTGATTACAAAATTAAAATTAAAAATGAATTGAAATACAAAGTGATGCCACCATTGGAAAAAGTCTGTACAGCACGCCTCAATCATATTTATAAGCTTTCTCAAACATGACGTGAAAGATCTGCATCTCTGGGGATCTGCGATGCTTGCTATAACTTGTGTCACTCTTATTACTTCCTCACATGCAATCCTCCTTTGATTAATATTTGTTTGAATGATGGGAGTGGGCAATTTATCTTAATACTAAGAACTGCAATATCCTCCATTGTTGAGGCTTATTTCACTTTTTTTGTGAAGCAATTGGAAATAAACACACTCAAGCGTAACTAATGACACGATAGATTGGTGAGAATTTAGTAATTCCAAGTCGTCATTCAATACTTCATCATCATGGCTGTAACCTTTTAATTTCCTCTCGCAGTTCTTATGAACTACGTTTTATTGTTTACTTTTTGATACTATAGAAAATAATTCCGTTGTGGAATGTAGTAGCTACTAACTAGCCTACAATATGCATTATGTAGATATACATTGGGATTGATTTTTGTCAATTTTTTTCATAGTCAAGTTCTTTATACTTGATTTATTTGCACATGAATTTGAAATATTTTGTTGCATTTTATTACATTTTATTTATAGATAAAGTAGGTTGTAGGATTTGATCAACGACAAAAAATTAAAATATGGTATTTCAACATATTGGGAATAGAATGGTCATCAAAGTTTGAGAATTTTAAATTGATATTTGTACTATTTTGATAGTATTCAAAAGTTTCAATCTAGAATTATAAGTTATATAACTTATAAGTAACATATTGTTATACAGTATTATATTGAAGATATTATATTTTCAACTCTCAAAAAATTGCTGGTATTACCCACAAATAGCTCAAAAGCTTTGGTGACTAGTAAATTGCCAATTTAAATTTTCCGACCAGTAGTATAAGTCTGAATAGAATTGCACTCAGTTTGTTTATGCAATTAGTCCCAATTACGTATCTTTCCAAATGAAAATCCTAACCTACAGAACAAATTGAAGAACATGAGGCCTATTTTTTCAAGTACTGTTTTGTTATTTGCAATGTTACAGTAAAATAATACTACCAATAATAGGATTGAAGATAATAGTAGAAAACATTAAATAATTACAATAAAGCTACCATATTAATAAAAGTATTGTATTTACAATCGTATATTAACAACATACGTATTCTAAGTAATTTTACGTAGTTCCGTACAGGGAAGGTTTCAAGTCCTGTTTCATTGCGTTTTAGCATGAGCTGGTTCAGTGTGTCAAACCTTCACATTAGCTTACAGTATACAGTACAACATATACATGTACACACACGCACACACAGATATATATATATATATATATATATATATATATATATATATATATATATATATATATTATATTACATGTATCAACATACACACGTAACGGACTGTTAAACACTATGGCCAGCCTATTGTAGTTACCTGATTAAGAGACCAGAATACATAAGGAAGTGTATATGAGAGTCTGTTTATCCTATTAGGAGACCAGAATACTTGAGGAAGTTAGCGATAAAATGTCTATGTTTACTTGCCCAACTTGAGTGTGATGGGCAAAGAAATGAAAGTTGATAAAAGTAACGTAATAATATACATTATGTTACTTTATTATGCAATCATGTTTTCTTTAACAATACTTCAAACACATTTTAAAAGCGTATGGTGAACGACATATAATATGTTCAGTTGTGTTGAAACGTCAAAAGTGACCCTAGATTTTGTTGATCATTTTTTAAGCTCCAAAGAGGCGGCATTGTCAACTGACTTTTAATATGTCCAATTAGAAGTAACTTTTCAAAGTGAAATAGTGGTCAGATGAAATGAATGGAAATCTTTTATACTTTGAAATGAGGTGAGGGTACTTGATATTTTCCTGGTATTTTTAAATGTTGGCAAGTTACGAATCAGTAGTCTCACGCTTACCTAGCCTAACCTAAGTCTGGAACCGTGCTTGTGTGTGGTTTCAATTGACTAACCACATGCCTACGTATACATAACACGGTACACGAGTCCACTCCCGCTAATCATCCAATCTCGGCACATCTTCTATCTCACATGGTAAACTACATCTCGCCTTACATTCTAGTAGCTGCAATATGGGGGGGAGGGTCTTTTGACGATAACAGCACTCGCACATTACAACAGTACACATGTTCTTGCGACCAATCAGAACACAAGAACACGGCACAATAATATAAGACAATCACAGTACAGTCCAATAGAATTCAGAGCTTTTTATACTTGTATATACAAAATAAGGTCGTTGACCAACAAAATAATTGTAAAAAATTTGATAATTACTGGTACATAGACTTGCTGCACCTTTGAAAAATTGCTTTTTTGAAAGCAGCTGCATTTATTATTGTAAACATCGTCCTGAAAAATCATAGGACCCTGAAATTACTACAAATAAAATGGTTCAATTTATGTTCTTTATGTTGGTAGACGACATTCTTCTTTCGTGGATACAAGTATAGCTGAGAAAACTTGGCAAACTTGAATACAAAATTAGTTTGGAAGATGCGATAGTAAACTTGTGCTCTGATTGTGTCGTAAGATTATTAAAATATATAGGTTTGTTTCGAACCAGCAGCTTACCTAGATAACTTTATGATCCGTCCATAACCACTTGATAGAAAGATCCTTGTCTTTGTCCAATATAAAATTAATTGTCGGTCACCTAAATGGGAAATAACTGCAAAATCTCTATTTATCTATTGAATATGAAGTCGATAATTAATAGTTGATATTATATTTCGTATGGAATTGACCTATTTTCAACTATTCTCAAATATGAAGTGACCGAGGTAAACTGTTGGTTCTCCACATTATAAGGTATGCGACTATTCACAAATACATAACGACAGTGGGGTCAACCTAAAGGTTGAAATAATAACGTTGATAACTCGAAAATGAAAAGAAGAAGGCCCTATACTTTGAAACCTCAATGCGTATATTGTTTTTCAAGTGGTCAGGAAAAAACATCTATACAATAAAAGGTCCATCCAAGAAAATTCAACTTTGGCCATAAGGGAGCAGGGTGGGACAAAATAAATGATGGTAGCAGGAAAATGATTGATCCGGAAACGATGCATCAAGGTTCCACTGTAATTATCTGATTCACCCAAGACATTTTTAAATAACAAATAATTCACTTCGAAATTGAAAGTAATTGATGAATAATTTTAGTGAGGGGAGAGAAGGGGATTTAACCTTTGAATAGTATGATAGCAAGTGTCAAAATGTGCATCTTGCTGGCAGGCCCTCGAATTTTGCGCTACAACTGGGTTTAAATGTGATCAAGTTTAAAAATTTGAACAAGTTTACAGCATGTCTCCTTAGGTTGGCCAAACAATCGTCAAGTTTTGTGAAGTACAATCGTTTTCTAACATTAACGGTTATAAAATAAATTGTCCAATAGCTAGACCGTCTCTGTCCGAGCTACCGGGCTATCACTGTTTGTTATGTTGTCTTCCCTGATTGTAGAGCTTTCAACGTTCACTCTAATTCTTGACTGTCTCGTCTTCTTGGCAAGACAAAGTTGGACTGGACGAGCTCGGTTCGTCCACCTTGGCCGAGCTAGACTGATCCTCGGACGTCTCGGATAGCCTTGGAGGAGTTTCTGAAAAAGAGTGATGAATTAGTCATTTGGTGAAAAATTAGAGGTAGTTACCATTACGATGATTAGGAACAAAATAGAATTAGATTGATATTGCAGGTACATTTTTTCTATATAATGGGTTTAACGACACACTATAATAATAATTAAAATCTATTGCAGGTAGACTCTACATGTTACATGTGATACAAATTCATTTTTATAGTGTTTAATGTTTAATCGTAGGCTTACTGTAACAAATGAAAAACTATAGTCTCAAACTTTTTGTTAGACTTTTCCAGATAAACTTCACAATAACTTACTCAAGGTCAGACTAGCATCTTTAATAATTTTGTTTCATATTTTAATGTTCAATATCGAATATCTCTGTTGACAAATTTAACAAAAATGCTTTTAATATCATGATTTCTTAATTATAAGTAGGCCTACCTTCTAATATTAATATTAATTGTGGGATTTTACGGCATGTCAAGGATTTATTTATTCATTCAAAAAAGTTGCAGAAAAGTGCAATGGCAAGGCCTTGGAGTAATAGCAAAATTTGAAATAGACACAATTATAATGAAAACTACCATTTACTAAAAAAAACTCTCAAATCCCCTCTCACCTTTTCTCTCATTACTACATTTTTGAATTATTTCAAGGTCAGGTCTCTCTCCACAATCTGCCCTAAGCCTTTCCAATCCTCACAGGTTCTAAGCCAGAAAGAGCACTTTCTTAAATGTAAATTAGAGGGTGAGGTTATTTGCACCGGTACCTTGTGTCAAGCCAACACAATGTGTCATAAATGCACGAGATGATGAAATTGTCATTGAGCCTAAGCAAAATTATTTTATTTCCTTCCTATATTAAATAATACATTTCAAATTTAGATTGATATTCATTGCTCAAGTAACTGCATTTCAGTATTTGCAACAAATTGGAGAACCATTTTATCTTTCAACATACGTAAGAATAAATAGAAATCATACTGGTTTCATCTGAAGTGGCCCGTAATTTAAGCCGTATTTTTAAGAATTAGCATTCGTGATTAAATTCAAATTGAATTGATAAATGATAACCAAAGAAGTAAGAACTGAACACGTGACACATGAACTATCTTTTTATCCACTAATATTTTTTGGTTTCACAGTAAGGTTTTTCCTTCCATAAGCCTTGGTTTCAACAACGAAAATACTCTTGTACTTTCATTATTTTACCACCTTTTTGTGAACATTGGTCTAGGAAACATATCTAGCCATACTATCAAGTCATATTATAAGATTTTTCACTGCAGAGGTTGGTACCAGTGGTGAGGTAATCAGGTCAACCTGATGAATGACTTCCCAAATAGGGCGACAAGTAATGATGTTTCGCATGCAACACAACAATGTCAATTGCAGCAACGTTATCAGAAGGAAATGAAGTCCATTACGATTATCTCATACTACGTAATAACACAAGTTTAAACAGTTGATATATCAACATCAGTCTGAAAGTGAATGCTAGATAGATGGACTCCATGTATGTGAATTGCATATGCCTAACCAATTGAAAAATAGCTGCTCAATCAGTCAAATGTCTGCCTTGGAAAGTGAAGTCGAGTTGAGCACGGGTTCGAGTCCTGCTCAAGGTATTAGATTTAGGTAAATATCAGTCTTCTGTAAGCGATTTAGTTTAAATTTGAGTACCAGTAAATGTCAAGGGCGCTTAAAACAGGATATTGTGCGCCCTCGAGCAGCCTTCAGCAAAACTAGCGTCTACCCTTGTGGGACAACTTCCGTTTTTGATAGTTTGTTGCCACCTGGGCGAGATCGTGGTATCTCCTGGCCACGTATTTTGTTACGTATTTATCCTGAACAGATAACCAGTTTAACTAAGCTCGTGTGTAAACCTTTATTCTACTCCAGTATCTCCTGAACCCATAATGTGTAATATCAAGTTCACACTTCTATCGATCACTCATTTGTATCCCCAAATAACTTGGCTGTTGATAGAGTTGTTAAGCCAATAATAACCATCTTCAGAAATACAGTACCGTAGGTTAATTTTTTCTGGCACTTTGTCTATTTATAGTTCACTGTTTTTTGTGTGCTTGCTACAATTAGGCCTACACTTGAGAAACGACGTGTGTAACTGATAAACACAACACATGTATTTGCATACGACCTCTCTTTTAGATTTATTTCTGTGCAATATACCAAGTATCAAAATAGTCAAATTGGACACTTTTAAGAAGAAATTAGTCTGACCGATTACAGATTGCAGGCCTATACTAGTAGTAATAGGTCTAGAGAATTGAATCATACCGAGTGATATTGAGGTCAAATTTTCAATTGGTTGATACATGAATGAATGTTGGCTCACCCGTCTGTGTGTGAGTGTCGTGCGCCGTCACTACAGTGGGCTCTGGTGTTGGTGGCACAGGACTGAGAGTGCGGCTATCCGCATCTCGGGACGTGTCTTCCATGTCTAAATGAAGGATGCTTTCTTGGCTGCCCGTAAACTATAAAATGATGTTCAAATTTTAAATGTTTCTTTTCAACATTTGCATATGTACAGGTACTTGAATGAGGTTCAACAGTCGAACACTTCATATTCGCTTCATATTCAATTATGTTCATAGCTTTAGTACTTTTTGTGTTTATTGAATTTCAAATTGAAAAATATTTTTCAAAAAATGAATTGAATAATATAAATTCTACTTTCATGTCATGTTTCATTGAAATTAAATTTTGTTATGAATACTTTACTCGTAAAACCTAGTAGTCAATTTCAACTGATTACTAAATCAAAGAAACTATCAATTTTTGATGTTCCTCACCACAAAGCCGTAGTATTTGAGAATATCCATCTTGCACATGGGACATGTGCGATGCTCCAATAGCCACGGATCTATGCACATCTTGTGGAACTCATGCCTGCCAACATAACATACACAATTACACAAACATCAAGGCCACACATTCATCAGTTGGTAAAACAATAGCACTCTGAAAACTGACTTGATTCCCGCCGTGGTCGTTGATCCTAACAAAGTTTTGTCGAGATTCTCCTCAGTTAAGAAAAAGAATACTTGGATGGTTCTCTAATATCAGTGTATGACTGACACCTTTCCACATTTGCACACTTAGTTCTGTTTGGAATTTATACACCCCTCCCAAGAGACGTTGAAAACACTTCTTTGGATTGGGTGTATTTCAATGATTTACAAATCAAATAAAAATATAATCTCTATGTTTATAAATAAGAAAATCATATTCAAGAGATCAAATGATGGAATCAATGAATGCAAACACAGCATTTGATATATTTTCTATACAACTGATTAGTAAAAGAAGGCCTATCTACATATAACTTATTTATTGTCCAACTCTCAAATGCAGCTATGTGCGATATGCTCAAGCATACAATTTTCTATTGTTTGGTGTGTATGGTAATGCTATCCTTCACACTGTAAACTCTATTAGCCGTACTTTGTAACATTTAAATTTCATTCCATAGAATATATACAAAATATAATAGAGCGTCATTTTGATCTAATACATGAACGTATTCAAGCCGGACCGTGATCAACTCCATGAACAACTGAGTCTGTCTCGATCGCCTGCCTGCTATTAATTAAATGAATTGTTTGTTGTGAAATTTATATGCAAGTCGTTTAATGATTTTGTTCCATTTCCAAACAATTTGAAATTATGGCTGGAATGTATCCATTATCTATTACTATATGTAAGAATTGTGTAAATGCAACATTAATTAAGCTATAATCAAGAAGATGAATTAACACATCGCAGGCATTACATAATGTATAGTTTACATAATTAAATTAATAATCATCTCTTATCTCATTAATTATATTTCTAATCTGAACGAATTACCTTTTGTTTTTCTCAAGTTGTCTCTTGACATCACTAACTCTCCAGATAACTAGGCTTTTGTTTTGAATATTGTTTTGTAATGGGACAACTAATATCTTATGCACTGTGTACAATTGCCGTGTTGTACTCGTCGAGTCAATATGATACTGCCAACTGGCATTCAAGTTGTATTTTTCTCATGCCAAGATGAGGTTTGGAGGGTTGAGTGGAAGATGTCAAGAATGGTAGGGCCTAATTATAATTTATCTGATCTACGAGAAGCGTTCCAAGTCTTACAACGTAAACTTTGGGGTACATTATACTATATAGTGCATTTTTTTCTCATTGGAAAACAATGATTTTGTATCAAGTTTTGATTTTAACGAAAGGAAAATGGTCATTTTTTCAAAATGTCAAATTTTCCCATATAAAAGGGAAAATCAAGAAGGAAATATAAATGAATATATTTAATAGATATTCATCTTGAATACAATTTTGGTAAGCAAATGATCAGTAGGCCTATGTATTTCTGATGATAATTGAAAGAAAATATTCAGAAAATTGATAATTGCAACTCATTGATGAATAGAGAACCAAAATTTGAATTTACCATTTTACTTTTGTTTCTTTTATTTCAGTTTATGGATTGGCATAGGGCTAATCAGTATAAAAAGTGTATGGTCTTGTGTAGTCTGTTAGAATGATGGGAAGACGGCGCTGTTAAATAACCAACTCAGTATTCACCTTGTAACAACTGAGGAAAAACACAGAAAACATCAGCCTCGATCGTGACAGGAATCGAAACCAGATCTCTGGATTTTTGTATTCATTGTCGTTTTCTTGCCATATAAGCGGGGGGGGGGGGGGGCATATAAAATACAGCAACAAAACAAGAGAGCAAGGTATACAGCATTGTAGGACCATCAAACAAGTCTAATGCCCGCTTGAGTGTTCCCGGGTGTTAAGGTTCAGCTCCTGGTTTACCTCATCAGTTCTAGCCCAATTTTATTTATTATTTATTGTGGTTTTCATGCTCGGAGCATGATGGCTTCTGTAGGACCATAGAACATTTTTCTATGCCCTCTTTAGCCAGACTATAGAACATTCATAATACATTGTGACAATGTCATTACTATCGAAACCTAGTTCTAGACCCTACACACTCTGGTAATCCACTACACTTCTGCCAGCCATGTCGTGCTGATTGCATACTCGTCAGGCGTAACATATATTTACCTGCACGGAAGCATCCTTAGAACTTCGTTAATCTTGAAAGGCTCGATGCAAACAGCACAACATTCGCCGTCTCCCTGCATCTCCTGCAATCAGATCACAGACAGTGTGTGTGTGAGTGAGACTGTGTATGTGATAAGGGGGGGGGGGGGGGCTCAAAATATGTAGGTTATTATTTTAAATATCTTAACAATAATTCAATTTGATATACAAATATATTTTGTAGGTATTTATATTATGTTTATTCTTCCTACATTCCTCAGTTTTTCAATTTCTATCTTATATAGGATTTAATTCTCTTTCATTTATATAAAAATGAAAATGGCCCAACGATTTATTATCAACCAAAAAGTTCCTTTTCCATCACTCAAACCGTCCTACCAGCGGAACGCCTCAAATTGCCATCTTATAGTTATAGTTAGTTGTCTGACAAACGTTCAACTTGATCTATTTATTCATCTTCAACTTCCACTCTGGTTATTTCGCCCACCCTATCCATTAGCACTAACGGTCTGACGTGTCGACCCGCCACCATTAATTTAATATCAGAATAGAATAGTACACACACTAAACTATAGAGTATAATTATATGAATTATTCACTGCAATGCATATTACATGTTAATCAAATACACGGCACACCCCTGTCAGTATGACCTAAATATACATTTTTTAAATGGGTCATTTTATTATAATAATAATTAACCTAATTACTTCAACTTAATTTACTAGGAAGGAAACCAGTCATATGGTCAATTGAAGGTGTAGCTGTTAGCTACAGGCCGGGCACAATGCAGTAATTATAATAATTAAAATGAGACCAAGTTATAAGGTACGGAAGATTATTTTTTAAGTGTTGTAGGGCCTATGGGTATATACTAGGCAAACGCAGCATATGCGTTGTAAGATGAGCGAGATATCTGAATAAGGTATGAAAGTCATTGAAGTAGTTCTACCCTTGCTACTCTATCGACTCTGGTATTCTACACACCTCGATGCATGTGAAGAAGACTTCATTGTTGGGCAAATATCGAATCTAGAAAGTAGTGAATCTCGGCAACCTAAATCTGCTTTTATTTCTATAATCTATTTGATGAATAAAAATAGTTTATTTAATTTTTTCTTAAAAATGGCTGGTTCGAATTGAAAAAAAAATGGTGATAATGTGTATCATTTATGTATACATATTCACAGAAAATTTCATCTCATTTGAAAAAATTGTATTTTTCAGATTTTCTTGCCCAGCCTGATCTTATGGGAAATTTTGAGATGATATTTCTCAAAATCGGTTCAAGAGATTCATTCCAAAAACTATACAGTTCTAAGTTGGATAAGTGTGTGAACAAAAAAAAGTTCCATGTCGATCAGCTTGGGAATGATATATCGTAGGAGTAGCCTACAGCTCTTTCAGTATACCTGACACTAGGCTGACACGAGGATATTAATAATATACGAACCGATTCATGAATGGATGCATGTTTGCATTCTATGACCCTTCGACATGTAGGTCATTTAGCCCCGCAACCCGACAGGTGAATTTCATTAATTCCAGGCGCAATATAATCACGTCGTTGACGCGTCGTTAAATCTCAATATACATTCATTTATTAATTCTGGATAGTTTTACAAACTTGATTGAATAATTGAAAAATTTAAATGGTTGAATCGTTTTTTTTTTTTAATGTCTTTTCGGATTGGTTGGATCAGCGAAGCGAATACTCAATTTCACCATAGCCGAAAAAGTGCTTTTTTGTTGTTGTTGTTCGCGCTTCACAGGTCAAACGAAAATTCAAAATCAATTGAAACTTGGCACACATAAGTGTCCTTATTGAATTCGATACAGTATAGTTTTGAAGCGCAATCAGTTCAACCACTTCTGAGAAAACTCATTTCAAAGTTTTCAAAAATCTCATAAGAATAACCCTGAGAAAAAATTCGTGAAAAATATTTCTTTCGAGAAAATTCAAATTTTCAGAGAATTTCAATGTAATAATTGTACACATTATTTCAAACTCTCAGTCGAATCAAATCAGCCATTTCGATGTGAAAAAATATATAATGTTATTTTTGTAAATCACTCAAAGCTCTTAAGAATTAAGATACCAATTAAATTCAAGCAACAGGTGTGACTAATTAACTGTAAACGATTGAAACCTTCTTTATTATCATAGGAATTGATTAGGAAATAAGATGGCAGTGACTCAATTGTTTGGATCTCAAGGTGTATATATATATATATATATATATATATATATATATATATATATATATATATATATATATATATATATATATATATATATATATATATATATATATATATAAATAACCAATCCAAAGATATAAGTTGATCTAAGTAGCTCATCCATCAACGCGGAAACACAATGCGTTTGCCTGGTAAATTAAAATAATTTTGATACCCAAGCTGATCAACAATAATTGATTACGTTGATGATTTCGTAATACCGCCAAATAGGCCTACATCTTGGACCTAACATGCATGAATAAAATTAAAGAGAAACACAGACATGTAGTCAGGATTTGACTCAAATGTGGATTATTATGAAAATAATGTAGATTATTATAGCCCTACCATTTCTGTAGAACATAATTGTTACTGTGTAGACTGGTTCATCGAAACTGATGAAATCAAATTGATAAAACTGTGTTAAATGACTGTGGTACCTTATACCTTATACTTACCCTTCAAATATAAATATACAAAAGAATGCACCGGCACAAGATAGCTGAGTGGTTAACGCACTTGCTCCATGTGATCCGGGAGGTAGTGGGCATGCCGGACCCGGTTCGATCCCCGCTACCGTCCATCTTTTCAGGGGTTTTTCGTGGTTTCCCTCTGTAGTCTAGGCTAATGCCGGGATGGTTCCCACAATATAGGCCACGACCGCTTCCTTCCCATTACCCATAAAAACCATCATCCCATCATCTCATTTATCATTTATCCGACGCCAATAGATATCAGTAATCATTACAGTGCGTCGTTAAAACCCAATATAAAAAAAAATTAATGAAGTAAAGCGTAGCATACAATAACTTCAAATAAGTATAACTACAAAATACAAATAAAATATAATAGATTAAAAAATCTAAAAAAAAATTTATCTTTGTTAGAAATTACTTAAACTATGATCTTCATTTAAAAAAGTATATATAGTTATTCTATTGTACAATATTTACGTATTCTCAATCTTAATACTTATACTACGGTCACATCACGCAATATTCAAGAGAAGATCAACATTATGCGCATATTGGCCTCCTTTTTATACATACTAATACTACAAACCACACAATGTTCATGACTCGTACGAATTTCCTAGTTTGTATTTGTTTGTTTAGTAAACAAACACATTATATTAATAGTGATATTAGTTACAGTAAACCAACTGCAATGTATACCACGAGCTTTGTTTACTCCTATTCAATTACATCGTGTGATTTTATTATTTTATTCAAAGTATATTTCTATTGTTTTCTTTGTTTGAGAATGTGTTCATGTTCAGAATGCTCTAGTGTTTGCTCCAAGACCGGTAAAGTATTGGTACAGTGTTTACTCATACCGGGTCGAAGCAAGAAAGTAATGCAACTAATTACGAATGCAAATAAAGTAAACATAACATAGAATAAACATAAGTTGAGAAAAATGAAAAACATCCACCTGTTGGGTTTAAAATCACTCTTTCCCTTGTGATTAATATATTCTATTACCTGTGCTTGTGATAATCCATATACTGTTTACAACAAAAATTTAATAAAACAATAAATTATAAATTGGTGTCTATAAACGTCGATTCTTTTACACGCTACCGATACTCAGTTTTGCTACGAATTTGTGTAATTATTTAATTTTAGAAGAGAACATAATGTTTGATTTGTTCGGTATTGAAGTTCAAGTGCTGACCACATGAAAATATGTAGGCTTATAATCTATCTATAATCTAACTGCTATATGCGAATCAAGTAAGACAATAAACTGTAGAGAAATGTATCCATTTTCCTATTGTTCGCGTGTCACACAGGGGTGTACAAGTGTCCTGGACCCCTACCTAATAAACCACTCGAAATGTTGTGCTAGTGCTAGCTAGCTCCAAGAGGCTAGGACTTTGATTGGTTCATGTTCACTAAAAAAGCTACCAACAATGGCAAAATATAATGAAAACAAATCCACGGTCTCTTGGACTGAATAATTCCATCACATTACGTAGCTCACCTCATAAGCAGGACTAGTATTTTGTGCTAACAACAATGGAAATACACAGAGACCAGACACGTTGCCATGACAGGTAGCTCTCCTAGTGAACATCAACCAATCACAGTCCTAGCCTCTTGGAGCTAGCTAGCACTAGCACGAAATTTATTAGGCAAGGGTCCTGGTAATTATATACATTTCCTCCCGATGCTAGACTTACTCTCCACCGTTGCATTATGTACAGTTTATCGAAATTCAACAGAGACCCTTTAGACTGGGTGAGGCTAAATTGTACTCTGCTAAACTTGTCGTTTTTAGGGGAAAATGTAGGAAAAAAACGCTAAAACCACACTTCTCAAAATAAGAAAGTTACGCGGTTTCCTCATCAAATATACGAGGGGTGAACAACTAATATTTTTTTGTACACAATTGATTCTTTTTTTTTTATTCTCGTGATTTTTTTTTTACCCATGCGATTTTTTTTTATTCGCATGATTTTTTTTCATTTGCGTGATCTTTGCTTGATTCGGGTGATTTTTTTTATTCGCTTGATTTTTTTGGATTCGCGTGATTTTTTTCGATTCTCGTGATTTTTTTCTTTTAAATGTACACCTGATTTTTTTTAGTTATTCACCCCTCGCAAATATAGTTTTCATGTGTAGTAACCTGATGACTAATTAATTATTGAAGAAAACTGAAAACATCCAGTCAGTCAGTTTTTGCATTTAATTAGCGGGCCGATATAAATAGCATGGCGGGTTGCATGTTGCTCGCGGGCCGCGGATTGTGCACCATTAGTTGGTGCAAGGAACTGGCCTGCAGCCATTCACGCATTTATTTATTTATATCGGACTCAACGACGCAACGTAACTATCATTAAGATCTATTGGCGTCGGTGCACGATGTGCTAAGATGAGATGAGGTGATTTTTTTTATGAGGATGGTGGGAAGGAGTCGGTCGTGGCCTGTCGTTCAGGAAACATCCCAGTATGAACCTATTCGACAAGGTGGAAAATGAATCTACGAAATATCTCCGTCTAGGGTTGGCTGACCACGGTGGGAATCGAACCCCGATCTCCTGAATGACGGTTTAGCGTGCTGGCCACTCATTCACCCGTATCAGTGCCCGCCATTGAAGGAGCAAGTGCAGCCTACACCAAGTATCCACGAAAGTAGTAGTGCCAACCTTCTTCTACTTTGTGTGCCAACCTTTTTCTACTTTTGTATAGATACAACTATACAAGACTTGGTGTAGGCTGCACTGGCCCCTTCAATGCACACTATATAATTGTAAAACATTCAATGTTTATTAAATACGTAGTTGTGTTTCTATAATCGTAAATCTCATCCTGAAATATCACCAACTTAAAATACTACAGCTATTCAAATTTGTTATGATTGTAGACGACTTCTTATTTCGTGGTAATCGTGAATACAAGTTGTTCCACCTTGTCAGTGTTACTTGCATCTGGCTCCAGGTTATTTGAGTGAGTAAATAATGGCACTCACCTTATCCTCGGACTTCACGTGTTTTGTGGGGATCTTCGACAACGCCTTCTTTGCCGCACTGCCAAGCTGCTTCTGTCAACACAAAACAAAACACTCGTTATGCACTATACTTATCTCTTACTAGTTATTAGTTTATTACTATTACTACTTCTATAAAATACTAATACTATACTACTACTACTTCTACTACTACTATTACTACTACTAATACTACTTTTTTTTATTGGTCACACATTAAAATTCAAATACATTATTACATGAAACATTTATGATGAAATCCTACAAAGCCAAAATTGCTGGCTTGACTGTAGGGGTAAGATAGCATATGTTTGAACATATCGTGTTTTACTTCTTTACTGGAATTGAAATCAAAGATTAATGAATACACACAAAAATATTGCTTGGCATAGCTTGAAAGTAGTACTTCACTGTTTCTCATTTTAAGGGTAACTAAGTTCCATGGGCGTCGGCTGGGGGGGCAAGGGGGTGCACTTTCCTCCCCCCCCCCCCTGGGACCAGGCAGAAATTTATTTGAAAAATTGAAATTGTTTTTTTTTCAACAATGGCGCAACTAGGCGCGACAAAACAAACATATTGGATAATGGAGGAATCAGAGTCAGACTACATATTCTACACAGAAAAAGGCACACCATATCATTGCATTTCCAGCAAAAATTTGACCACATGAATTTTGTTATTGGTTATACAGACCAATCAGATTGTAATAACTCATTTTGGCTATGTTGTAACATAAAATATTTCAAAAGATGAATAGGATCAACTACTTGCATAGAATTCAACCATTTCTTGACATTCTCTGTCTTCTTTCTCTTTAAAAATCAAAAGCTAATTAAACAGTCACAAAACCTCCCAATTCACCATAAAATGATGGAATTTAAAAAAATCCCCTGCGGGGCCTGGCGTGGAGCCCCCCCCCCCCCCCCCCTCCATTGCGACTTGTGCATTTTCGAATTTGGGATATTTTCCCGCCCCTTTTTTTTCCCTGCCGACGCCCATAGTAAGTTCTAGAGAAAAAAGGAAAGAAAACGATGATTTTACATGATTGATTTACAATGATTTTACTATACTACTAGGGTATTATAGACTTCTTCTACTACTTCTACTTCTACTACTACTTGATTTTCTCTCCACTTATTCCCAGTGTGGGTGAGGAGGGTCCCACAAAAATTCACTCTCACGACTGAGGGTGAACACGACTGAACAAACTTGATCATAATGACAATCGACAGTCGAAACCACCGTAGGTTATATATCGAAACCGTGTTTCAGCCCAAGCGTGAGAAACATAAATCCACGTCAACAGATCTTGATGTGTACGTACTCTCTATCATCTGAATCGAATCCTCTCCACTACACTCGATCCTTTGCCAAAACTAGATATAAATCAATCACCAGTGGCGTAAATATCGGCGGTGCATGCGGTGCAGTGGCACAGGGGCCCACGACTAAATTTACTTTAGAGGGCCCACTGAGACTGGTGTAATTTGCTGAGATGATAATTTATTATTTATTGTTTCCAATTCATGTGTTTATTTTATATATTATTTTGTTCTATGAAGGAGACTCAGTGCAGGTTCAATTTTATTACTGAACCTGAGATAACAATCTTGACGGGATTCATTTTAGTGATGTTGTAGACATTTTTGCAAAGCAAAAAGTAGGGCGAAGGAATTAAATTAGCAACCAATAAGAGAGTGAAATAATTTATGTGCAAAAAATGGTATACAAATTCAAAGAAAATTTGAATCACATTTATAATAAAATGAATTGGAAGCACACGAGCACTTTTCGGGACTTCGCCAAATATGGAAAAAAAAAGGGGGAGGGCCCATTTATACATTTTCCACTCCTGTCTCGTCGTGCCTTGTTACGCCACTGTCAATCACCACATACACAGTTGTTAAACTTCTACTTTTGTGTACTCCACTCGCTCACTCAACTATGCTCTTTACATTTTCTTAACCTTCACCGTGACTTCTTTCCTTTTCTCTTCTCCATTTATTTTCACATTGTTCTTTACTGAACCAAGTTCAACCATAGACATAGACATACCATAGACAGTTCACTCTAATGGCTAAACAAGGACAAATCCTCGTGCACACCTCCATTCCCGTCGACTGCAATTAGTACCTGAACTCGCCACTGAAGGCTTTGGTGACTGCTGGGCAGCAGCACAATCCAACATGGCTGTAACGCTTTCTAGCGAACATCACTGCCTGGTACTGCAGATGTTACATGGGTTGGGTGTAGAAGAGAGAGGTGATGAAGCAATGAGAGTAAAAGTGGGGGTCAGTTTTATTTCAACATTGCGCGACATGTCTTGGTAGCATATCTTTCGTCTATGGTTCTACAATTGGCCTGGTGCTCTCGACCTCTGCAGGTGCTAATGTACAGCGTTCAGTGCGTAATAGTGCCATTATATTTTCTTCGGGATGCATTGATCAACTATACCCTACTTGATATGACCGTGACTAGAACTTATACTATAGTTATATCGTCACCAACTTACCTATGTGATGTATATAGTGCTATTTCACTCTACAACAGATAATATTCAACGCTTGCCGCTTGCTTCATTCTACAGTATAGTGCTTGTGACCCTTTGACAATTAACCTCTGCGTTTTACAATTCTATCTGACAGATTCACTAACGGCAGCGATTACCTTCAAGCATCTTCATGCCCCCTCATCCTTGATAATCAGGCAGTACGTGTTACACCATGCTCTTTGCAGGCTTCAATCAATTTAACCTATACTATAAGTCCCGTTGTCAGACCAACATTTCTTCGTTTTTCAAACATACTGTAGTATTAACATATCAAATAATTATTATTTCATTTCTTTCCATATTTTGCAGAAAAGTTTTTCATTCATAATATATATATATATATATATATATATATATATATATATATATATATATATATATATATATATATATATATATTTTTTTTTTTTTTTTTTTTTTTGTACCAAGACAGTCTCGAAGTCTAGAAACAGCCATTACGAGGCGCCACTTCTAAATGGTCTTATCATTTATACATCCCTTGCCGTATTTGGGAAACTATGATTCTTTATCAATATTTCGATGCAAATAATGAAAAAAAAATCTTTAGTAGTTCAACTTTCATTCAAAATGTGGAAATTTTTCAATCTTCAATAGAAACCATCATCTCAAAATTAGTCTATACGTACTTCTGTTTCGATTATTTCACTATAACTATATCTTTAAATACACGCGTAACAATCGACATGAAAAGTTACTTCATCACCATAGTTAAAATATTCAACACTATTGTTATTCATTGCATTGTAATACAGCATCCATAGATACAGAACTTCGAGAACCAGTGTGCGCTGTATAACTCCATTGCATAAGAACTGAGGAAAAGTTTACACATCTTCTCCGAGTTTTTTCTTTATACACACCATAGGCCTACTGTTGGTTTTTCTCCTTTTTTCTTCTCCGTCGTGTATTCGTTCTTGATCGTCTCGTATTGTATCGTTGACTTGTTTTCTTGTTTCCAGTAAAATAATCAGCGATACAGTTGATACAAATCAGTAATACAATGTGGACCATATAGCCTAAACCACGTTCTTCTTGATCCATTCATAATTAACGAGAACAAGTAAAAAAAAGGGGGGGGGGGGCGTGTTGGTTTTAGTCGATGTGTGGGTAAAACGCAGTATTCTTTCCTCCTTTTCAACAGCCGTAAAAAAACGTAAAAGCTTTTGAGAAACGATACTAGTTTGTACAATTACCAGTAATAAACCTATCCCTTCGCCATGTTTTTACCAGATTTCCCCCATCATTTTGGTACCGGCATTCATAACAAGTTCAACAACACATCAATATTTCAGCAATACCGCCAGTTTGTCTTTGTGGGAACGACGTGTTTGGAGTTAGTTTTTTAAATTAATATATTGAAGACTTTCGGCCACGGAGGAAAATTTAATTTTTGCAGTCACTAATAGAGGAATCACTTTTTAGTAAAACAAACAATTTCGCGTGTTTTTGTCAACAAAAAAGCATTTTATGATGAAGTCAGAATACTGCCGTATTAGCGCTTTCACTGATCCCCTGCTCATTTTTACCCCCAAAATAACCTAGCTGTTGGTGGGGTCGTTAAGCAATCAATAATCATCATTCCATTATCAGTTACAATAGCACTAACCACAATTACCCACTTGGTGAGGTCAAATATCAGAGCCACGTCGAATATTAAGATCCTTTAATGTACATTTTAATGATATATTTATATCAAGAAGACCGTTTTCGGACATTTCTTGTCCGAATGTATCTAAAAATAGAATTGTGGTTAATGCTATTAGGAGGCCTAGTTTCTAAACACCATCGTTCGTTGAACCACAGATAAAGGAAGCTCGCTTCATCTAACTATGGTTGTGCCAGTTTCAAAATGTAAAAAGACATCGCTACAAATCGTCCTCAGATGGCATTCTCGTTGCCCATCCATTGCTAGTTTCCTGAAGATCCATCGTCGTACAAACAGCGTAGAACTTGTAGTCGTTGACGGAGTCGTTTTCAGTTTACACAACAATATAAACAAGTAGGATTACAAACAGTCTTCCCCTGGTTTTCTCGCAATGCGTTACAACACTAGTGTAGAACGGGAAGCTATTGTCGCTGCGTCACGGTGTCTGCCCGCGCATGGAGGTCGTCGTCGTCATAGCAACAATGTGCACAGCCTTCTTTGCCATCATCACGGCAGAATAAAGTTCGTGCTGTAATACGCTAGCTAGTTGGTTGACTGGCTAAGACTCGGGGTGGGGAGCAAAACGACGATGACGATAAGCTTCATTGCATCCAACTGCATAACAATCAAATGAACGACGCGATTGGCTCAAATGTCGAGTTGCACTCCAGCGCCCTGTGGAGGCGATAGTGCCTCCAGGGGACTGACACACGTCCGAACATGCACTCATTCGATACAGTTACACTTCAGAAGGCGCATTCCTCTTTACAGCCTCCTTTTTCACTTGATATAACTAAATTATTTATGTCTTCTTAAGATACTTATTGTAATTACAATCATTACCACAGTAAAACCAGGACCCTAACCGCGACAGACATTTAAAATAACGTCCTATAGGCATATCTTGCTCCACGGGACTACGAGTACGAGTTTGATTGGTTAATGTTTATAATAGAAGAGCTTGTTACTGTGGCAACATGTCTGGTCTTTGTGTATTTCCATTGTTGTTAACACAAAATCAGTCCTGCTTATATATACGATGTGGAACAGAATATGTTTCGCCGTATATAAGTCATATGGTCTCTGAGACTCTGAACTTGATATGTTACGTTATTGTAGTACAAGAGACCATAACTTTTTTTATTATACTGTAGGCCTATTGCTTTATAGTAAGTTAGTAAATACATAGATCATTTCATAAATATGATTGATTGAATCAAAATCCCTTGGAACTAGATGGGGCTATAGGATGTTATTTCAAGTGGTTGTCGCGGTAAGCGAACTGAGGAAGCATCAAAGATTGCGATGCGAACATTAATGTGTGCCTGTTCTGGCCCGTGACCTATGTTAGGGACCATTATGGGTGCCTATAATTTTACTTGTAGTTACCCACCTCTGTGCGTGTAGCCGGAACGCCGGCGCGCGCACTCACACAAGCTCGGCGGGCTGACCTTAACCTAACCTTAAACTGATCTTGATCCTAATGACACACACACTGCAACGATAACTTGCATTCCCTTCTTATTTGTATTCGGTCATAGATTAATACTCACTGATAATCGGTCTTTCGCGTGCATGTATCTGAACCTCTGCACATAGTAGAAGACAAGCCAGGCGAGGGAGATGACCATCAGGATGATGAAAGAGATGGAGACGAACAGCACTGATGTCCTGGAACAAACAAGGAAGTGTGTTCATCAATCATGACAGTGACGTATGCGATACGTAGAAATATATAAATTGGAAGATGAAAACTTCAACAAAAAGTACTACTCATAGGTATAGGTCTATAAGCGAGAAATAACTAAGAATAAAATACAATATATTTTTTCTCGGAAACGGCCATAATGGGGAAACCGATCGACCAGAAATTTTGAAAAAATGAGTAATAATAATTAGATGAGCGTAGTGAAGATTCCATTTCACATACCGAAAAAAAAATGGGCTTAGTTTTTATGTTTTTATTTGTTTTTTTGTTGTAATTTTGTGCGTGGCATAAAGGTCAGGAAAAAATAACAATCGAATTGAAACTTTTTCTACATATTTCTGTCATACCAGAATAGACTGGGATTGTTATTCAGAAAAATCTGTCGAAAGGTTTTTCCGGAAAAAATCGTAAAGTTTGAAAAATCCTCATAAGAATAACCCGGAGGTAAAATACTTGAAAAAATAGGCGCTAAATGACCTCGCTGTCGATGCACCTTGAAACTCTAATATTCATTCATTCATTCAATACTTGAAAAACAGGAATTTTTCAAAAGCTCTCAAATCTTCACCGAATATGAACAATACTATTATACACCTTTTTAGAGATTTTTGCAACCATCGGATGAGAAATATCGAAGAAAACGCAATAAAAGTGTACATTTTATCGAATATCAGGATCAACAGGTTTTGCAAAGTGTATATGCGACAGGTTGCAGCATTATAAATATCAACAAGTTGCAGGTAAGGTTTCTGAACGTTTGAAGTAATCCAAGGTCCGTCAATGTGGATAGAGCTGACAGAATATTTGTCATTCTAGATTTCCATACTTCTAAGCTCATCTCACAACGCGCATCCCGCGTTTTTCTAGTTTAATAATGATAAATATGTGATTTAATAATCACAGGAGGGGAGGGGGGGGGGGGAAGAGGGTGGTTTAACAAGTGGGAGTAAGTCTTATTTCAACATTGCGTGACATGTCTTTTTGGTAGTAAATCTTTCGTCCAAGTTAATAAGAAAACAATGACATTGTGTCAACTTTTCGATCCTAATTTTGAAAAAACATCGAAATAAACTATCAATCAACATTCATAGATAAACCAATACTCGAAACTAAATTGTAATTAATCTAAGAAACAAACTTCCGTATTTTAGGCAAAGATTTCACAAGACGAGTGATTTTATAGTTTATGGGTGTAGTCGTGTAGATATTAGGTGTATCCCGCCGAGTCCCTCACTAACCCTCGATTTACGACAATTATAATACCCTCGGTATAGAACACTCTTAAGGACTAGGGAGCATAGGATTATCTTCTATTCGTAGAAAGGCAAAAGGCGCTGCCACGACTACGAACTCCCTGGGGCTGCATCACTGTTGACTGTAAATGCTAGTTCAATTAGTCTACTATATAGGCTTGTGGTAAATGTGTAGATAGGAAGTCGTCGAGCATTTCAATGCAGAATTTAATCAACGATCCTGAGATATTCATATTGTAGTGCGTATGTGACTACAAGAATACTCTCGTCGACAAGGAAACTTGCATGCATCATTACCAAAGTGATTGACTGGATGTCATCAAAAGAAAATGCTGCATTTTTGTGTTTGCTTCTTCTGGTTTTTCTTTTTCAAACTAATAGATTATGAACTCGGTGGCACAATCCTTTGAGAAAAAATCCTCGCACAAAATAGATTGTTTTTAATGCAAGAAAAATGTTAGTATGCACGTAACCGCTTGAATAAATACAATTTTTGCACCCCGTCACCTACTTCACATCGTCGTCGACTTCAAGTGCATATAAAAGGTAACATTTTCCTCGCGTTTCATCTTGAAGTTCTTGTTGCTAAGTTAGTATATCGATTTACGTGGGGTGGGGTTGGGGGGGGGGGCGGGAAGTGCTTATAAGCGTATATATACCGGGCTGGGGGGTGGACGGATAGGGAAGACTGTATACCGGGTGGCACAGGGTGGGTGAGGAAGAAGCGACACACAAGTTTTAATAATTTCACTACATCAGCTTCTTGTGAGACGACGTTACCGTTTTGACCTCTCATCCCATCTTACCGAGAGTGACGGTTCATTACGTGAGGTTCCAATCGGCCGTCTCCATTATCCTTATGTCACTACCGAGCAGATGTTCCGAACCGCAAATTTAGAAATTATAAAGGCACGAATAGACTGATAATGTACGTTTGCTTAACGACCTCATCAACAGCGGTTATTTGGGATTATACGATTGAGCGAATGATAGATGGATGTTGTTTTCAAAAATCAAGCCTTGCGCGGAAGTCGAACCCACGTGCAAGTTACCAAGGTAATGATTGGACTGACTTGATATACAATCCATTCAGATTGGTTTTAATTAGAAATTGAAGTGTATTTGTTGTGAAGTGTTTAGCAAGTACGGACACCAGTGAGAGAAACTGAGTACAAGGTGTCGGTAAGTGCTAGTATACTTCGTAGTTCGATATACCACCATTACCAACATAAACTCGTGATAAGAAATAATATGTATAAACCGAGGGGTGAACTAAAAAAAATCAGGTGTACATTTGAAAAAAAAAATCACGAGAATAAAAAAAATCACGCGAATAAAAAAAAATCACGCGAATAAAAAAAATCACACGAATAAAAAAAATCACACAAATCAAAGAAATCAAGCGAATACAAAAAATCACAAAGAGTAAAAAAAAAAATCACCCGAATCAAGTAAGAATCACGGTAATAAAAAAAATCACGCGAATCAAAATAATCGAGCAAAGGAAAAAAACACGAATAAAAAAAATCGAGCGAATAAAAAAATCACACGAATAAAAAAAAATCCTGCGATAAAAAAAAATCACCCAAATCAAGCAAGAATCACCCGAATCAAGCAAGAATCAAGCAAATCAAAAAAAAAATCACGAGAATGAAAAAAAAATCACAAGAATAAAAAAATCACGAGAATCGAAAAAAAATCACGAGAATAAAAAAAAAACGCGAGAATAAAAAAAATCAAGAATCAAGCGTACAAACAAATATAAGTTGTTCACCCCTCGGTATAAACACAGCTAAATAAGATGGGGACTCTTAGACAGAGCATAACATTTTCAGCGTTACACAAACTATTGCTTCGTATATTGACTGGACGTTTGAACATATTATTGTAGTGAAATTGCTTCACATCATTCAAGGAAGTATCTTTCCGCATACACGTTATGTTATGCATTTCGTGAAGTTTGATCCATAATCACAATACAAGAGATCATTCTTTCAATTGATATGCCGGGCAATATAACCCATCTTTTTATGAAAAGGGTCCCGTGCATAATATATAATTCTCTTCCAAATAGTACAAAATGTACTCAAAAAAATAGTCTCTTCAAATCAACAATCAAAAGCATTCTCTTATCTCACGCTTTTTACACAGTTAAGGACTATTTTGATTTTATAAAAACTACCCTATGAATTTGGTAGTTTATAATGGTGTGAATAATTTATTTTCTTGTTTTCCACGAGATCTATAATGGTTAATGTAATTGTGGATACTGCATATTTTCTGATTTTTATATATCATTGCTGACAAAGTGTATTATTTCCACTGTTTTTACATTTTTAAATTTTAAACAATTTCAATATCAATATACCTATTGATCTAATGAATAAACGTTTATTATTATTATAATAATAATAATTATTACTATGACGATCCATGGTGACTGATGAGTTAAAAATTAGTTGAAAAATATCCAAGTTTTACTATATACCGTATAGGCCTATATTTGATTATACTTGTGTTTTTCCACGAAACACAAACACGACTTGATCGTATGCATTTCGTGACGTTTTATGATCATTGATAGTGACTGTAAAATCCCATGACAGGAATTATCTTTCCTCAAATGAATAGGCCGCTCTCGGTAGCTCAGTCAGCTGAGGCACCGCTTCGAAAACTGGAGTCACCCTTGGTCATGAGTTCCGGGTCCCGCATAAGGCATGGGTTTTTGTAAACGTCCTTTCACGTATCATCACTTCATAGTTCCATTTATCACCTGTTCATTCGTAGGCCTACCCCTGTTAACCTAGCTGTTGGTGGGGTCGTTTAGCAAACAAACAATAATGAATCAAATGAATAGGTTTGCCTTAATAACAGAATACGCATTTCCATACCAACGCCTTTGTTGGTACATAACAGGTATTGAAGTATAGTGACCTTCAGCTTGTCATCAGTGTACTTGAACTAGGCCCTGTTGACCTCCCTCAACCTCCTGCTACCTTGATAAGTGATATATAGTGTATAAGCGTGCTTCCTTGATTTACACACAGGTCTGCCATGGGGACCCCATTCCAGTTCCGATTTTTCTTTTCGTCCGACACGAATCAGTATGGTTTCTGATAGGTATGTTTCTTCTACGCAGTACCGTAACGTTTTCGTGACGTCACAGTCTTAGCCTTTTATCACCTTTAAATGCATAGGCTTCTTTAAATTGAAGGAATTTAACCGTCAAATCGCAAGTTGGCGCCAACTAACCTCCTTGGTTGGCGCACTTTTAACCGAATCAAGTGGAAGCACGAGAGCAGGAAACCTAATTGCAAAGAGTGGCAAAACATAACTTTCGTTAAAATCATCATTTCGGCCGATAAAATTTGAAGTAGATTCAATAATCACGACACCGAAATGGAGTCATGATTCACCATGTTATTTAGGTGAATACTAGCTTGTGATTTGGTAATCTTGTTGGACCACAAGACAAAATCGGGACTGGACAATCTGCTCGAACCAGGTCCAAACTGTTATTGCGCGACATTGAAAACGCATTGTGTCGTATAGCGTACAATAACTTAGTCCTACCCGTTATGATTGTGTGAGAAGTCCATAGTTCATTTGTCTCACAATTATATCACACACCATTCTGAACAATCTTTTTCCGAAGCCCAAAGCGAATCTCCCCGTCGTCAATGTTAAAGGATAGGCACAACGCACAAGAATGAAAGAGACAACAGTCGTTTGGTATTCTTATTCACCACTATATATACTGTATACAGTAATAATTCCCGTTTAATTGTAGGCAAATATGTATTTTTGTACGTCCTGCTTTGTCCACGAATAGGAGTTCGAAATGCACATATACAAATACTCTCAAAATATATCTACGTGATATCAACAAACTATGTTAGAATGTTATAATTGGTATGTATTGAAAAATTATGAAAGTAATGGGTATAACCATAGACTAAAGAATACTAACTATTTTTAACGAAGTTCACAAGTAAAGCTATGCTGTAAACAATGTAAACTTTGGGGTTGGGTTTGGGGACCATGAAAGAAGAATCAAGGCATGACAAACTGAGACAGAACAATCCGTTGGCTAATACGCTGAACTGTCAACCGGGGTTTGATTCCCGCCACGGTCGCCCATCCTGACAAAAGATTGTCGATTTGGTGAGTACTTGGGTGCCACGACCGTTTTCTCCTCACTATCCAAAACACTAAATAATCATTTATACCCTTTCGTCTCAACTTCCCTTCACATAATTCATTATTTACCGACGCCACGTTAGTGGGTCATCAGTGATGCAGTGCGTCATTGAAATTACAGCGGATTAAAGAGAAGAAGGTCCTCTACCAACTGAATAATAGTAAAATTAAGAGCACATTATTTAATAAAATATACCCGGCTGAGTGACATGGACTTAGGTGGCAAACCTTATACCTAAACCAGGGGCGAACTGGGGAAATATTCCGGCCATGGCAAATCTTTTCAAACAGCCCCAGGGTACTGTTGCAGAGTATCAAATAAATGTGAACTTTTTTTAATGATTTTTCCCAATTTAAAAAATAACCATGAGAATAACAGGCTATATAGCGGAAAAAATTGAAAATAATTTCATTTAAAAAAAAAATAATAATCTGCAAGGAGTTGAAACTTACGATTTTATACATTTCTTGCAATTTTAGGATCAATCGGGTTAGCCGTTTTGAAGAACAAAATAAAATGTGTCAAAATCATACCTGCACGCTCATACAATGCATTTATGGCGTTTTCCTGGTTGATTGGATCACGTGGGCCTCTTCCGGCTTCCTCTCCTCTTGAGATAAAGTAAATGTGAAATCAATTGAAAAAATTACTCCCTGTTGGTTTCAGACTTTCAGTCAGTAACTCATTCAAAAATATAATATACCGGTAGTGACAAAGTTGATATAAAACGTTTAAATATAAATTATAGTGTATTTTCAAAGAATATTAGATTAGAAGCGGTTACGAGCGAAATGCAGGGATGTCGTTATAGGATTTGTTTATTGGGGGGGGGGGGGGGCGCGCACAGGTTACATAAATAAAATGACCGCCCAGCTGGAAAGGGGGTCTGGGGGGCGGAAGTCCCCCAGAAGAGCCCCGCAGGGAATTTGTTAAAATAGGGACATTTTTCAAGTGATTTTTACGATTCACAAGTATTTTTAGAGTCTTATAATTAAATCATCATGGACATTTCCAAAGTTGAACTTTTGCGATTTCTCCCAGCAGAGCCCCGCAGGAAATTTTTTGAAATGGGCCCACGTCATTTTTCAAGTGATTTTTGTTATTCACAAGCAGTTTTGGAGTCCAATAATTAAGTCACTATGAACCTTATCAAAGTTATTTTCGCGATTTCTCCCAGCAATGATTTTTTTGAAATATGATCATTTTTCAAGTGATTTTTGCGATTCACAAGCAGTTTTGGAATCTAATAATTGAATCGTTTGAAACCACTCGCATCATCGCAAACTTTCTGAAGAACTGCAAGTTTTTTGTTTCATAAATAATATTATGTGTTGATTTGAATAAGTTCATATATGCAGGAACTATAAATGCCGGCCTGCGGCCGGCCCTAAGTGAGGCGGCCCACCGGGCAAATGCCCGGTTGCCAGATAGCCCAGTCCGCCCCTGATCTAAACCCCAGAACATATTTACAACCATCTTTTCAGAAGTATCTCCCAGCCAATGTCACACAGCCGAAAATGAATTATTACGGTATACGCTCTTCAGCATTATTGTAAAACTCTTCGTGGAGAATCAGAATATGCCCTGAAAAACAGTGATATCTGTAGCCTATCTGTCATTTTGGCATGAGACCTTCTTATTTTGTGATTACTAGCGAACTACTATAGCGAAACTATACTAGCAAATTGTTTTTATCAATGAAGGTATAGGCCTACCGGTAATGCTTTGCTGCACAAATGCGCTCAGAACGACTGATATAAACTATAGAAAACCTATGACAGAGAGCGGTCATGGGGGCTGCGGCGGCCCTGTTTTTCTCAATTTATAGCCTTCCCATTCCAAAATTGTTACTTATACTCTAATAGCTCATTCTGAGCTCAAAATTAATTAATTGTAAAATCTATTATCACTTGCCTGTAAATCACACATAACCTGTCTATGAATATATGACAAGTGGACATTAAAAGAGCGGCGGCTATGTTTTTACCCCAAAAATTCACTGTATGGTCACTCTCTTTCACAATATATAGTCTCTCTAATAAACACGAGTTTCAACTTCTGCGTGTTGCGGTTCCCCACAGCTGATCAGATGAGCCTATACATCATATACGACACCGCACACTCCCATTCACAACAACTCCCAACAGCCCTACATTATCCCATTCCCATGATCGATCAATGTTGTCAATGGATCAAAGTAAGCTACATTATACGTCATAGAATTCTTAATAGACTAATTCATGTTGTTTTTATCAAGGCCTAATATATATTTCGCTATAGTTTTTACGCTTTACTAAATAGGTGTTAAAAATCAAAAATCATTGTAGGCATATAACCTCGGTGGACGTGTCTAGGCCAATATATATTTACACTTGATTGATCAGCATACCGATACAGTCGTGTTGCTATATTCTTGTACAATTATAATATGGTCTACAAGTAATGGGTTCAATCTATTTTTGAATATCGTATAATAGGTTAAGAAGGGAGGGTGGAGGGGCGGAGGGGGAGGAAGTAAAACAAATTTCATGCCAATAGTTAATATTCAAAAACTAATATCAGGTCTGTTTGTTTGTCCTGAACTACTTGAACTAGTTCTTCAGTTCTTGCACTTTCGTGTTTGTTTGTAACCATGGTGCTGCACCAAAGCTACACTCTCGTGTTTGTTTGTCCCAGTTCACTTGCACTAGTTCAAGTAGTTCTACACCAGCTTCGGAGCTGGTGTGCTTAGTTCAGTTCAAGATGGCAGGCGCTAAAATCAAATTGTATGCGGACACTATGTTGGCTTACAAGTTAATGACGCTTAAATACGTACAGATGAGAATGAAAAATTGTATATTTGAATAAGGGTTGTAATTATTTTGAAGTAAGTTGACATGCAGAATCACGTCTCTGGTGATTTTACCCTATTAACTTTTCCCATTTTCAAAATTCGTGTCTAGGAACCGTTAAAATTAGCACTATCGTGTTTGTTTGTACCTCAACATTTAGGGATCATTTCCTGCACCAAACCTGTAATATGACGCATTTCCTTCCTGCACCAGCAACACTTTAGTTCAGGTTGGTGCAACACAAACAAACAAACCTATCATCAACAGTCATTCATACTAAACCAAAACTATTTCCAACAACACCACGAATGAAGCGTTACATTCTGGAAACTCTAAATTTGAATCAATTATTAAATCCGCATTAATTTATATATGCAAAAATATCAATTTATTCCGAAAATCTAATAGGTATAGGCCTACTATAGGAAAGGTACATCATCCCACGTAGGCCTATACAATTTAAACCAATTCTTGTTATTCCTAAATTATGAAAATTGAAAATGGAAATATTATTCAACACTTTTGTATGTGCACAAATGAAATCTTTATATGCTGTTGACCATTTTGTTTATGACGTCTATAATGGACGTATTTTACGTAATTAATTCTCACTCTATTTTGATGCTGTATATTTATTTCTCAATCTGTTCAGTTCACTTACATTTCTCATATTTCTATGTCATTCTTCCTGTAACCGAAACTACAATGATTTTAAATAATTGTACTATATTTATTTGCTTTGTTGCTAACTTTTGACAAATAATCTTCAAGTTATGTTGCCCTCCCCGTACACAAGAATTTGTTCCTATGCGGGCTTCTTATTTTCTTTTTTTTCATGGCCATTTTCTCTATATTTCTTGGTTTACTTTATTTGTAGTTGTATTTTCATTTGAATTTTATTTATCATCATTGTGATTTGTGAACTGAAATAAGTTATGAGAATAAAAAACAATATCGAAAATGATTTTGAAGAGCACAAGCACGCAGACGCGTTGCTATACAGAACTTATAGATGTTATACTTCAACTACAAGTTACTAATTGGCAACTTTTCAAGCATGTCTCAACAATGGGTCACAAGCGCAAAACCGAGTACGAATAATACATTTACCCATTTCTTAGCATCATGCACTTCACTTCGGGGTGGTGTTATATGAGGGGACGTAGGGGGCAGTGAGCCAAGTGTTTCCTGTTATTTTCCAGGCCGTATTGCTGAATAATAAGTTGCACTTGGCATACAGTTTTGATTTCACACCTTTTGTATCAGGAAGTTTTTGTAGTTGCTAAAATATTTCAAGACTTGGCTCCAAGTGTTTACCCGTCAGGTTTTTTTTGGTGGGATACTTCTTATACACGATGTAGTGATACCAACCTATTTCATCATGATATAAAGAAGGTGACCCACCCAACTCGGGTCTTGAAAGTGAAATATTTCCGGGGTCAGTTCCCGAGTCCAGGGTCCCGATTGCCTGTAGCGCAACTATCGTTTTTATATCAAACTATATAAAACAACAATACTCAACAATACTATATACACGGCTCAATAGAATTATAATGTTAGTAGTTGCATTTGTTTTTCACGAAAATTATATATATTTCAAGTTCAACAATGCCACCGGTACCGAAGCCACTCTTATCTGCATCTAGTTCACAAGAGAGTCCGCTAAATCGTGACATGTAATCGGGACCTTTGGCTCTGAACTGTCCGCAAGAAGCCACAAATGCCTTCTATGTTATCCAGTATGTGAGTTGGCCGGGTCATCTTCTTTATTATGTTAACATAGATTGGAATCTCTACATCGTGCTTCTTATATCGATCGCTCATCTTACAATGCATATGCTGTGCGTTCTGCTAGTAGGGTAGATTGGATATCATTGCATCGGAATGGGGGTCGGGGGACACATATTACCTGTGGTAGAGGTCCATACTCTCAGCCAATTGGGAGAGAGCGATGCCCAACATCGCGATAATCCCAGTCGTCAGTCAAGACCCTACAATAGTTATTGGTTTCAGTCCTCCATTACGAAAGCACAGCAAAGTTATTGCGAGAACTGTTACAATTGTGCGACTCGTGAACACCTTTAACCTTTGAAGCTATAGTTATTACGAAACAGAGAATACAGATTGTTGGTCTCTTCGGTGCGAGAGAGAGAGGGCGTTACCCTCCCTCTCATCATGAGCTGCGTCGGCAATACCGGCAATGAAATGAACAATTTGAAATTTCTTTCAAATGTCTTATTGTTGGCAGTTCTTCTACTTATCATTGTCGGCCATGTTGTATTAATTACTTGCATTCAGTTTTCAGTGCAATGATATCATAGAGAAGTGATGATACTAATTACACAAACATAACTGTTTGACAACATATATATATATATATATATATATATATATATATATATATATATATATTTATATATAATTATATATATATATATATATATATATATATATATATATATATATATATATATATATAATTATATATATAATTATATATATTGGGTTTGATGACGCACTATAATGATGATTATAAGATCTATCGGCGTCGGATGAATGATTTATGAGATGATGGAATGATGAGGTTTCTTAGGTATGGGATGGATAGTGGGAAGGAAGCGGTCGTGGCCTATATTGAAGAAACCATCCCAGCATTAGCCTAGACTACAGACGGAAACCACGATAAAAAACCTGTAAAGATGGATGGTAGCGGGGATCGAACCGGGCCCGACATGCCCTTCACCTTCCAGAACACATGAAGCAAGTGCGGTAACCACTGCACTGCATGTGCCGGTTTTAACATCATTATAATTTACACCTTAATTGTGCGTGCATGCACTCGCTGTTTGTCAGATGAATAAACTGGGCTGTATGAAAATTTGTACGAAATCTCGGAATAGTTGGAAAGAACATGCGGGTCGGCCATTTGTCATTTGCCAATTCAGTAAATTTAATAAAAACTCATCAAGTCGGGATTATTTGTTCAGAATAACGTTTTTGAAAATAATTGATTTCATTTTGTATATACCGGTATGAGTTAGTACGAACAATAATGTATAACATTAATGACACATTAATTGAAAATTAAGTAGATATTGTAATTTTATCAATTAATTCAATCAATGTCACTTCAGGGTGAATACAATAATTCGTCACTGTGTTCTCTCTTCAACCCAAAAATATCAAGCATTCCTAGTTTTTATACCTGCATCCACGAAAAAAGAAGAGCGTCTACGTATACTAAATAATTGTACATGCTTCGGTAATTATATACATAGCCTTTTAGGATTTATAGTGCTTTTGAAAGATGTAGTTCGTTTCTTATCGTATAAACATCGTCCTGAAAAGTCATTAATTAAATACTGTAGACCGGAATATTGCCATTTTTTGTGTTATGTGCACAAATAAAGACAATTGAATTGAATAATACCACGAAATTATCACTGCTGCAATATATATTTTTATAATATTCGTGTTTATTACGTTGGCAGGCGACCTTCATCTTTCGTGGATACTAGTATACATGGATGTATAGAGGATGAGTTCTAGTCCTACAATGTCTTGATTGTAGTGAAATACTGAAGTAAAACTAAGAGTCGAGCTAGTCTGCTCTACTCTTCAGTTGAGTAAGTCGATCATGTAATCTCTCAAGACGGCATTAAGCGATGTGGTAACTGGTAAGCGTTAGCAACCAGTCATTGAAGCATGCAACTACAGCCAGTACATGTTTGGTAATCGACCTTCCTTTCACCAACAAGACAAAGTCGAAGACGAACACGATCTTTTATTAGAACATTCAGAGCGATTCGCGTTCACGATTCAATGTCTGCAATCGTACCACACACACACACACACACACACACACCCACACACACACACATACATACACATTCATAAAGGCCTGTTCTCGCGGTTTGTTTACACGCTTTTTCAGTAGTGTCTTCCTGATAATACGTAATTTTCATATTCATTTTCAAGTCACCTACGCCAATTCCCTTTAATTACTCTACTGTTTCTTGCTATATAGAATTTCATTTATGTCCGGTTTTACGAACTGGTTTAGTAATAACTAGCTAATTATGAGTTGAAGTACGAGAATAACATGGGTAACCCAAGGGGATAACAAGCCAATAAATCCGCTAATTATCGCTAAAACCGGACATTCAAGCATCAATGTATTCATCAATGACAATGTATTATCTCTGTATTATAGATGAGGTGCCCTCGTCAAATGACAGTTCAATTTGTTTCTTATTATATTTTTCATTTTGGGTCTGAAACAATTTGATTATAACCATATGAATGTTGAAAATATAATGATAAAAATCACAAGAGAAATTGGGAAAATGTGAGATGTATTTTTTAACATTACCTTAAAAATAGTATATAATATTATTGAGTATCGATATACTATTGAAGAAACATATCCGACACAGTATAGGCCTTGTATAATCTTGTACGTATACACGAGTCAACGCATTGAATTGCGGAGTTCTACTCTCAACAGCATCATCCATCTTGTCGCCAGTGACAGGTCAACATATTGACTTTGTTCCTATATCGACAGTGACAACTCGCTACAGCTGGCTGTCAGTCAAATCTGAAGGAAATCACAAATTGCCTGTACACTATATATATTTTTTTTATCATCATTTATTTATTCATTTCAAATTTTCAATAGTTTCGTACAATGTTATATAGTGTTTAATGCAAATAAAATAACCACAAAGCCTGAAACAGGCTTGTCTGTGTGTGTACACAAATTACAAAGTATATGTATAGAGTACATGTGAGACATTTAAATTATATAAAGTAAAATATTAGAAAATGTATCATGAATGATAGAAAGAACAGATTAATAATTTTATAATAATCAAGTGCAGGGTTCGTGTGAAAAATATTATGCTCAGGATGTATAAGTGAATAGTGCTTACAGTATGATTGTAACTGTGAATTCGCTAAATGTGGGGCCGTATACAATTTTAAAAATGTGTTTTGTCGCGAAAACGATTGAAGTGATTAAACTGTAACTTACTAATAGTATCCCTGAATTCAGTGAAAATTGAACAGAAAATCTCCGAGATATGTTAACAAGGTTTTTCAAGATAGAAATATTTTTCTTTATTTATGAAAAATGGTTCCAACTCCGATTGAACACAAAAACTAAACGGTTGACGCTAATACTGCTGTGCATACAGTAAAAGTGCAACAACATTTCGTTAAATTATTCTTGAGAATAATTTTGTACTTCAAGATGAATGAAATTAGCGATGTAGCAACCGACATCTATGCCATCCAAATCGGGTCTCTCCGTTTTTCCGTTTTTGTTTTTTCAGTATGTTTTTCATTCGCTCCGCATGTCGGAAGGCACAACCAATCCCCGCAAATATTCAACCATATATTACTCATCTTCTAACTTGATTCTGTTCAGATTTTGGTTACCAACCATTGGTCGAGTATATTTTGAGAAACTAATAATTATATATTTTTTAATATTCATAAGAGTGAAAAAATAGAAATAAATGAAACATTTTTAACAATAATCATTTTCAATTTGAGACGTAACTTCGTAAGTCCATATAGTTGTGAGGACAGCAATAACACACATTTTTGACAAATTTAATGAAAGTCGGGTAACGTATTACCAAATGTGTATACATAAATGTAAAATGAATTTCATATAAATAAATCTCACTCATCATCTGCCAACGCAACGCTGCGTTTTCCTATAGTTACGGTACACGTAACACCGTAAAATATTACACAAATTACGTTCTACTGACAATAGTTGAAAGTCTTGCGTACGCCTGCTTATCACGCTTCGTGTCCCTGACCATCGTCCGGTCATATACTTTCTTCCACTTACGTTGGCAGGTCGACACCCGGCATAACGGTAATCGCGACGCGTGATAACAACTTGGGCATTTCACTGATTGGGTTCTAAAGCACAGTTTATACAGTTGAAATTCAATAAGGTGTAATGTCACGTAACTATATTTCAGGTCTGATAACTAAAAACGTTTCAAAAATGAACCTTCCGATACCAAAAATCTTCTATATACATATACATACAAACATACACACACATATATATATATATATATATATATATATATATGTATATATATATATATATATATATATATATATATATATATATATATATATATATATATATATATATATATATATATTAGAAAACTTGGTGAGTCATAGAAGGAATCAACCATAAATATTAGTTCAATATATATATATATATATATATATATATATATATATATATATATATATATATATATATATATATGTATTTATTTATTTCACCCAAGTAGATAAATGAATAAATAATTATATTAATAATATATCATATAATTCATACACATATATATTGATTTAATTTATATAATTGATTCCTTCAAATCTCTCTACCATGGTAAACGTAATTGATCAAAAGGGATTTGTATAAGGATCTTGTATTTATATCTGATTTGTTTTGGCAATCGCATTACCAACCCATAATAACACCGAACAAAAGGTAGTGTATACATATACTGAAGAGGAACTATACCACAAAGAAGCGCATCAGCTCAATCTACTGAAGTGCTGTGTAGCGTATATTTGCCCATCTATAGAACTATATAGAAATAACACGTAATTTGAAAAAGCAGCGACGTGAATCAAATGCTTCATTCTGAAATCGAATTTAAGCTCAACAGAAAAATAAGTTATAAAAACAACAATGTATAAACGCACTATAATTCATAAAATTATAAATAATTATTCAAAAATTATTAATAATTCATTAATTCGCTTCAATATAAAAACCCATTACAAGATTATGATTAATTAGTTGATATACAACGGTGCGATTTTGTTATTGATCCTCAGACTTTTACAAACTCTCCGGCCATTATATCGCTTCATTTTACAGTATATAATATTTGAATGCGCTTTTCAGAAGCATCATCATCTCATAATGGTTATCTGCAGTAGGCATGGAGATTAATTAATTCAGTAGGACGAGTCTTGAACTATAATACCATTGCTATGTACGAACTATAATTATACAGTATGAAACCCCGACGAGTCGTAGAACCATGGTCTACAACGAGATCTACAATCTTACAATCGCTTTCCAATAGCATGAATAGCGCCGTGAACGGTTCGCAAATGGGGTAATACGTATTTATGCAAATGGGATATAATAGGGGATCTATCAATTAAACACTGACACTGATCGATAGATATAGACTATTAATCTATTTGGAATGGCATAACCTAATATAGCATAATTAAATTAACAATCAAATCAACTGAAGGTAATCTAAGCTCCTAATGATGGATTTATACATAGGCATAGTATATACATGTCATTCTATTTCATGTAGGCCTACGTTTATCTGTCTGTAAAGACCTGCTGTCTTGACATCTGTTTAACATCAAGTGCGTCATTTGAACACTATTTGGTCTATGATTCAAAGGTATTCAATTGGGTTTGCTGAACAATGTCGTACAATTAGCAGGTAAGTGACCTTTCTTATAGCAATGGTTACGATGATATATGTAAATAATGTACTCGTCTTCACTCTTCATCAATCAATAATTGAACATACTTTATCTCATTTCAATACGTGATAACGAACAATACCTCAATAAGATAAAATGTGAATTGGATATATTTTTTATAGCTTCATTGTTTCAAGTACACACAGATTGCCGAGAAGTTGCTTCATATAGAAAAGAAGTTCCTATACGAATGTAAAATGCTTACTGATTAATAATTAATCAAATGATTACAGTATACCATGAAAACACTCTTTGTCAGGATGGTCGACCATGTCGGGAATCGAACCGCGGTCTCCTGAACGACGACAGTTCAGTGTGCTCCACTCTATTGTCGAGTGAACGGTAGTGCGGTACACAATTAAGTTGGAAACGTCAAGGCCTACATTAATTTTTGAACGGCTAAAAATAAATTTGTGAGCCTTGGAAAAATAAAATATTAATGGCCCAGTGGTGGCATGTAAACACAAACAATTATCAGCTATACATTTCAAAAACATCAATGAATTTCACGGAACTTTTGAATGATAAATTTCCGAAATTTAAGCATCACTAAAACCTTGTCACGGCAATAGAAGCATGTTCAGGAAATCTATTCTACTACTCGATAAAAATGTTCACTTGTTGTTGCATGATACCACGACCCTTTGAAATGTTGAAATTCTGAATTTTCATTCAGAGAGCCCAGAAGGGAGGTCGTGCTTAAACATTTTTCATCTTCTATCACTGACCGTACATTATGAATCATCAAATGTATATGCCCTTTAGAATGAAATAAAATGATAATAATAACAATAATCATTTTAGAAATTGTGCATGGTTATACAGATATTTTACTGTCGAATATTTTAAAATGCCAAGTACAGCATGCCAGCATTGCAGATTGATAATTACATATTAAATTTCTGTGATTTTTCTCACAAATTTTAATCTTTTTTCATGTGGGTTTCATGGTGAATATCAGTAAAATCCGTTAACTTCACCGTTTGCTGGAAGAGTATATATTATAATACAACCTTGGGTTATAGGGTCTTTGATTATAATTATCTTTGACATTTGAAGTGGACCTCAGTATAAATAACCGTGAGCTAGACCTACACAAGTACAGGCCTACGTGAGCTGTTATCAGACTTATCACCAAACATTCGTTCAGTTCAACTCCGTATGTAATTAATAATATACTTCAACAAATACGTCAGTTTTAGGCCTATTTATAAATATTTATTGGTTTTATTACTGATCTGTTATCTCGCTACCTTGTCTTATCTTTCTACGACCATGAAATAATTGTTGGCCGAGAATTCATAGGCGAACAAGTTAGTTACATATACTTGTTACTTGGTGGGAGGCAAGCTGGCCAAACGGAACTCTTGGCCGTCAAGCGATTACATGGGAGACGGTCGATGGGGTCCGCAACGAGCTCGTGGAAAAATATTTACTAGGATAGGCCTATATATTTTTTTACGATAAGCTTGCTATAGTCAAACTTGGAAGATACAGACCATCACTGTTTTATGCAAAGGATTTTGTTATAATGAATGACGGAAATTACAATTAGGATTTTTTTTTCGACTTTTCAATTTTGGGGATTTATATATTCGAATTTTAAATGTTCTTTTCTTGAATGATCAAAATCGATTTTTTTTCTCTCAATATTTAGTTATTCAATCAACTTTAGAATTTTGGGGACTTCTATATTGATGATTTTTTTTATTTATCTCCCTCTTATTGCATTCGTCATACATAGCACTCCACAGTAGTTGATAGCATACAAAATGAAATAGTATGGATATTTCAATACTGTTTTTCCTTAACTTGAGGAAGGCGTTATATAACTACCTCATTCACCACTTATATTCTAGAATCTAGATCTTACAATTTACATTGTACTTATAGAACGTGTGAATACACACACACACACACACACACACACTCTGTTTCTGTCATTCTGTTGCTGTCCTGAGGCATAATTGTCTATGTTTACTAGATTGTTTTGAGTTTTCTTTCATTTTGTTCATTTGGCTAAATTTTTTATTTGTTTCTTCTTGGTTTTCGTATTTAGTTACGCCTTTTTTCGTTTGTCGATCCACGATGATAGGAGCATATCCATAAAGCAACTAACTTTTTATATATCGTATCGTTTCTGTAAAACACACACACACACACACCCACGCACATACATATACAAATATATATATATATATATATATATATATATATATATATATATATATATATATATATATATATATATATATATATATATATATATGATGTCTGAAGTTTTGAGGGCCGATGTTTGATGGTAATGCTGGCTTTGCGGAGATTTGCCCTTCTGGGATGAGTGTGGGTGGTTCTGAAAAGAACCCTGTAACTTGACGTTTCGGCGAAAAACTATTCGCCATCTTCTGGAGTCGTTCTTGTCTTCTTGAGGTACTCGAATCGAAGACAAGGACGACTCCAGAAGATGGCGATTTCGCCGAAACGTCGAGTTACAGGGTTCTTTTCAGAACCACCCACACTCATCCCAGAAGGGCAAATCTCCGCAAAGTCAGCATTACCATATATGTATGTATATATATATATATATATATATATATATATATATATATATATATATATATATATATATATATATGTGTGTGTGTAATATATTCATATATATATATGTGTGTGTAATATATTCATATATATATATATATATATATATATATATATATATATATATATATATATATATATATATATATATATATATATATATATATATATATATATATATATATATATATATATATATATATATATATATATATATATATATATATATATATATATATATATATATATATATATATATATATATATATATATATATATATATATATATATATATATATATATATATATATATATATATATATATATATATATATATATATATATATATATATATGTATATATATATATATATATATATATGTGTGTGTAATATATTCATATATATATATATATATATATATATATATATATATATATATATATATATATATATATATTTTTATATATATATATATATATATATATATATATATATATATATATATATATATATATATATACATATATACATATATATATATATATATACATATATATTTATATATATATATATATATATATATATATATATATATATATATGTATATATATATATATATATATATATATATATATATATATATATATATATATACATATATACATATATATTTATATATATATATATATATATATATATATATATATATATATATATATATATATATATATATATGTATATATATATATATATATATATATATATATATATATATATATATATATATATATATATATATATATATATGGGTGTGTGTGTGTGTGTGGTGAAGAGCTCGGTCTTGGGTAACGTTAGCTAATTAATTGTCTTTGTTCTCATGTAAGATACACAACGTTTTCATGGCCACACTATACAACACGGGTGGTGGTGCCGTGTTTCTATGGCCAACGCGAGTGGTTTGCCGTGGTCATGAACCTAGTACAGTGGTCTCTTTGGACTCGTTGGAAATGACGTCACCAATTACGTCACGTTACCATCGCAAACATTGCGATGTATGCCTTACGGCTAAACTCTAGAGAATGTTAATGATACTTTACAAGAAAAACAATGAATATGATCATTTTGATGGATGAATGTGGTAGCTAGGCTACACCCATACGTATCGTCGATTGAGTCATTTCATCTACATACATCATCTTCACGTGGATTATTTTTTCTTACACCTAATTTCATGACTTACTCGTCACTTTTCAAGACCAAATTACGGCGTACGTATTTCGAAAGTAACTCAAACGCAAGTTCACCGTTCCACTGATTCACACCATTCTGAGTTCTCCCTCTGTAGGCCTATAGGCATGGGTTTTGTAATTGTCTTCACACTCATTATCAATGTATCGTTTAATTTTTGATTACCATTCGATCATTCGAGCCCCCACTTGAGCTTGTTGTTGGTGGGGTATTTAGTAACATAAAAAATTAAATACCGGTAAAGTGGGGTGACTTTGACCCACTGGTGTGACTTTGTCCTTTTGTTGGAGAAAGATTCAAACTACTACAAATGAGAAAGTTTTAATTTTGTCGTACCGTTTTTGATACGTATTTTGATTTTGATATGTATCTATTGAGATACCAAAAAAAAATGGATACGATGAAATTAAAACTTTTTCATTTGTAGCAGTTTGAAACTTTTTCCAACAAAAGGTCAAAGTCACCCCACTTTACGGTAAGATGATGAACGAGCTTCATGTTGCCTATACCATTTCCAGAATTATTTCATAATGAGGTATAAATCGATCAGCAGTGATTATTTATAAATTGCTCCGAACGTATATTTTTCCAAATAACCACTTGAACAATGAAAGTTACAATAAGTCATGTTGAAGGTCTTATATTATAGCACATATTTCTATTGTATTATAATTTGTATATTACAATTACTGTTGAATTATTTTAGTGATAAACCATATATACATTTGCAAGGTCATTTCGAAATAGCATATTATCCAGGGTAATGTTTGAAGACCACACGTATATGGATATATTTGTTTACAAGTGATTTGATGATTGATTATTGTTTGCTTAACGCCACCAACAGCTATAGGCTATACTGGGGCCGAATTCACAAAATGTCCTAACTTTGATCTGGCTCGAAGTTACGACAATTTCTAGAGAAATACCATATATTTATCTATTATTTTCAATTTTTGAATTTCAATTTTCAATTAAATCTATTAAATTATCAATCTATTATTGTTATCTTTGATAGAGTATCAAAGTTGATCGGTAATATCTTTGTAGCAACTTTGATCGGGATCAGAGTGGATCCCGTTCAAAGATATGACCTTTTGTGACAAAAACCCATTCTTTAGCGGGACTCAAACCCACGCCCAACGTGACTTCATTTTCTAACACGGTGCGCGTTAGTTGACTGAGCCACGGGGACGTCTCCATTATATGAAGTGTCGATTGGAAACTGTATAGCCTTGCATATGAGATAAGTTTCTTGGAACGTTAGTCCACATTGGGAACTGATGGAAAGTGGCTGAAGACGGGATCGGGCAAACGGCAATAGTCCTTACAATAGCAATTTTTGCTATATATTTTATAGCACGAGAAGCAGAATACATTTTTAAAAAATAGAAAGAAGTGGTTTGTTAGTATGAAATGTTTCTCGGTGGGCCCTAAAACGGTCGAACCGAGAACCATTCATCATTCATCAATATCATACTTTTTCAAATATGTGGTACCAACGAGAATAGAACGCGGTATGCTATACTAGCTATGTAGACCTATATACAACTCTTAGGCCCGTATTACCAAATCGGATTGTATCTGAGAATTGGTGAAAACAAATAGCGCATGGGTAACCATGGTGATAACAACTTTGAACTGATTAGAGCTACTCCAACGTTTTGGTTATTCCGGGGCGCCTGAAGAGCGAATACTCGAATAAAGATACTACCAAGAGTGCGAGGAAGCGATCATAGCCTGACCCAAACCCTCAACAAAAGCTCCTTTGTGCTCTAATCAATTCCCCGAAATAGTAGCTTGTCTACGGCATTCCTACATGCCAAGCCCTCCTTCACTCTTAGTAGTATCTTTATTCCAGTATTCGCTCTTCAGCGCCCCCGTAATCCAGCACTCGGATCAAGATAATGTGAAAAATCTGTTGGAAATTTAAAAACTTCCAGATTGAAAATGTGTGAAACAATTTTTTTCTGAACAATTAATAATTCAAGTTTTCACGATGGCATATGGCCTATATATTGGGCTATACATAATTTTGAACAGTCATACTTTCTCACTTAAATATACTCGAGATAAACTTGATTTTTGAAACCCAAATACCTCGCTCACCTGCTCACTTTACTGTGTTACTTTTAGCGTTTTTCTTGTACCTAGTAAATCATATAAATGAATCATTATTATGAAATATTCATAATTATACAGCTACATTATAATTTGGTCATCAATTCGTACGCATATGTGATTGGTTTTCCTTGCGATGCTTTTGGTACTAGTCCACGGAACACAATTATTATTAAGGTTCTAGTATGGGTTTGGAAAAAATTTCCAGAGTTTTGAAGTTTTCTGCTTTTTTCTTCCTGTTCCAGTTTTAATACACATAACAATATAAATATAAAAATATGATAAGAATAAAATACAGAATAAGAATAAAAATATCGAATATTTTTTTCATTGTTGAATTTTTAATTAATTTTTCATTGTTGTAACAATGAGATGTTTTCAACAGAGATTTCTTCGGCTCTGTTCGTTGTAGATAGTTTTTTCATAATTTATTCTGATTATTAGGGTCAAACGGTCTTTGGTCAAACCTATGTTCTGACGTTTAGTTTTCATTTCTATGACAACAAGAAGTATTTAATTCAAAATTTTGATTTATGGGCTTTGATTTGGTCATTTTTTTATTGGCTCCAGGATGAACTAAAAAATAATTGTCAGCTGGAAGCGATGCTTGTGTGATTATAATGATTCTCAAACCATGTGACGTGATATTAATGTTGATTGGTCACGTGACATCTCATGCAGTCATGCTCAATTGCTATACACGTAATAAACTTTTTACAATTTTACATTGCGAAGTTTTTGATGAACAAAAGCAAATAATTTGTTTTCCTCTCGGTTTTCCTCATTATCTTACTGAAGGCTACCAATTGACGACACACTCCTATATCGTGGTGTTTATTTTGGTTAAATTATTCTGTTATTTACACACTGATTTTCTAATATAATAACGACCTCCGATCAGCCCCGACGGCTCAATAATCCGTTGATAATGACCGACTATATAATCAAACACCTCGATCGCCCGTTTCACTTACACGCTAATACCATCGACCGGGTGTGTCGATTCGTCAGCACACGTGTATACTTCCTTTCACTTCATACGAGATCACCTTCAATATTCGACAGCTTGCGAACGAGTGTCTCCCCTATGTGTTGACAATGTTGATCGGTTGTGCCGATCCGGCAGGAATTGTCGACCACGTGGTTCCAAGCAGTATCAAGAACACGACTGACGTCACATTAAAAGTGGTTGAATGAAGTTAATTAAAAGAACGTATTATCGGAAAGACGCTTTACAGAGCTTCTCTGTATCTGTGTACGTCTTGTACGCGCTTCAGGGATGAAACGCACTGCCTCGGATTTATCGCGTAGACCACTTCTAGTTTATATGTAATAATCAATCAAATACCGGCACATGTAGCTGAGTGGTTAGCGCACTTGCTTCATGTGATCCGGGAGGCAGTGGGCATATCGGCATCCCGGTTCGATCCCCGCTACCGTCCATCTTTACAGGGTTTTTTCGAGGTTTCCCTCTGTAGTCTAGGCTAATGCCGGGATGGTTCCCACAATATAGGCCACGACCGCTTCCTTCCCACTATCCTTTCCATTGGGCAACCTTCATCGCATCATCCCATCATCTCATTAATCATTCATCTGACGCCAATAGATCTTGGTCATCATTACAGTGCGTCGTTAAAACCAAATGTGAAAAAAAAAATGATCAATCAAATATGAAAAAGTAAAAACAAACATATGAAAAGAATTTAAAACATATGTAATTTTTCTACACACATCGCCTTCGTCTTCAATAGTGTTGTCAACCTACGATTAATGTGTTGATCACGATACACATATATTCACGAAAGAAGGTATAATCTACCAACATAACAAACACAAATATCACCAAAGATCACAAATGCTGCCCTCGGTGGCTCGGTCAGCTGAGGCACCGCTTCAGAATCTGAGGTCACCGTTGGGTGTGGATTCGAGTCCCGCATAAGGCATGGTTTTTGTAAAAGTCCTTTCACTTATCATCGCTTCATAATTTCATAATCACCTGCTCATTCGTACCACCTTATAACCTAGCTGTTGAAGGGGTCGTTAAGCAAACAATAATCAGATTTGTAAGATCGTACGTATTGTAATATTTGTATTATACAAATATATATTATACAATATATAATATATAATACATAAGACAAAAATATATAAATATATATAAATATATAATACAATATTATTTTTAGGATAGGACCAATTATGATTTTTCGGAATAGGTTTACGATAAGACAACTACACCTAAAATCATAAATCATGCACGTATAGCGACGAGACAATTAAATGTATAATCACCGGAATTTTAATTTTACAGTTATTCAATTGGTAGTCGACCTTCATATTTAATTTGAGCCATGGAATATATTATTCGTAATAATTTTATTAAAACGAAACATTTCAATCGATACTCTTCTCTCTAGTTATAATGACCAAGAAACCATAACTCCAACCATGCACACAGCAATACAGCGCTTTGGGGAAATGTCAATGAGTGTGCTGTGTGTCCATGCTCTTGCAACAACGAGTGATAGCAGAGGAGAGTGAGCCTTTTATAACAGTCTATAACTTCTCTTTATTGTTGATGACCTTATTTGTATAATCACTACATCACAGTTTGACCATTTAATTAGGTAATCATGATAGACCTTCATTTCCATAAGCTGCAATGAACGATTATTCAAAAACACTTGGAATTTTCACAACTTCAAAATAGTCGTGATGTTGGTTTATCATTTCTGATGTTAATTGTTTGTGTTAGAAAACGGCTTTAAAGGACCGAAGTCTGAACACGTGTGAATAAAGAACCTTGAACAGTCTTAGTGCCGTATCACACAGGTGAATTCATATTTATTTATATTGGGTTTAACGACGCACTTTACTGATGACTATATACGATATGCATGGGCGTTGGTAAATGATATATGAGATGATGAGATGATGGGTTATTCTATTAGAGTTTTTTGCAAAGTGGTAAGGTGTCGGTCGTGGCCTGTTGTTAAGGAACTGTCCCAGTATTGACCTGAACGACAGCTAGGAAAATAAAAAAAAAACTGTCAGGATGGTCGACCATGGCGGGAATCGAACCCCGGTCTTCTGAATGACGGTTCAGTGTGATAGTCACTCGACCCCTTGTCTCAGTTAAATCATAGTGATGCAGCGACTTTCAATTATAGAGAGATACCAACATTTGATTAACATTGTTTCCGCCAGCCGGTATTGGAAAGCGCAACAAACATCTGGATTATACATCAAAACGTCAACATCTAAGACGCTATCGTGACGTTTGGTTGATTACAAGTTCCTGACCATGGTAATAATCAAAAAACAACCAATAGTCAACTCTAAACTATACTTTTTAATTATTAGCTATACTGGAATGCGTTATAATTGAGCGCTGCGACTCCCAATCTGATCCAACAAAACAAACAATCCAAGATGCAAAAACACAGAAACAAAACAAAACTAAACCACCTGTTTAGCATGGAATAGGACTATCATTAACATATGCACCGCGCTGAAAGGTGACATATAGCCGGTCGAAACATCAAGGAGACAATCTGAGCGCAAAAAAAAATATATAGTGAGCCTACAAATCTATAATATCGGAAGCTTTAAAAATATCGTCTTCATTTATATAATTTATTTATTCATTTATATTATTTGAATGAAGAGTAGATTGGGGTGGATCCAAACAAACCCTGGCGCCCTAACACACCTTTGGGGTAGATCACCTTTTAATACAAGTAGTGTCATAAGAGATTTAATTTAATATAGTAATTGGATTTGGAACTGAATTGCGAACTTGTTCAGTCTATTACTGCAGTCGTATGCCCTATCGCCCGCGGGTCTATATTATAGACTAACTTGTTGCAACAAGACGCAATGGCACTGTACTACGTGACCGTACCCACGTCGGCCATCCTGTCATTGAGTATAACCTCTCTTTACCTGTTGCTATATAACCCTACTTTATTGCTAAATGTAATGGCACGCGTACACTTTTGAATCGAACCACTTTACGTGGTACCTGAAATATTATAAGAACGCAGGGGAGTCGATTTAGCCTTTTAGCGAAATTCATTCTTTTACGATAGCTTTTGAACATGCTACAAGATAACAAAATCCTACTATACAGAGGCAATATAGATATTTTAGTACCTTCAAGTTCAAGATGGTATGTTTTTTTTTCAATAACATCGAAACTTGATACAAAATCCTTGTTCCCCAATTAAGGCTATGGATGAAAGATAGGATCGTTTGGACAGGGCACCACAAGGGCGATCTCACCATCTAAGTACAACCTATTTAGCATATATTGCAGAGTTTTCACGGGGGTAAACAAACAGTAAATTTGGTGTACATCCACCTAAATTCAGATTTCAAGGTATTTCACGGGATTTCAAGAAGATTTCAAGGAATTTCAGAAATATTTCATGACATGTGTACACCAGATTTTAGGCAAAAGGAAATGTAGGCAAAAGTTTGGCAATCAACATATCCGCTCGTCTAACAATGCATAGGCCTATATGGCGTTTTCCTAGTATATTAGAATCAATCAGAGGTAGGCCTATAGTACTTTTATTTAACATCATTTTGAAGGGGAGTGCATTGAATGCTCGAAAAAAAGTGTTCATATAAAAGTGTATGAAAAAAGTGTTCGAAAGGAAGTGTTTGTGAGAAAAACTGTTCGAAAAAAAAGTCATGTTGTATTAAGTCGTAATGTCGTATTTTGATTTTTCGGTTAGCTGATTCTATCATAGGTTAGATTCGATCGATAATTCACCTCACAAATTCAACTATTCGAACAGTTTTGTTACGAACTCTTTTTTCGAACCCTTTTTTTCGACACTTCATAGCATCCCATCTAGCCTTCAGGTATTGAAAATACATGTGTTTCTTCCGTAGACCTATTACAATTTTGACCGCGTTTAAAAGTTATCAAACAACTGATATTTCGCTAAATCGACGCCCATGCACTCTCATTCCAGAATTAATTAGAGTAATCAGGTTATAAAGATGAAACAAGATACTGTAATCTACTTTCACAGTAATTTCATTATACGATAAGAGAGGTGTAACAAGGGTATAGGACTTACCTGTTGAGGTTGTATGGTCTGTCACAAGGGCTGCCAACATTGATACTCATGTACACATCGGTGCCTCGGTCGACCAGGTCGGCTAGCTTGTCTCCTGTAGCTTTGTAGGTAAATACAGCACTCATATTCCCTGAAACACAATGATCAGACTGTGTTGTAGATAGATCATTTACATAGGAAGGTGGAGGCGCCGGGTTACAACACGAGGTTGATTCATTCATTCTTTAATAGGCTTTCGATCGGCTTGATACTAATCAAAATCATACATAGATAATAATTTACACTGTACATACATTATGATATACTGTGGTTAATTTGTACCGGAACGCACCGGAACGGCGTTCCGGTTCCTTTTTTTCAAAATGATGAAAAACCAATAAGTTGAAACTGTTCAAGTACACTTTTGAGAAGTTGATGTTATTGATCATTATGGCGAATTCATAGTATAACTTATACATGAAAAACTCGCTTCACATTTTGTCCCGTTTTTACAAACAGCTGCGACAGTTTTTAAAACAAAGTCAAGACTGCGTTGGCACGGTTCGAGAAAACATGCTATCGTTTAATTATTAGTGTTTTCAAGCATATAGAAAAGTAGCCAAACAGCGTCCAAATATATAACTGATCAATTCTTCAGTCCCATATCACTGAAGATTCTATACAAACTATCAGACAATGTTTAAATTTCATATCCTAATAAGGTACATATGACCCGATTTTTTTGTAGCAATCCAGAGAATTTTGTATATGCTGCTTCTGCAGCCTACAAAATTCGAGCAGTTAATACTTTTGAAGGCTCTAGTTGCGTTTCTGATAGTAATTCTCACCAAGGCAAATCAAAATCTCCTAAAATACCACACACTTACAATCATATCAGTGGTATTTGTGTGTATGTTGGTGGACGGCTACCTTGGTTTAGTGGACACAAGTACATATTCTATAGCATCTGTATCAGAGTCTGTGCTGAGTGACGAATCATTTGCCGATTTCACTCGGTCAAACGTCATATCAAAATATTTGAAAAAGCTCTTCCTTATATACACAAGAGTTGGCGTGACTGTTCTAAATGCTATATATTTTCATATCATTGGACGAGCGTATATCCTGAGACGAGTGGTCGAGTGCCTATTGCACTGAATCTTCATTCAGGAGACCGGGGTTTAATCCCCGCCATAGTCGACCATTCTGACAGGTTTTTTTTCATGGAATTACCCTCTGTCGTTCAGGTCAATATACTGGGATGGTTCCTTAACAACAGGCCATGACCGACTCCTTCCCACTATCCAAAAACACCTAATAAAATGAACTTTCATATCATCATCCTATCATCTCATTATTCATTCACCGACGCCAATAGATCTTTAGTCATCAGTAGGTCCTACAGTGAGTGCATGAATACAAACGAGCGCATACAAAGACACCTCCAACAACTCACAAGCACTACGCGTATGTCTATATAGTTGTAGCTTGTATTTGTATCGAGGAAGGGACGTCGAAGTGCCAACATATATACGCATTATGGCCACTATAACATTATGTTGTGGGATCTTCAGGGATTCAGACGAGTTTGGACGAAATCAAGTTTGGATTCGGTCGAGTTTGGAATCGCTCGAGTTTGGAATCGGTCGAGTTTGTACGCTCCCGATCTTCAGAACACTTAAATAGTGGTATACGTATTCCATTCAAATTCAACCACTCGAAGTTGAAGTAAGCGGGACAACATATTAGTCCGAAATTGAATATGGTACTAAATATATTGTGAGAACACGGGACTGTCGGTCTATACATAGAGCCATCGCGACTATATTTAGTGCTCAAATTACCAACGTGGGAGTATAGCACTAAACTGGAAATTAAAACCGGTGATCACCATTACCAATGTGATATTTGGTTTCACTAACTCTCAGAATAAGGCTAACTGAACTTGGGCATTACCAAGCCTCATTGGTGTAACGTGAAAGTGACAGAAAGAGACAGGATGAAAACCTAGAAATAAAATTATTAATAGTGATGTAATTGGTAATTGTTTCTCCTGAAATTACCACAGCTCACGCCATGTTGGAAATGTACAGTATACTTAGTACACTTTAGTTTTACGTTAACGCGACGTTGACCACTTTACATTATATCTATATCTTCCTTACCTAAAAAGCCTACTTTTCATTTTTGGATATAAATATAGCATTCTCCCCGTAGGTCTAAATGAAGATGGCGGACTCGCAAGACCGTCTCCCCTATCGATTAGCCGAAACAATCGGATGTGTCTATCCGCCATCAGGCTTGACTGTCACTGTCACTGTCTCAGTCACTTACTCTCGCTTCAGTTAGCATATCACATTGCATCACAGCTGTCAGCCAGACTGTGAAGATAATATCTGTTAGATAACATAGTAAGTTTGTCCAGCCCTGACCTAAGGCTAGTACTAGTAAAGCCCACCGAGATGGTTCCGGTTAGGCGTACTAGGCGTCTGAGAGGCTGAAAATAGAAGGTGAAGGTGCAAGCCTGTACCAAGGACAGACAGATCGGCACCCAGGCTCGTTGCTGCTAATTGATACGAGACCGTCAATCGAACGATTGAGTGATAAGTCGAAACGGTCGCGCGCGGTAAGAGCAGACGGGTGATCGCGGGTACAACTCGAGGTACAAATATACTGGTAGACCTCAAAACTTGTGGTTTTCTGAAGTAAAGTGGTCAACTGAGTATGCTCGGTATCTCATTTGTTCGTCTACATATATGATGAAGGTTTATATCACATCACGGTGTTTTCCATGTAGGCCTACAGGCTACAATCAAGACAGAAATAAAATTAAAAAGTCCCAATTTGGTCATAACTTTATGCTAATTTGTAGACGAATGATTCCAATGAGGCAATGAGTAGGTATAGGCCTATCCTAGCGAATATCAGGTAAATGGCATATGTAAATGGCACCTTTCATGTATTATTACAGTAACCTGATGGATAAATCTTGAAAAACGCTAAAGCAATTGGAAAACATATAGAGACTTGGTTCAATCTAAAGATGAATTAACCACTAAGGAGCGTATTATAACGTTGATTATAATGGCAATGGCGATTTATCTAATATTATTGTAAAAGCAATGAAAGTGTCACGTCTGGAGCAGAAGAACCTGTGCCCTTACCGCGACTGCAATAACGTAGGTTACGTTGGCCTACCTCGTAGGAACTACAACTTTCATGGGTATCATAAAGTTTACTAAATTAACTATAACTTGGTTATGACAATAACTAACTTCGACGAATTTACGTACTTGTACAGATTTATTTTCTTATAAATTAATGTGGACATGAATGATTATCTTCTTTTCCACAATAAGTCAATAATGAAAAATATATGAATATTATCACCATCATCATCATTATTATTATTATTATTATTGTTATTATAAAATATAATACAATGGGAAGGGCCGCTTGGTCTGCATGCTGTCATATCATTTAGGTCTTCAGGACGAAACGAGCTAGGGGTTAACAACTCGCAAATTTGGTGCTCACCTGATTTCAGATTTCCATATTTCAGGTGATTTCAAGAGATTTCAGGGATTTCAAGAGATTTTAGTGATTTCAAGAGATTTCAGGGATTTCAGGGATTTCAAGAGATTTCAGGGGATTTCATGGCACGTGTACACCATGATTTCAGGAGTGTTAACGTCCCTCGGGACGAAATGTCATGTGGTTGTCGCGGAAAGCGTCTGGCTCTTGTTAAATCTGAAAGACGTTTTTCTCGTCACCCATTGTTATAAAGAAATAGACAACAATATCCCCCAATTGGATCGGTTGGAGCTAGTTGGATCATATCATTTTTAGTCATTTCAAGATACTCCGATTGGATATTTGAATTTGACTACAGTTCTAACAGCCCTGTTGATTAGACGGTATGATTTCTGACGTCATGGGGGCGGAGACTGCGAGTCGTCAATTGAACCTTGATATAACTGTATGTTAAGTTCCTCAATTCGCTCTGTTGTTATCGTAACGATTGTTAGCCATTTGTTACATGAAAAAAGCCACGATGGGCCCTCGAGTGATTGTTGATCTTCTTGGAGCTGATTAAGATAACGCTGGGCGTGAATAGTGAAAGCAGCTGTGTACGCTGTTATCTAGAACATGCAATATTACATAAGGGATGAACCATATTTCAACTGTTTAGTTCATTATCACTACATTGACGATTTTAATTAACACGTCAATTAATACCTGCACGCTTCGTTGATGTTCCGATTTAAAATAATAAGGTCTAAACTTCTAATGCACGAACATTACAAAAGTATCATTTCTGTGACAACTTTTGAACGGCATGATATATCACAATTACAATTTGGTAGAATTGGGGGGACATCATTGCCTATCTCTTCCATTAATGAGTGCCATCACTTGGAAGAAACATACGTAAGTTCAAGTATAGCTATAGATAACTATTATTATTACTTACTTTGGCCCGGTTGTATACGAACTATTGATTACGTAGCGACTAGCGTATTAATTAGCTAATTATTACTTAAGATACGAAAATAATATGAAAGTTGATTCGCTAATTACGGCTTCATTCACTCTGAACCTTGTAACGACTTATTTTGGTGTAAACTTGAGTTCTTTCTTGACGCATATCTTCACCCTCTAACATACGGGTGTATCCACCGTCTGCATGCAAAGGTCAACAGTCATTTCTAATCTAATTGGGCGTTATCTCATCCGCTGTTCTTTCTCTGTTTCTCTCTCTCTCACTCACACCTCTCACTCGCTCTAATGCACCAGGAAGTGCTTTGTTTCTGATGTTGAGAGGTTTCACGACGCAAAGGTAGAACTAGAAAGAAAGCCTGTGACTACAAGAAATACACGTTTACTCACTATATTGACTTGCAGGGCCTGGGTTTCATTCCCCGCCAGGGCATGTTTCAATTTACCACTCAACTGTGCCACAGCACCTACACCAAACTTGACGTATCAAAATCAACTCGGTCTTCAGATCGTCAAAAACACAATAAATTGTGATTTATATTTTATAATATACAATCGTATACCCACAAAATGAGCCGCGAACCATCCGCGCGCTAGTGGTGCGGGATAGAGGGAACAATCGCTCAAAACCTCTTCTCAAGTGGGTACAAGTAGGTATAGCCTAATTAATTTCAGTTCATCCAACAAAATTTTAATAAAACTTTCAAAAGAATCTTTTTCAATAATTTAAAGAAATAAACTTATTCTTGCGTATTGGTGTGAAAGCTATAATTGTCAGATTATTTCAATAAGATTTAACAATATTCAGTTACGATCAATCATTGATAACAATGAAAATAGCATTAGTAGATAATTTCTCTTGAAAACTTCTCCCATGTGACGTCACCCATTGTTGAAACTCAAAGTCAGACAATGACAGACAATCAATCACAATCGTTTTGAGTTTCTCGCAATTCGCTTAATTATGGCAACGATTCTTACATTGTTGCCCGCGTATATTTGTATATTTGCGTATATTTTTTAAAACTATAGCTCAACGATCCCACCAGCAGCTAGCTGAATATATGGGGATACGAATAATCAGATGATAGATGAAAGGATGTCTACAAAAACCCGTTTCCTATAAAGCAGGACTCTCTAGTCACTCGCATGTCTGCAGATTTCAATATATTTTCATATATGTTTGTACTTTGTAGATATTTTTCCTTGCTTTGTCTCTCACGGTCTGACAAGAGGGCATTGACTACTGATTACCTCACTATGTAGTACAGTAGTGTGACAGTATAGGTTGCAATCGAATTGAACCGTCATTCAGGAAACCGCGGTTTGATTCGCGCCGTGGTCGACCATCCTGACAGGTTTTTCGTATTGCCCAATTCTACTACAGTTCCTTACGAGCAAGCAGGCAAGCTACAACCGCTTCCTTCCTAATGTCCAAAAACAGCCGATAAAATGGAACTTCGTCTCTCTCCATCATTTCATTTATCATTCACGGACACCAATAAATGTAATCATCATTAATAATACACCATTGAAACCGAATGAAAATAAAATTAATAAATGATTATGAAAATAGTAAAAGTATGACATCTACAAGAGCATGTCTATATACATACCAACCTTACAGAACTTCTATCAATTATTGTACCATTACAAGTGTGGCATTATGTGTATGTTATTATGTACCAATTATATGTTTGTATTATAGAAGCACGCATGCATGTGTACATTCAGTAATATCATCACTTGCTGCAGACTATATAGACAATTACATTTTATTCTTTAAACAACTAAAAATAACTTCATATACCTGTATAAGTTTTTCAAGTATATGAAGTAATAATATAATATAGCTAGGAAAACGCGGGATGCGTTGTGAGATGAGCTTATAGATATGAAATCTAGAATGGAAATTATTCTGTCAGCTCAATCCCCATCTATGGACCTTGGATTACTTTAAACGTTCAAAAACGTTACCTGCAACTTGTTGATGGATATTTACAGTGCTGCAACTTGTCGCATATACACTTTACAAAACCACTTGATCCCAACCTTCAATAAAATTTATACTGTTATTGTGTTTTCTTTGTTATTCATTATTCGATTGTTGTGAGAATCGCTGATGATGACGTTTTTTGTGTTCATAGAAATTTTTTAAAGCTTTCTGAAAATTGTCAAATTTCAAGTATTTTCCATCCGGATTATTCTTATGGGGATTTTACAAACATTCCAGTTTTTCCGGAAAAACCGTTGGATCAATTTTTCTGAAAAAATAACAACCTATTCTAGTGTGACACCAAGATGTGAAAGAAGTTTCGAGTTGATTGTTTCTTTTTCCTGACCAGCTGTATGCATGAGGCGGACAAAATTACAAAAAAAAAAAAAAACGAAGCCCAATTTTTTCGGTATATGGAATGGAAATCTTCGCTACGCTCATCTAACTATAGTAACACGCTATATATTAACATGTTGATGGATGAATGGAGTACCGTATGGAAATATATTAAAAAACAAGTTTTCTAATGCTTTACAACAAATGTGGTAGGCTAAGTCTGATAGCAATATATAGGCTACAAAAAAAGTAATAAATATTTGCTATCTTTTATATTCACAGGAATTTTTTTCAAAACAAATTTCTAAGGATCAATCCTGTGTTTTTCTTCATTCGTTCTTCGACAGGCGATACAAATCATATACCGGTACAAAAAGTAAAATCAAAAGCAGGAAATTCTAATCGACTTCCAGTTGGAAGTACTGGACTTTCTCATTCGAACACAAATACTATTTTGAAATATTAATATTTTTACATTAAAAGTCAACTATGCTATGGTATTGACTTGCATATAAAACGCAAGCAACACAACGTATATAAAAAGATTGTATTAGAATGAACAAGCACGTCTTATATCAACGAAAAAAGAATATTTCAAAAACTCCAAAACGGCACGCTCTGTTGGTCGCCCGTCTGCCTCAGTCAGCTATAAGGTATTGCAATAATGCATTTTTTCACTAGCTTCGGGTGATCATGTGTGCGATCTGTTTTGTGTATCACAAAGAAAAAGACCGTCTACCAACATGCAAACACAAATACTATTGTAATATTTGTATATATCTGTGTTTTTTTTTGGGGGGGGGGGGGGGTGGATATAAAGATTATTCAGGATAAACTTTATGACAAGAAACACAACTGTATCTTTCAAAAATAGCAATACTTTGAAATTGCATCTTGATTATGTAACTACACCGAGGTTATCTTATACATTCATCCATCAGGTAAACGAGTTTGTGGATATAAGTTTACCAGTTGGTGAGCTATATATAGCATATTTGAAATCATGTGTCCATGCCGTCAACATTAAACAGGTAGGCCTATGTGTTTTAGAAGAGTGATATCCACTCTTGAATCGTTATCTATACACACGACACAATAGCCATGCAAATGAGAACAGAACGCCAGTTTTCATACATATTGCGATATTATTTATTATTATTATTTAACTCTTGCAAATGCACATAAATGCGCGGTGGCAAGTTCCCTAAGTACCCCTATCCCACCATCTCCTTAACCCTCTGACGGAATAACTTTAACCTGATGTCATCCCCTTCAAAAACATTTCTACTAAGCCCATTCCAGTCCCTACCTGTCCTATTTAAGAAAGAGAATTTACCGACATCTAATGTAGCCCCCTTTATGACTACCGCTCTATCATGACCCCGCCTACCTCCATACCCTGACTCATTTCTTTTTATCAACTCATGCAGCTCCCCCCACCCCCCCTCTCCCTCCATTACCCTGAAGAAATTACATAAACGATCCTCCTTCCTCCGTATTTCCAATTTCTGCCACCCCAGGTCTCTCATCATCTCAGTTGGACTCTCCAACATTCTTACCCTCTCCCCCCTTTCATTCTCATCCCATTTCCACCTCCTAACCCTACCTGTAACCCTTCTCACAGCAATCCTTTGAACCCTTTCCACATCCCTTATCTCACCTAATCTATAAGGATCCCAAACTGAACTAGCATATTCTACCATGGGACGCACTAACGAGAAATATGCTTTTTCCTTAATCTCCATACCTGCCCCCATAAGTTGCCTCATTACAAAGTTTAGTGCATTTATACTCTTTTTTACTATTCTCTCAATCTGACTCCCCCACCCTAGACGCCTATCAAATACCACCCCCAAATACTTGTAGTTTTCCACCAACTCCAGCGTCTTCCCTCCTACCTCATACACTACATCTGTCCTTATGTTTCTCTTACCGAATGTGACTAACTTGCACTTTCCTGTATTCAACCCCATCTTATTTGACTGAACCCAACGATTAATTGCCGCTAAATCTACCTGAAGAGCTACTACATCCTCCTCTGTAATGATTTCCCTATATAACACACAATCATCTGCAAATAACCTTATTTTCGAATCAACAACACTAGTCAGATCATCTATATATAAATCAAACAATAAGGGACCCAACACACTACCCTGTGGAACTCCTGACGTAACCTTAGTCTCACTTGAAACCTCTGAACCCACCCGAACTCTTTGCACTCTATCCTGAAGAAAGTTTCCAATCCAATTAACCAACCCAGCATTCCCAACGGACATTTTTAACTTCCCTAATAATATATTGTGATCTACCTTATCAAAAGCCTTCTCGAAATCTAAAAACACTGCATCAACACGTCCCCCCCTATCAACTACCCCAGCCAACTCTTCTGCAAAACCTAACAACTGCGTCTCACATGAATAACCCTTCCTAAACCCATGCTGCACTTCTGAATTACTCCTTCTTTCATCTACCTTCTCCACTACTTTCTTTATAACCACCCTTTCCATTATCTTACACACATGCGATGTTAAACTAATTCCCCTGTAGTTGTCTACCCTACCCCTTTGCCCTCCCTTTGAAATTGGAACCACCTCCGCTTTTTTCCAAACTTGCGGTACTCTACCTGCTGTGAGTGAAGCTTGAAACAACCTTAGCAAATAACTTACAACTCCCCTACCCGCTAATTTCAGTAGATCGCTTTGCACCCCATCTATGCCTGGCGACTTCCCACTTTTAAGTTTCCTTAATACATTCCACACTTCTCTCTCTGTAAGCAGAACCTCCTCCCCATCCCCCTCTATTGCTTCCTCCTCCCCCATAATTTCATTCGCATTGAACACTTCCCCATAGAATCTATTTAAAGCTGCTGCCTTCTCTATGTCCGTTTTCCACTCATTCCCTACCTGATCAACTAAAGTTGGCAACTCCCTGCCACTACCTTTCTGACTAGAAACAAACCTATACATTCTATTCCAGCTACCTTGCACATCACGTTCATTGAACATATCCCCCATGAATCTTTCTTTTTTTTTAACCACAAACCTCACATATTGACGTTTAGGCCCATCATCAATTAGCAGGTGAGTTATTAATGTAACAAGCTAGCATAGGAATGCATTATGCATGCGGGTGCAACTATTCAATGACGAAGAAAACGCCAAGAGTCGTTGTGAGGTACGCGAAGTTGAAGATATTGTTTTTTTTCTCGAGAAATGGAAAATATCAAGTACAGAAGTTTACAGAAATGTAGACCACGGAGTACTAGCGTCCGCGGGGCCCTCATGTTTCTTCTTATTTATGTATTTTCCTCAAAAATGGAAATGATGTGATGCAAAAAGTATACCAAAACTTGGATCACGCAGTATTCAACCTCAGTTTCTAAAAAGTGTTCTATATATACACGATTTTAACAAGATATAATATTGTTCTTGTACCGTACGTGACTATATAACGTGAGAGGTCGATTGATTTCTTTATTATGCCCGTCGAGTACGAAAAGGAAAATTCCACAAGTAGGACTACTCATAAAATGAAGTGTACATAAATAAGTATATAGGCCTATACGATATAGTTTTTATTTACGCTCATCCAATTATCCCCCAACTGACAGCACCCAACTGTTATCTATGGTGTTTTTTTATATGCAGTCAACAAGGGAATGCCATAGATTATCACCCATGCGGGTGTAACAATTACGATAGGCGTGTGGATATGTGGGAAAAGTGTAGCAATGTCGAAGAGCGTGTGAACTAACTCAATGAGCGATATAGGGCGCCCCATCCACGCACGTCACTAGAAATCGAGCGTTATTATCATATCATTATCTTATCGAATGAATACAGATACATTCAATTGTTTTGTTTGTTGAAGGGGTGTCGTTATCAGTTTAGGCAAATCAAATATGTAGGCCTATAGATAGACTTTTAATAAGTCCTTAAGGCCTAGGTTAGATTAAACTTGGTTGTTTGCGTTTATAACTGCGTGCATCATACATTTAATCTTGAAAATCACGTGTCAGTCTTTGTCATGAGATCGAAAGGGATGAGAAGAAAAGTCTTGATAATGTGACGCAGGCGACGTGAAAGATGCAAGATGGATGCGTTTAACCGCTAACTCGCACCTATAATAAACTGAACAATAGATTGATATGACGAAATCGAAATCAAAATGACGGGCTAGACTGCTTGCTATAGTTGTTTCCTATAAATAAACAAAAATACATTAAAAATCAAGTAATAGTTGTGTTTCTATTTGCAAGTTATCTCATCATTAAACGGTTAAACCACAGATAATCGAGGTTATTACGATGAAACGAGTCTTGCTTCAATAATCAACGGTTATTTTGCCTGGTTTGAAAGAAGTTTTGAATGACTTCGGACTATATTTATTTAATTGTTATAGCATTTCATTAACGACTCCACCATCAGCTAGGCCTATTGGTTACATGGAGCTAAAAGTGATAAGATGATACTGAAGCTTTTTGAATGTGATGATAAGTAAAAGAACGTTTACAAAAACGCATGCCATGATGGACTCGAACTAAAGACCCACGTGACTTCAATTTCAAAAGCGGTGCCTTATAGCTGATTGAGCTACAGAAGGCGGAATCGGATTACACATTCAGGTACCTCACTGTGCATAATATTGAATGTTCAATTTTTAATCTCTATATGTATTTTATGATTTTTATCCATGCTTATAGGCCTACATCCCGATATAGAAGCGAGTTATCGAATTTGGGGGGGGGGGCATCCTCTTTCCAAGTAAACACGTCAAGCCAAGTTCACTCGTGGTATTATTTTTATTCCATGGTATTCCTCTTCAGGCGCCCCAAATTTTGCGTGGCATAATGATAAACATTACAACATTGCCCAAAAGACAATTGGTTCAACGTGTCGATATCAATATTCCCGAAATTATATCTCACAAAAATGGTTCATACTTATAATGTGTTTCGGACTTTTGAAAACTGAAATATTTATCTGCGGCGAAAAGTTATGGTCTCAGAGATTAGTTATGGTGTCAAAGTTCATTGTTTTAATGTGGAATAGTATATAAATAATTAATCATACTGGTGACACGACCGCTTCTAATTGCCCCAAGAGGTGAAACTTCTAAACGGTCCCATTGTGAAACAATTTACTATCAGTGCCGTCGTTAAGAGGTCTAGGGGGGAGGGGGGCGCCACCCCAATACACATTTGCCCCCCCCCCCCCATAACTTATCCTCCTTGAAAAATAAATAATGTTGACCTTCGAATAAACACACAATAAAATATGATGAGTTGATGACTTATTATGAATTGCATCAGTATACACTCAACTACCGTACTTTAAACTTCTTTTTTTCTTTTCGGTATATGGATTCAATTATTAGATTCCGAAACTGCTCGTGAATCGCAAAAAATCACTTGAAAAATTACCATACTGCAAAAAAATTACTGCTGGGAATTTTGCTGGGAGAAATCGCGAAAATACCTTCGAAAAGGCCCATAACGATAATACTATTGAAAATAACTTTGATAATGTCCATAGTGATTCAATCATTGGATTTCAGAACCGCTATTAAATATCAAAAATCACCTAAAAATGACATGGGTCTATTTCAGAAAATTCCCTGGGGCTTTGCTGGGAGAAATCGCAAAAATATAGCTTCGAATATGTCCATGATAATGCAATTACAATACTCCGCAACCACTCGTGTATCGCAAAAATCTCTTGAAAAATGTCCATATTTTCAAAATTTACCTGCGGGGCTCTGCTGGGAGGCTTCCGCCCCCAGACCCCCTTTTCGCGCGTGGCAGGTGTCCAGTTGGGCGGTCATTTTATTCATGTAACCTGTGCGCCCCTCCAATACACAAATCCTAACGACGTCCCTGTTTACTATTGTATATTATCCAGATTTCAATGTTGATAAAAAAATGTAGAAGGGTTGAGGGGGGGGGGGGGGGTAAAATACATAATATGCAAATAAAATGCTCAAAAATTTATCTGGAATTTTGTTCACATCGTATCGGCTTGTTTGATGACAAAAAAAATGTGTATGCAATTAATGTTGAAATCACAAAAGTATATAAATTTCGGTCATTATAATGTGTCCATAATTAATATTTGCACCAGCTTACTTGATCATACCACTCTTCGGTGTATTCACACCTTTTTCGTGGTTCAAATACCTTGAGTGATAAGCGCCAAGGTGATAAGCTCCATGGTGATAACAGATAACTCATTATTTATAACAATGGCCACCAACAAACGGGTTATCTTTGTTTTGCGATTATAAATCAATGGCTGGTAGCTTGGCGAGAACATCCGGTTTAGAAAGTTCTGCTGGGATACCGGTATTTCACTACACTCCCAATTATCAGTGTCTTGCACGGGAAATGAACCGACGCCCATCCGACTCTGTGGTATACAGACTTCTCGAACTGAGACGGGTGGATCGTCACTATAGTGTTATACAGTTGACGCGCTAACCGTCATTCAGGCGACCAGGGTTCGATTCCCGTTCATCCTCGACCTCCCGGGCTAAGCGTTCACTGAGTCGTTAAACCGAATATTGGGATGGTTGCTCAATATTTGGCCACGACCGTCTCCTTCCCACTATTCCAACACACAACACTTTCGCTCTAATTAAGAGATAAAACAAAATGAACAAACTGCATGGTCTATAAAAAATATATAAACAATTCAGATATGTATGGAAGGGGGTATATGGGGATGTGGAATATATGGGGAAGGGGAACTATAACAAAGGATGTGATTGGTTAATATCAATAACAATTCTGATATTATACTATCTATAAAATTTTGAAAATAAGTTTCATTGAATTACGCATTCATTCGGCATTAATCGATATTATTCCTGATGAACAATACACAAACGTGAAAACTGAAAGTGTGTGATTAAAATTGATGGAAAAACAAGACGGAAGTTGAGACGAAAATGAATTAAAATCTGAATACTTGATATATAAGTTAATCATGAAGTTAATGTTATCAGCGTTGAAGAGATACTAGAACTTTTTTATTCCCAGTGGCACAATAAGGCAGGCTGAGCAATGTGGAAATATGGAATAATGCATATAAGTTCATGTTGGATGAATGTTGCAATAGAACATCGTGAGATGCACTGCACATATATCCGCGCGCGTGTTTTAATTCTATGGTTTAATGGAAGAAAATAAAACGGGTTACAATGCTGATACTAATCTACATTTTTCAAAAACTGAATTAATATATACAATCTTCAAACTTCCGCGAAGGTCAGCCAACATAATAAACAGAAATACCACAGATGTCGTATAGCCGCATGTGTCTTATTTTGGGGGTACAATTACTTCTAATGACGAGATTTAAGATAAGAGATAAAACTGCATTTTTCAAAACTGTTCTATTCTGAATTTGGTAGATTATGTGAAATAACCGAAGTTTTTACGATTATTTTGTTGGTCTAAGGCTTAGGCAAAAATCTTCTTTCGTGAATACAAGCATAGAACAAAGAAGAGTAACCCTTCTTTATTCTATGATACAAGTAAAGGATATAGGGAATAACAAACATCGCATTGCCAATTTCTCTCCGATAAAATACAACGCTGATTATAAAGTACCTACAATTTAACGCTCGTTTTACATCCATGGGGTGGTAAGATCGCCCTTGTGGTGCCCCGTCCAAACGATCCTACTTTTCATCCTTAGCCTTAATTGGGGAACAATGATGTTGTATCAAGTTTCGATGTTATTAAAAAAAAAAAAAAAAAAAAAAAAAAAAAAAAAAAAAAACATCCATAGCGTGATGATATTAATTATTAACCATCATAGGTTATGTTCCGGCAATATTCATTGATATTAAAACTACAATCTAGTTGCAGCAAACTGATTTACCATCTGCTTCATAAACTACTACCCTGATAGTGATACACAGGACAGGACATAATGCAGTGTCCGAGTACCGAACCCGGGCACCTTCATCCTCAGACTCCATAGTGAGTCTACACAGGTTCATCGATTTCAAAAGAGAAAAACAGCATGAACTAGGGAAACTTGAACTATTCGAACTTGTACTTATATCTCATATGCATTTTAATGTATTTGTCAGTAACAAAATGAAGATTATCAAACAATGTATCATTTGTATAAGAGAAAAATAAAGTATATATATACAGGCTATGTGTGTTTTCTGGAAGGAATTGTATCTTCGCATTGAAGAAAAATAATAGGACACTTTAGTACGGTCTAGCCAATACGAAATTCATTCCAATAATAAAATCGTTCTACAATATGCCCTACTCAAAAAAGTTGAACATTGGTAGCATTAAAATTAGGCTACCACTTGAAAGTTTCCAAAAAAGCATAATATATTTCGCAAAATCGACTCGGATGCGAGCAACCACGATGATAACAACTCGACTACTCAATAACAATGTATCACACAAATGCTTGTTGCACAAATAGTTTGTTATTCATCTTAGTAACTTCATGTATCTTTTTGGAAAATCTCAAATACATCCATCTTGATGTCCTCGCCATGCACCCATTCAAGTGCGTACGCACACACACACCACACACAGCGTACTTGTTCGAGATGTGAAGGTCAAATCATGCACAGTAGTCCAATAAGGAAGTGTGAGAAGGAGAAGAGCTTACTTCCTGTTGATGCGTCTGATGAATATCAAGAGAGAGTGAGACGAGACTATTAATAGCATCATCATCATAACAAAGAGAATGAGTGATTTGTCCCAACAATAGCAAGGTTACTCGAGGGTGATGTAGTGATGCCATGGTTGATACGGTATTAGCATTTACGAGCGAAAAATCGACAGCAGACGAGGGATAAAAATGGAAGGCAAATTATAATGAAACTAACCTAATTGAACAGTGATGTTGTATATGCCTTCACCCTTCGAGTCCGTTGTAGTCGATTTAGTGGATTATCAGTTTGTTGGTGATAACTTTTGAAGGGTATGAGATTTTTCAAAATTCTAATACGGAGGGAAAAGAAGAAGAGACAAACTTCTAACCTTTCGAAGAAGGAAAAATCTTCCATAACGCCCTTTTGAACAGTCATGCTGACGTTAATTGATGATAGCCTACGGCAAATGAAATAGCGGTGAACGACAGTTGGCAATTATGCTGCAGCTCGTTACATTCAAAACGTATTGATTGTGGTAAGCAACATTTTAAACTACTAGCATTTTGGGAAAAATAATGTGCCGTATGCAAACTGGAACGATGATGACTTATAGTAAATATAGGGGATCTGAACAATCGACAATTTGTAGCGATTTTCGAATATCGGATGATCTGTATATACAGGCCTACGAGATAATGATGTATCCTTTTTTGCTCAGCGACTCCACCAACATCGAAGTTACTGGGGGTACGAACGAATGTATGATACAGTAACGGATACAAATCGTCGCATTGAAGGTTGTAACGTGAAAGCTACTTCAAATTTGCTTTCGCCTCGTAGACGTTGGAAGTTGGCAGCTATAAAGATTGAGTCGTGAAAGGGAGGAAGAGAGGATGAAGGAGAGAGACAGAATAGAGATTACGAGAGGATGTGCAGCAGCCAGCGATACTCAGGGCGTTTACCTCAAACACTATATATTCATGCCACCAATTCGACAAATAGGTTCGAGCGAGTGTCTCGGTGCAAGCTACATCCTCTACGACCTGTGGTTCCAACCCTTCACCCATCACCTAATAGCGAACAGCTGTTTCAATACAAAGACATTTCGTAGAACGAGACTAACAAGCGAACCTCTTCATTGCAAGTTGGTGCATAAAGATACAACTAACAAGACCGCCATCTAATACGTCACATTTTTTGCACCGGGAGAAGGAAATCATTTCCACAAAGATTTGCAAACGATATCAATAAAAATCATTCTGCATCTCAGAGAATTTTCAAATATAACTGAGCAAGCGTAGCTACTACCTATAGTGACTCAATTGGGCACTTTTGGCATTTGGATCTTGTCAGAAGGCTTATAATTCCTAGGTCACGTTATGTTCCTTTGATGATACCAAGATGCATTGAGATTTGCGTCGGTTTAGCGGGAACCAACGCAACCCTCAATGCATCTGGCTTTTCGAGTCGTCAATTTAAATCATCAATATAGTGAGATATACCAAGTTTTTGCCCGAACTATTATAGATCGACTGATACACGTAATTAAATATACCTATATCGATTATATTATAATTTCGTTTCTTAGTAAATTAATGCTATGAATTAAACAGACTGTCACTGTTTTACTCCTTTTTCTTTCAGTTCCTCTCAAGATAGTAAATAAGTCACTTGTAGATCCTCTTCTGGACTTTGTCATTGGTTTATTGACTAAAGTTCCTACTGGAGGATACGTTGGGGTAGGACCGTTTTGTTGCGTGTGTATTAGGTCGTAATTACAGGTTGAAAGTTGAAACTGAGATTTACACTGTTGAGGGGCGGCAAAGGGTATATAGTGTATATAGTTGTACTGTTGTACAGTCTGAGAACGATTCACTTTAGTTAGACTGAAAATTGTATGTGTTTCACGAAAGCCTCCTAGAGTAAGACAGGTAAAAGTTTCAATCTAAACATATGGCTGTATATTGAGTATAGGCACGGATAATGGTATAGGTCCTAATGGTTTCGAATTAGTTACCTTATTTTGAAATGACTTTGGCTTTGGTATCATTCTACTTAATTTAAGAAATATTTCGGTTCTGTTAAATTCAATTCAATTCAATAGTTTATTTGTCCGTAAAAAATCACTATATATAAGTTAAGTGACATATAAGATTCTTATAAGATACATATATACACTTAACAGGATGTTGGACTCGTCTGATATAGTTTACAATAAGAGGGGTTCGCAGTGTAGATGCTAGTGTCATCATTTCGTTTGGTGCGGAAATAACGCATTATTTATGTAATGAAAATAAAAAATGATATATAACATTTTCAAAGTTTTCAATTTATATAATAGGCCTACATAAAAAACGGGCCTACATTCCAAACAAATTTTTCGTTAATTTTATTTTTATTTTCTGTCATTTTTCCGCTCATACCTACACACATTTCTGAATAAAACTCATCAAGCACGTGTTTCTCATACGTATAGTAAGACTAGGTAGCCTACCAGAGTTGGGTACCGGTATATAGGAACTTAACGAAAAGAACACGTTGCTTTTTCGGGAACGCGATCCTATTATTAAGCAGTAACTTCTAATGGAATCACGTTACTTCTTAACAGTAACGAGGAACTAGATTTACGTTCTTTTTAAAGTTCCTTTTGAATAGATTTTACTTCAAGAATTCACATGCAACGTGCAAAAGATCGCCTATTAGTATACTAGCAGGGGTTGGACAAAAATGTCGAATCCAGATAATGAATTCCAAGGAAATCTACATTACCCACCCGGTGACGTCACCAATATTTAGCGCCAATGAAAATGAGATTATTTTCAAGACTCATATAGGGAGATTTGTTAAACACAAGAGGCCTATCCCAAGGTATATATAATGTAGTATAGTATTATATATATATATATCTTGGGCCTATCCCACTTCAGTGTTCCATCTCGAACCTGCTAATGATCGTAATGAGATCATCTAATTACTATTTTTAAAAATCGGTGCTGTGGTAGTGTTTTGTCAATTATTGAATTGATTATGAAAAATTACTGTTTCAACATCAGGTGAGGGGGAGGAGTGGGGGGGCAACATGGAAATCTCTTGCTTTATAACATTTTAAAACTCATAAAATTTAAACAAAAAAACTCCGCTTCGGTAACTTTCAAAGGAACTAAATTTTTGGGGAACTTCCGAGTTCTTTTTTTTCTGAGGAACTGTAACGGTAACTAGTTATTTTTGGACCGAGTAACGAGAATTGGAACTATAGTTCCTTTAGTTGAAGAACTTACCCAACACTGTTTACTGCGACTAGGTGAGTTTATATTCTCAAACGTAGAGAAGAAACAGAATAAAAATAGAAAGTACCGATCAAGATGAATATGACTTTTTTTACGTAAGCGCTATTATTCGCTTCCTTAGATCGTTACGAAACGCACTTCACAGTCCCGTAAGTTTAAAACCCTTTTCAGAACTTTTTTTTATTCATTATAATTATTATTGAAACGTTATATTTCACTTTCAATATGTTGTTTTCACTACATCTACGACTTGGCTGATCAAAGTTCAACAATGGGACATTGTTATAGGTATGAATGAATTACAAGTTACTAAAAGTTGTAGCCTATAGTAGGCCTATAACACAGGAGTAGGCCTACATAAGATACATGCATCGCCTCGTCATGCTACCAGATAGATCGATTTAGCAGTTTCCAAATCTTATAACAGCTACTAATAAGTTGGGGGCTTGGTCAAGTTTTATATTAAATGTATTAATTGGATGTTATTAAATTAAAAATCATGAGAACGTAATATTTCGACGTCCAAAGATCTTCGGACGAGAACTAAAACTTCTATTCAACATTATTGTGGTAATTCGACGACTGAAAATTAATCTCCAAGATACAGTTTTTAGAATTATTGTCAATATTTTCTTAGTTTTCAGTTTCTAGTTCCTCCTATAATACCATAGAGTAATGCATTTTTGAAAACTTCACTACTCCATGATAACACTACCGAAGAATTGACTTTTTAAAACTATTATATAATTCATAGCGAAATAATGATGCTCATTAATAACATAACATTTCAACACTCCATCTAATGAAATGATACAAAATCTCGTTAGTTCATTGGATGATAACTGCCCTACATTCGACAGTCCACCATCTATTTTTATCGATCCAGCCAATTACGTGATTACTTTTTTCGTTTTGAAGTCTGTAACACTAACCACACAGGTCAAAGGGGATCGATTTTCCATACTGTTCTAATTGAGGTTGTTCCGGAACTAGGAAGTGTAAAAACATGAGAGTGTGTAGCACTGCGGAGGTCGTCCATGAGAGGCAATGGCAAGGTGCGAGAATCGCCAAGGTGCATCGTAATTACTGGAGTTGACAGCATCGTCCCAGATGTAATGAAAGGTCGAAACTCTCGAGCGTTAGCAGACAGTCAACGTTAATCTGATCAAGTACAATTGTTATATAGATAGTCAGGTGTTACTGTTGTTGGTCATAAAGTCCATTGACAGGAATGTTGAGAAAAGTCAAACTGAAAAAACTGGTCAACGAGTTAGGTATGAAACAGTAGCTAACGTGAATGACACAGGTGCAATTTCAGACATGATCGAAGATCGAAGTTTAAAATTAACTATTATACTTACTCGTCGCCGGAGATAACTTCATCTTCTGCAAATTATACGACACTTTGTCATCGTAAACAATAACCGCACTCGCGTTACTATTATAAGCATTAGCCACTTTCAACTCGAAGTTACAACTGCCTCTTTTGATCAACGCGATCCACGGCCTCGTCGGCAGTTGTCCGTCAGCCGTCGAACTCCTAAACGGCAACTGACACCCGGTATGATCTTCCACAGGCTCCGAGTCTGGTCCACCAGGAAGATTTATCGTTGTCACGTGGACAAGGATGCCAAAAGCATCGTTCTCGTTACACTCGCCATACTTGCCGACTTCCTCACTCGAAGTGTGCCATAGATTGTACGCATCCCTATAGGTAGCATTTAGGAAGGCAGATGTACATAAACCGTAAGGAGAAGTTATCCAGTTCTTCATTTTACTGTGTTCCTGACCCAAAGTGGTGGATAGAAACACAAGAAACAATACAACAACAATGGTGGTCGCCATATTGGTAGCTGTCACTTGGATGTCTTAACAATATGACCTGTCACCTAGTAAGGTCTACAAGCCTAACAGAAGCACAGCACGAACACTCACACTATATAAGGCGTAGATATAAGCCTATTAAGCATTGTGGAAGCCCCTCAGTGATTTAATTATAAAGAGCGTGCGCTATTATTAGATTTGTTGTGATGTGAAACTGAAAGCTGACGGGACGTAAAACACGACTGACTGCAATGAATGCCTCAGACTGACTGCTGTATTGGCTGGGGCTGGCTGAACAGCTGGGTTCTAGGCCACGCCCACTGATGTGACGTCACAATGCACCACGTCAATACACAGACAATGCGGCCTGGCGGGGTTTAACGGCGTAGTTTAACGACATGAAAGGGTGAAGGTTGTGATAGTATATTCGATATGAATAATTTGTTTTTTGTATTTCATTAATTGATTTAGTTTTGTTTATATTTAGTAATAATAATACCAGGTGTGTGTATAAAGTCATGCTTTGCTTTGTTGGTTGCTGGTTGTTGATATATAGAGCGGAAGGAGGCGGTCGCGGTATATATTTAATAAGTAATAATATTCGGCCAAAAGATTTCAGAGGTAGACTAATCCAACGAATACAAAATAGTTGGTTGAAATTTATACGGAAATGAATGTAGATGATGAAATTAAAGGTGTTACCACTGCTCCACACTGTCTCGGGATGTCAAAAATTTGAAACGGAGTAAAAATTGTTCACGTCAGGATGGAAAATATTAGGGGCTTCAAATCATATCCGAAATCCTTTGTAACCGTTGGTGCTTATTTATGTACTCTTACAGTCTCATAATAATTGTTTTTTTCGAAATTCAAGTTAAATTCAAATCTATACATATGTGACCACTCATTTTTTTACGTAGACTGTACTTGGAGTGTGTGTGTGTACATTATCTGCTGGTCATTGGATGAGTGAAGCGAAGACTCAATTTTACCTCACCGGTACTCGAAAGAACGAACATTGTTTTTGTTCGCGCTCCACAGGTCAAACGAAACAACAAATTTGATTGAAACTTGGAATGCAGATGCACATGTGTTGTCATCTAACTCGACGCTCTCTAGTTTTGAGGCTTTTATCAGGAAGTATAACTTTGAGAAAACCAGTTCGAATCTTTCAAAAGCTCAATAAGAATAACCCAGAGGAGAAAATTCTGATTTTTTCTTCAAATAATTTCACATATTCATGGAATTTAAACATGAGAATAATACACATTATCCCGAAGTTTTACATAAATCGTATCTGCCGTTTTATAGAAAATAATTGAAATGTAGATCTTTCAGATCAATTAAAAAGCTATTAAGAGATCAGAAGGTGTGAAACCAACTTAATCGTGAATGACTTTTAAAATGAGTAACTATAGTAGCAGTCCAGGTGCGGTGGAGCCGGGGGCTCAGGACTCAGGAGGGTCGGCTCACCCCCTAATAATCTTGTGATACAGGCCTGACCAGAGTCTATGAAGCAATTACCTTATCTACTCTGGTCCCAACTATAACAAAGAACTATAACAAACGTGCCAACTTTATCAATCTTGACTCCCCAATAATGTAAGTGCTATAAGTGGAACAGGTAGCGCGCTAAATGACCTCGCTGTCGATGCGCCTTAAAACCCTAATATTCATTCATTCAGGAAGACCGCGTGCAGTAAGAGTCCATGGAAGTCGATTTAGCGAAATATCAGTTTTTTGGTGATAACTTCTGAACGGTATGAGATATCAAAATTCTAATCCGCGAGAAACACAGATAATTATAATAGCTCCAAGATGATATAAGTTATAACTATTCAAATCATGTCGCATAACTGTCAAGTGACATGACTTTATTAGTTATAACTTATATCATCTTGGAGGTTGGAGCTATTATAATCATCTGTGTTTCTCGTATATTAGAATTTTTATATCTCATACCGTTCAAAAGTTATCACCAAAAAACTAATATTTCGCTAAATCGACTCCCATGGACACTTAACCGTTTTCAATCAATGTGATTGTCTCTAGCTTCCCATTACATTTCACATAAATAGGCCTAATGCTCATCTTACAACGCATATACTGCGTTTTTCCTAGTCATATGTTTATAGTGATTTCATTTGAATAAATCTAGTAATTTGTCAAATTCAGCCCATAGGCATACACATGGTGACTCGTTTCCCTGCATGGGCTTCTTGTATTGTTATTATTATTATTATTATTATTTATTTTTTTATATTGGGTTTTAACGACGCACTGTAATGATTACTAACATCTATTGGCGTCGGATGAATGATTACTGAGATGATGGGATGATGAGATGAAGGTTTTTATGGGTAGTGGGAAGGATAGTGGGAAGGAAGCGGTCGTGGCCTATATTGTGGGAACCATCCCGGCATTAGCCTAGACTACAAAGGGAAACCATGCGAAAAAAACCTGTAAAGATGGACGGTGGCGGGGATCGAACCGGGTCCGATATGTTCCTTCACCTCCCGGAGCTAACCACTCAGCTACTGTGCCGGTATATTGTTATTATTATTGCTGTAATATATTATGTTCTGTACGACAAATCCAAGAACAAAATTATGATGAAAATATATATTTGTGTATTTCTTCACCCAGATAACCAACTTGGTTGGGCCAGGGGGTGTCAACCTAATAGTTTGATTTAAAATTAAATGAAATAAATTCCAAACTAATTCACTAGATTCAAGATATAATTTTCATTGGGACTATGATATAAAAAATAAGTATTTTTTTGTTTCTGTCTTGTCTGTTTGTCCATGTGATTTTTTTAAATCTTAATCTTATATTTTGTCTGCCTGTAATAGTATAAGGAAATGTGATATAAAGCCAAACAATAAATACAAAATAAATGATAACCTATTAGTTGATCGCTTGCTTATAGGATTGACGTCACTTTTTGCTAGTCAAGTCTCGTCATTATTTCTTCATATTAGTCTACAAATACATTATTCCATTACGAATACAGCAATGCTATATGCTTATGTCCTATTTTAGTTGATTGCTATTATTATTATATGTTATGACTTATGTATTTGCATTTTATTATCATTAATGGTTTGTGTTATTAAAACCTGTAATAGTCTTTCATTCGGCTCGAGGTTATGTTTGTTAATTCTTGTACAAACAACAGTACAAATAAGAACACAGTATACCGTTACTTTATTTCTAGTGACATATGCCTATACTACAGGAAAGCGCAGCATGCGTTATATAAAACGCATGTAATTGGATGAGCGAAGCGAAGACTCAATTTCACCATACCCGAAAAAAAGTACTTTTTTTTTTTCGCGCTCCACGGGTCAGACGAAGATTTAAAATCAGTTGAAACTTGGCACACACAAGTATCATTATCTAATTCGATACTGTATGATTTTGAAGCGCGATCGGTTGAACCACTTCTGAGAAAACTCATTTCAAAGTTTTCAAAAATCCCATAAGAATAACCCAGAGAAAAAAATGCATGAAAAATATTTCATCCGAGAGAATTCAAATTCTCAGTAAATTTCAATCTAATAATAATACACATTTTACCGAACTTTTACTCAAATCGGATCAGCCGGTTTGATGTAAAAAAATATGTAATGTAATTTTTGTGAATCATTCAAAGCTATTAAGATACCTATTATATTCAAGCTACAGGTGTCACCACTTAATAGACCACAGCAAAAACTATCAGCGCTCCAGCTAGCGAACTAAAATCAGCCGCATTGCTTCATGGGTCCAAGGTGTGACGAATTGGCGCGAGTTCAATACTTTCAATGCCGCCAAATGGTAAGTCTATGACATGACTGGACTTATGAGGAAGAGTTTTAAGATAGGTAAAGGTAAGGCTACTAGTATTTTAATACCTTCTATTAAAATAAGGATAATATTAATAACAATAATAGGAGCCTTCATTTTCGAAGCTGAAACAGTGTTTAACAACACAAGGAGAACAACCACCATGTAAATAAATGATGTCCACATGCCTCTATCAATATAATGCTAATCAATGTTGATATTGAAGTACCAGTATGGGAATTGATAATGATTTAAACCTTTTCCAGGTGCGTGCCTCAGTTGAAGAGCCTTAGGTAGGCCTATACCATATACAAACCTGTATAGGCCCACACACAATGTAAGCAGCAATTCCATTAAATTTATTTACTCATAATTATTGTTTAGAACGAATAGGCCTAGGCCTATTAGAACTGATTTTGAATCAGAAAGTTCTTATATTATGTACTTTATTTTTAGGCTAAGCACTTCATCACTGGAGAACATTCCAGGAAACTGTCGTGACGGTCCTGGCTCCGCTACCCGTAGCCCTAGTCAAGGACTAAAAGACTTGCCCAGAGGAGGCTGGACGAAATTAACTAGGAGTTTTCCAGAAGGATATTCCGAATCAGGAATTTTGTCCTCATATTTTTTCCTTCCACTTTCATTAAAATGCTCCCCACATATTTTATGGTGATTACTTGGACACCACTTGCTATATTTTCCGTGGTCTCCTGTGCGATTTACGCGACGTATCCATTCGGCCCTAAGTGTCACATCTTTGGGAAATAGATGCCATGACACATTACGGTTGAATTTTGTGTTGTTTTTGCAGTCAGGAACACAACAAACCGTCCCATAAGACCTGTTACTTCTGGCATCACTCATACTAATTATTAAATAAATAAACTTTCGAATACCAGCCACCTAATAACACACTGTAATGGCTTTCGCGCGCTCCTGTCACACATACATTCCTCAAGTAGCAAATATACTCGCGCATGCGCAGTTAGTTTTTGCTGTGGTCTATTGTAAACGATTCAAAACAAAGCCTTCTTTATTATCATAGAAATTAATAATGAAAAATAAGGTGGCAGTGATGTAATGGTTTGGATCTCAAGGTGTATATATATATATATATATATATATATATATATATATATATACACATATATATATATATATATATATATATATATATATATATATATATATATATATATATATATATATATATATAATGACCAATTCCAAAGATAAGTTGATATGTTTCAGCTCATCCATCAACGCGGCAACACATAACGCGTTTTCCTAGTAGCATTAAACACATTGAAATACCCTTAAACACGAATTTGTTTTAATTTTAAAACCGCTAATATCCGACTTTCATAAATAACCCTTGTCGAGCATGTCCATTATTATTGTCCCTACAACATATTGATTTTTTCCGCTTAGAATATGTATATTTAATTATAGTAATTATTATGATAATATGTATATTTAAATAGATAAATTAATAATATATATTTAATTATTAGAGTGATAGGCCTAATTATAACATTACAAGCCCATCACTCATTTTTTTTCTTTTCCATATTGTATAGTTGGATGAGCGAAGCGGAGACTCAATTTTTCCATACTAAAAAAAAGTGCTTTTTTTAAATTTTATTTTTATTTTTCGCGCTCCACAGGTCAAACGAAAATTCAAAATCAGTTGAAACTTGGTATACACAAGTGTCCTTATCTAATTCGATCCTATATAGTTTTAAGGCGCAATCGGTTGAACACTTCTGAGAAAACTCATTTCAAAGTTTTCAAAAATCCCGTAAGAATAAACCAGAGGGAAAAAATCGTGAAAAATATGTCATCTGAGAGAATTCAAATTCTCAGGGAATCTCAGTATAATAATGATACACTATATTCCGAACTTTCACTCAAATCGGATCAGCCGTTTTGCTGTAAAAAAATATTTTATGTAATTTTTGTAAATCACTCAAAGCTATTAAGATACCAATTAAATCCAAGCAATAGGTGTCACCACTTAATTGTAAACGATTAAAACAAAGCCTTCTTTACTTTCATAGAAATTAATAAGGAAAAATAGGATGGAAGTGACGTAATGGTTTGGATCTCAAGGTGTACATATATGATATCCAATCCAAAGATAAGATGATATATGTTCCAGCTCATCCATCAACGCGGCAACACATAACGCGTTTGCCTGGTGATAAACTTTAAATCTGCTGTTAATGGAAAGAAGTGATCATTGCCCAAGAGACTTATTCAAAGTGGAAGATATCAACATTCGTGTGGTTTGTTTTTATTTATTGTATTTATTTATCTGTTCCTTCTGACAATAGATCCACTACATGGATATGAGTCACGTCAAAGTTATTATAAAATTACAAGACACATTCGAATATAAAACACACACATATATATATATATATATATATATATATATATATATATATATATATATATATATATATATATATATATATATATATATATATATATATATATATATATAAATAATAATAATAATAATAATAATAATAATAATGAGTATCAGACATACCTGCAATTCTATGATAAACACGACGATCGAATTTACAATAATTGTGAAAAAAGAAAATGAAAATGAATACATTATTCACTCATTCAACAAACACACACACAAACACACACCGCAATACAGAGACAAATCGACCCATAGGAGATAGTGAAAATAAATACGGTATTCAATATATGTTAAATAATATACTATTGGAATTACTCTTTCTGTAAAGCAAAATCCTCTAAAAAATTATGCACAGAATAATAACACTTTTCATGGAGGAGATTTTTTAATTCATTTTTAAAGTCACTGACACTGTTATGTCTCAAGTTTTTCAATTTGTTCGGAAGGACATTATTAAGTTAACACCCCGAATAAGTTGGGCTCTGCTTGAACAAGTTTAGTCCATGCCCCAGCAGAGTGAAGTTATTTCCAGCTCGTGTCAAATGATCGTGTGTCATGTTACTCTCAGTAAATGTCCGGATATATATCACAGAAACGGTCAAAATGTGTTCCGGACTCTCGGAAACTGAAAGACTTTTATCTACGGCGGGAAATTATGGTCACAGACAGCGCAGTCCTGCTGTTGAAGTTCATTGGTTTTAAATAATCAAAATGGGGTGATAAGATCGCCCTTGTGGTGCCCCGTTCAAACGACCCTATCTTTCAACGATAGCCTTTATTGGGGAACAATGATTTTGTATCAAGTTTCGATGTTATTTGAAAAAAAAAAAATAATATCTATCCCTTTTTTGTTATTTTTATTCGTAAGTTCAAAATTTCGTCAATAAGTTTTCCAAAATATACCTGACTGGACCTACCTGTTACTCGAAACTTCATAGGTCTAAGAATAGGAAGAATAGACCTAATGAGAGTCCCATGGGAGTCAATTTTGCGAAATATCATTTTTTTGGTGATCATTTTCGAACAGTATGGATATCAAAATTATATCACGATAGAAACACATATGTTTAATACCTTTTACAGAGACGAGTGGTCGAGTGACTAGCACACTGAACCGTTATTCACGAGACCGGGCTTCGATTCCCGCCATGATCGACCATTCTGACAGGGGGTTTTCGTGGTTACCCTCCATATTGGGATGGTTCCTCAACAACAGTCCACGACCAACTTTCCAACTGTCCAATGAACACCTGATAAAAGAACCTTTCATCTCATCATCCCACCATCTCATATATCATTCATCGACGCCAATAGATCTTGGTACAGTGCATCGTTAAGCCAAATACAAATAAAAAATAACACCTTCGACTTGGTATAAAATATAACTACCGGCACAGGTAGCTGAGTGGTTAACGCACTTGCTCCATGTGACCCGGGAGGTAGTGGGTATGTCGGGCCCTGTTCGATCCCCGCTACCGTCCATCTCTACATGGGTTTATCATGGTTTCTCTGTGTAGTTTAGGGCCTAGGCTAATGCCGGGATGGTTCCCACAATATAGGCCACGACCGCTTCCTTTCCACTATCCTTCTCATTATCCATAAGACCTTCATCTCATCATCCCATCATCTCATTAATCATTCATCCGACGCCAATATATCTTAGTCATCATTACAGTGCGTCGTTAAAACCCAATATAAAGAAGAAAAAAAAGATACAACTATTTAATAACTCACATCGCATAATTGTCAAACGTTTACTGCTAGAAAAAATACATTTATAACTGTGTACTCGAACGTCTCCTTCCCTTCCAACAGTAAGTCTATATTCACTTTCCTCTACAAACTGAAATAAAGTTATCCATCTAATCCGTGATGTGCTTGAACTCAAAGGAGTGCGATACTTGGTTGCGTGACGCTTATAGGCCTATATACAAGAATTACATAGGCCTAATGGAGCTGTGGAAGAAGTACATTTTTAATAATGAAAACGACATATTTGTTGTTTTTAAGATTAGCGAGGAGGTATAGGAAGATGGAAAGTTTGTATTTATTATTTATTCATATTGCGTTCAACGACGCACTCTACTGATAACTACGATCTATTGGCGTCGGTGAATAATATATGAGATAATGAGATGAGAGGCTATTTTTTATTGTCAGGCTACCTTAGCAACTAGACAAGCTGGGGGACAAACAAAATGATTCTGAAGTCGTGATGGAGAACATAATTGACCACTAGTGATAGGCGTGGCTAATCGCCAAAGCCACCTGGATCTATACTTCATGGGGGAATTTAGAGATACTCTGATAGATCAATGTGAAATTTCCGACATAACAAAGCCCATTTGATTGGATGTTCTGTTTTGTGACGTTTATGGGCGGGTCAATCACTAGTCGTCAATTTGGAGGAGATTTTTTTCCACTAATTACACCAATGTGTTAGATCACTTGAAAAATTCATATATAAAAACAGTGCAGTATTTTTTACTGGAAGCCTAGACTCTGTTACACTCCGTCTGCTAATTTTAGTCTACCTATTAACAATTTATGTAACTACCATGTTTTATTTTATTTCTTGGTCAAACAGACCTTGAGTTTATTAGAAGAAAGCTCTTGAACATGTTGGGTCGACACAGCCGCTCGTTAGTGTAGAGGTGAGGACGACGTTCGATCGGGTGTAAACAAAGTATATTTGTTATTTTTAATTCGACACAGTCTGATAATAACTACCCCTCAAATCACGAGTACGGGGTTATTTTCGATAGAACATCTCTGCGGAATGTGATAAGTTTATTCACTTAATTGGTTTAAAATAGAGAGCAAATAAAGAGAACTATCTAATGAAAGTCTCAGTTGACAATGTGATTGAATTCAGATTTATATTATTCATTATTCATTTATTCATTTTTATTGTTAATTGAGGCTTACATTATTCATTAGTTATAATTATCACTTTGCTGATTATACTGTAAAGTGGTTATTTACATCCATTTTGAACACGGCATCCGCATACCTGTTGGTTTAGGTTGGGATTGAGTGGTTAAAAGTGTTAGATTGGGTTTTTTCGCCGACCCACCATTGCGATATCGTAGTGCAAAGAGTTAATCCCAAAATGAAAGCGTATCATTTATAGTGCGGGTTATTGGACATGCAGACACTCTCCCATTCTCGCCTCCCAAATCATGTCCCAAAACCCCTTCCTGGTACTCACACTGTGATATCTGTGCGCAGAGTATTTGAGTGTCTTTAATCCTGTTCGTGTTCTCGCGTCGACCGATTTGGCGTTTGTCCCATGGCAATCTGCTTGGGCTATCTTGCAACCCGAAGTAAAAGCACCCATCTGCATCGTTGCCGTTAGCATTACGCCACTTGTAGCCAAGGACACATACGTACAAACAAACGAACCGAGGGACAATTTTATAATAGGATAGGGTATCCAAATCAGCTGTGCTGTGCATGAATGTGGCAGAGGGAGAGGGTATATTAAAGTTTTAGTTTTCAAGATGACCGAATTTTAAATTTAAATTTATTTTCATTTTTATATCATTTTAAATTACAATTTATTGCAGTTTAATTGTTTTGTTATTTTTATAATTGATTAGTTTATGCTTGTTTAGCGAGAAGTTAAGAAATAAGGTGAATTATTGTTGAAAAAGTGAACGATAATAGGCCTAGTGCCCTCTGGGCATAGACGAAAGATATATTACAGAGACAGTTCATTCTTATGGCTAAACCATAATGAATCCCCGTGCATACCTCTATTCCCCTCGCCTTCGTCTGCCATTAGTACCTATGCTTGCCACTAGCCCACTAAAGGAGAGGCCCTAATGACTGCAGGCCAGCTGCACAATCTATTATCCTTTTAGCGATTTCGAACGAAGTGCATTGATACAGCTGTTATTGGCATACTACTGCTGTTACCGGTGAGAGGATTAAAATAGAGTGATGATGGAGTAGTGGGGGTAAAATGGGTGCCAGTTTTATTTCATTATTACGTGACATGTCTTGGTCGTATATCTTTCGTCTACGCGCTGGGTTAGAACCAAGATGCATTGAGGGTTGCGTTTGCCCGTTGGAGATAGTGTCCTCACTTCCTATCCCTCCCATGTTGAAAATATGTTCCAATTCACGGGCTACGTTTATAGTACGGTACTGTTGACCGTGAGTAGATAAGTGGTGATAAAAGGAAATATAACGTTACGTTCAAGGCCGGCTCACTGTCATCAAGTTTGCTAGCCTATCAGCCGTTTCTACAAAAGAACACCAGATAGAGCAGCGATCCATATTACACAGAAAAGTACTCATAAAATGGAACGTGTTTTCAAATTAGTGAAGTCACCATCTCCCGGGGGCAAACCAACGCAACCCTCAATGCATCTTAGTTAGAACTTACAACATACCCAGGCCTGGTTGCAAATAGTCCTTGCATTGGGTCGTAGTTTTCATTTAGCATACTGACACACTTCTAATCTCTTCCGTATTTGTCTACCCCCGTAATTACTTCCGTGCCTCGCTTTAGTCCTAATTATACACTACATAAACTTAATTAGGTCTGAAATACGTCACAGGTTATGCGAGCACTGGAAATAACCAGGCAACGAAGTGGCTTTATTTATCGGACATGGTATGGTTTTACGTTAGTTTTCGGTCAATTTACATTAGTTTAGGGTAGGTTTGTTAGGTTAGGTTGTCAGCGGGTCGACTCGTGTTAATGTAGATTGCACGCAATAACAACGACAAGAAGTACATACATCCGCAAGGGATGACAGTCCAAGGATCCGAGGCTGCTTTAATTGTGTATCCACGAACGATGAAGTTTCCGATCGACCGTCTTCCCTAGGTCCATAAAGTTGTGGCCCCTCCAATTGGAAACCGAGATTCAAATTTTTGGTACAATTAGTGCTGAATTAGTGCTGATTAGTGCCGTTGACTTAGTAATTAGTGCCTGCTTCCAGTGGCAGATAAATAGAAAAAACTGTGGTGGCCACAACTTTACGCTGGGCCCTCCATGAAACGAATCTTGATCAAAATTGAAACCCAATTAGTGCCGAATTAGTGCTGATTAGTGCTGTTGACCCCGTAATTAGTGCTGCCTTTTTTCTAGAATTTTCGGGGGAAATGCCGTAGGGGCCATGGCCCCCCAGCAACCGATCGAAGTCGAATTGCACACATAGTTGCTGAATTAGTGCTGGTTAGTGTCGTTTACCCCGTAATTGATGCTGCATTTTTTCGGGGAAAATGCCGTGGGGGGTCATGGCCCCCAGCAACCGATCGAAGTCAAATTCCACACATAGTTAGTGCTGAATTAGTGCTGATTAGTGCCGTTTACCCCATAATGAGTGCTGCATTTTTTCGAGAATTCTTTGGGAAAATGCCGTAGGGGCCGGGCCATGGCCCTCCAGCAACCGATCAAAGTCGAATTGCACACATAGTTAGTGCTGAATTAGAACTGATTAGTGCCGTTCACCCCGTGATCAGTGCTGTATTTTTTCAAGAATTTTTTGGGAAAATGCCGTGGGGGACCATGACCCCCCAGCAACCGATCAAAGCCAAATTGCACAGATATTTAGTGCTGAATTAGTGCTGATTAGTGCCGTTGACCCCGTAATTAGTGCTGCATTTTTCGAGAATTTTTGGGAAATATGCCGTGGAGGGCCATGGCCCCCCAGCAACCGATCGGAGTAAAATTACACACATAGTTAGTGTTGAATTAGTGCTGATTAGTGCCGTTGAGGCGTTGACCCCGTAATGAGCGCTGAATTTTTTTGGATGTTATTGAGAAAACTGCCGTGGGGGGCATAATTCCATAAGGACGGAAGAAATTCTCCAAAATCAATTAACATTGCTCTAATGGGACTAAAACATGGATCCTGTTTCTGACCCATATCTTCCGGGCTTTCGACGGGAATTTTTGTGTGAATCATTTGTAGATGAAACACAGTCCGATAAATTTGAATATGGACAAGGCATCATGCTAAAAAATTCTGTTCGACCGCTACGTCACCGTGAAAAACCTCCTTCCGGCCGCCTCGACCGACTCATTTCCGGCGATGTAGCGGTCGATGGGAATTTTTTAGCGTCATGCAATGTCCATATTCGGATTTCTCGCATTTTTTTCCATTTGAAAAAAATTCCTCCAAAAAATTCCGATCCGAAGTCTAGAAGGTATGAGCGAAAAACGGGACCTATGTTTTAGTCCCATGAGAGCAATGTTAAATGACTTGGAAGAAATTCTTCCAATCAATTATCTATTCAACCTCTATACTTATGGTTGTAGTAATATACACGCATTGATGTCAATCTTCTTATCAGTACCACTCAGCAGTGGCCACCTGTCACTTTTGTGAATGAATGGTGTTTTTGATGCCTTGATAATAGTGAAAGAGAGAAACAGATAAACCTGTGTCCCTTTTTGAGAGTGTGAGAGAGAGAAATAGAGAGAGAGAGAGACAGAGAGAGAGAGAGAGAGAGAGAGAGAGAGAGAGAGAGAGAGAGAGAGAGAGAGAGAGAGAGAGAGAGAAAGTGTGTGTGTCAACCTAACTCACTTGCAGTTGACAGCAGCTGTGCTCTTTACATCTTGCCTATCGGCTTGATTGCAGACGTTCGGGGGCCAAGTTGGTATCGGAAAACCAATCACCGTATTAACTTACAGTTTTCGGTTAGATGATCACTAGTATTCAATACGTGCGTGTAGTATGTTTTCAACCCTTTCAAAATAATTGTCAACAATCAACATGTTTCTACCTGTTTTTCATTGTTTTTACGATTTTTTCAGAGTAACATAATATAGAATTATGATTTTTACTGAACGTAGAGGCACAGCTATACTCACTGTTGTTTTATTGCAAAAATAATTAGACTGATTGGTGCTACCGTTTATCCACCACGTGTTGGGAGCTAAAGGCCTGTATTGACGCTTTTTACGTCCCCAGGTTTTCCGTTTTACTGTAGGTTTTATACTCATGGGATGTGAGATGTAAAGTAGCCTCTTTAAGTGTATAACCTTGACCTTGGTGTGACGCATCACTAGTGGACCCCTGGCTGCCAATGTTGAGGATGGGGGAAAAAAGCCCATCCAGAATTGTATCTAATAAAATACTTAGCATAATTGTGATCATTTTTGTGCACATTTTTTTCTGGAATTCGAATAAATCAATCTGAACAAAAACGCCTTATAAGTTCGCGATTCTCGTAATTTATTGGGGTTTTTTTAGGTTAAGACCGGTCCTACCCGGTCTTTAGAAACGAAACGGGTACTCGGTCTTCAAAACTCAGGACCAATGACTTCATGACCGATCACCATGTGACAACTGTCAGATGTGGGAAGCGACATCATCACAGAAGTAAAAACACAATAACAATAATAATAATGATACACGTCACGTCATTGAACTGACGTCTAGTACTTGTGCTTGGTACTGGCATCGAACCCTGGACTTGTATAGTTATGTCCTTCAGAGGATGCGTTAACCTGACGGTGCTGTCACAAATTGTGTGAGTCAAGTTAGCATGTCATGTAAGCGTGACATGAGTGAGAAGCATGATTTCATGAGTGCCGGAATACAACAAACTGAACAAATATTTTTTTATTTTTATTTTTTATTGGGTTTTAACGACGCACTGTAATGATTACTAAGATCTATTGGCGTCGGATGAATGATTAATGAGATGATGGGATGATGAGATGAAGGTTTTTTTTATGGGTAGTGGGAAGGATAGTGGGAAGGAAGCGGTCGTGGACTATATTGTAGGAACCATCCCGGCATTAGCCTAGACTACAGAGGGAAACCACGATAAACCCCTGTAAAGATGGACGGTGGCGGGGATCGAACCGGGTCCGATATGTCCCTTCACCTCCCGGATCACGAAGCAAGTGAGCTAACCACTCAGCTACTGTGCCGGTGAACAAATCTCCTTTAGTTGTGTTGAAGTTATTTGAGGTTAGATAAGACCTAAGTTATAATCTGTAGTCTTCATTCAGGGATTGTTTTATCTCCATAGATATAAAGATATGATATAGAATACATATATTTTTTGTTATGAATTCATTCAAATATATATATATATATATATATATATATATATATATATATATATATATATGTATATATATATATATATATATATATACATATATATATATATATATATATATATATATATATATATATATATATATATATATATATATATATATATATATATATATATATATGGATATATAGATAGATATATATATATAAATATATATATATATATATATATATATATATATATATATATATATATATATATATATATATATATATATATATATATATATATATATATATATATATATATATATATATATGGATGTTCAGCTTATTTTCCTCAAAAGTTGGCCTACCTTTCTTGTACTCTTATTCCAGCAACGAAAACATTTTACATCAAAATGTCCAACCAAACCAGTTGGAACATTAAATAAGTGTTCAAATTGTGCCAATTGAAATATAAAATATTTTAGAAATACATCACATTACCGGCTGTGCTGTATATGTGTTGTCTGTTTTTCCCTCTTTCTCAATAATATTTTAGTACGATTTCCATTGTTCGCCGGATGTTGCATCATCATCATAACGTGTTTGATAAATGAACTAATCTCGACAATAAATAAGTTCTGTTGATTTATCATAGTTATGAAAATAATTATTAGGACACTCATTGTTGGATAATATTGCAATTATTCATGGATGTGCTATCATTCGTTCATTTAATATATTCGTATTTGATGATGCTTTTCGATACAAAATGCATTTGATGTTGCTTTTGAGTTGCTTTTATGGAAGTATTTTGGAATACTCACAATTTCAATCATTAATCTCGTCGTTAGGGTAGGGGCTGTCCATAAATGACGCCCACAATTCGGCGGGAGGGGGAGGTAATCAATTAAACAATATTGACAAGGATGGACAGAGTGCTGGTGGGGGGAGACGTTCACATTTACACGAGGCCTATAAATATATATTTTAATTTCTTTCAATTTCCAGGCAAATCAGTTGGCGCCACACAATTTTTATGAGATTATATTCTAATGCGGAATTTAGGTGGCTGTGAGTGGGAGTGTCTCAACTGATACGATTCTCAACTGGTACGATTCTCAACTGAATGATACGATTCTCAACTGACACCATTCTCCACTCGCATTTATCTCAACTGGTACGATTCTCAAGTGGTATACGATTCTCAACTGACATCTTCATTCACTCGCATTTGTCTCAACTGATACGATTCTCAACTGGTACGATTCTCAACTGAATGATACGATTCTCAACTGACACCATTCTCCACTCGCATTTATCTCAACTGGTACGATTCTCAAGTGGTATACGATTCTCAACTGACATCTTCATTCACTCGCATTTGTCTCAACTGATACGATTCTAAACTGATATATACGATTCTCAACTTATAACATTCTCAACTAGTACGATTGTCATCTCGGAACATTTTAGGCTCATGCTATTTCAACGTCGTTTCAACTACTATACGATTCTTAACTGGTACGATTCTCATTTCGCATCTTCTCAGGCACATGCTATTTCAACTTCGTCTCAATTGGAACGATTCTCAACTGGTACAATTCTCATCCCACAACATTTTAGGCTCATGCTATTTCTCATCTCGCAGCACTTTAGGCGCATGCTATACATACTATTTCAACATTGTCTCAGCTGGTACGATTCTCAACTCGCAACATTTTAGTCTATTCATGACTTTTAAATGAATGTTGCGAGTTAAAAATTGAACCCATTGAGAAGTAGCCGCTGTGAATAGTTTTCATCTTTGTGATTGAACTTCTTCGCCCTTTGTCTGAACTATGAGCTTTGAGTTTTAGTTATGTCAAGCTTCTTGCATTGGATCTCGCTCATATAAATTGCAATTCAGTTCAGAGAGAGGATGATGATGCAATCCCATTAGTGGGCGAGATATCAGAGTAGTCTAGGAATCCAGGGACCAGTGACTCATGCAGTAACATGTTATTAAATATTGATCATCAATTTGTATCACCAATTAATCAACAATTTTATTTTGAAAAATGTGCAATTACTAAAAAATTAAGGAAAAAATATTTCAATATCTCAATAATACAATATCACTGATGACCCAGTTTTTCCAAATTTGCATAAATAATTTCAAGGAAGGCGGGTGGTAAGTATCGACTGAATTGGGACATCATTAAAGGGGTATTTCTCAATTGCAGAGTCGGGCTAAATCGAGGTGTAAACAAAACAATTAGGCCTTGAGTGTATTTAGTGTACGCCTGATTTCAGATTCCAAGAGATTTCAGGGAGATTTCACAGGATTTCAAGAACATTTCAAGGGATTTCAAGAAGATTTCAAGAAGATTTCAAGAAGATTTCAAGGGATTTGGGGAAAATTTCATGATAAGTGCACACCAGATTTCAGGAGTTGATAACCCCTCGGGCTAAATCATCGCGATATTGATGGAATCCAAATGGTGATTAACAACCCAAGGGGGCTATCCATAAAAATGATGTCACACAATTCTAGGGTATATCACACCGTTCCACTCCCACCTCTCTTGTTCGAGAAGGTCAGAGATATTATATAATCTCCCCTGACGTATAATTTTCGGAGATATTTTTCAGGCAATATTAATTGTTTAGGGATATTTGAAGATAACAGATATTCAGAGTTTTGTTTGCTTTGTTTATAAAACGTCATCATTTTCATACAAACTCTCAGTTCACGAAGTAACCGTTATAAATCTATTTTAAGAAGTTTAAATTTAGATCATTTGCCTCTATTTAAACATTTCGATGCTACCAACCTGATATTTCTTTTCCTGAAATTGGCAGCGCTGCCTCAGGTAACTGTAACTAAATTTATTGTGATGGCGGCTTGCTGACTGAATTTTGTTCTGCATTGCTGTTTTATAACCCTTATCAATCAAATATTGTACTTTTTGGCTTCGCTTTACATCTCTTGTGATTATTGTGAACATTAAATGCTTTAAAAAAACAAGATGGATTGATATATAGTAGCATTACGCTATGATAAGTTGTAACTGTCAAAGTCCATTCTAGGCCTAGGCTAGCCCAAGGTAAGGTAAGGTAAGAGGCCTGTAGTAGGCCTAATATTGAATATTAGCATGCATTTTGTATGAGCCGTGCGTGTTGAATAAGTGTAAATATTTTATAAGTCAAGTGGTATCCATTCTCTACAGGTTTTGCTGAAAGCTGTAACAGATAATTCAAGAATGGAGTCTCTAACAACTAATAACTCGGTTTGCAATAAGGCGGCCGTTTTTTTCTTGATCAGTTTTCGTCAGCTTTGCCTGTTTGTTGTGGCATTGCCATTGGGGGCACTGCTCATCTGTTTTGTTACCGCGTACATCTTCCAGTTGGACGATATACATGAAACACATTGTCGCGTAAGTTGGTAGAAATATTTGTTTCTTGGCAAGTATCCAAGTGCTCAGTCAATCTGGAGTTGTATCAGTAGGCCTACTGGCATAGATAAAGTAGTCTCTAGATAGGCAACGTCATATGACGGAGTCTATGACCATCAACAATCACCAATTTGGCTGGTCACAGCTCTCCTAGCAGCATTCACCGGCAACAGTGCTCTAGGAGATGACATTTTCTTGGTGTTAACAACGCTCCTAGCAGGATTACCAGGCTTAACACTTCCACGTTCTGTAGACTGTTTAACCAGGGCTGTGCCACTTTATTCCCTAAGGATATTTATCTAATTGATGGTACTGAAATGTCATTAAATCTGGTATCGAGCAGTGTAAGCGAAATAATAAAATAAGTTGATAAGATTGACCGAAGGATAGACGGAATTTGTTCATTTGAGTCATTTTTTTGTATGCTTGTAAGTGTTCTTATATATATATTTTTGGTCACTGCATTTGTCATACCGATAGTGATTTGTTCTTTCCAGGTATACAACATTATCCCTTCAATCAGCGCCATCACAGGTATCAGTCCCCAGCGCTACTTGTGGCGCATCTGTATAGCTCTTCACATCGGACCCCGTCTTATAATAGCAGCTGTTTACCGATCGTATTACCGTTCGGTTTTATGGAAGCTGCCGTCAGGTCAAGAAGATGGGCCAGCTAATCGACTGCTGAGTATCTGCTTCTGGCTAAATATACTCGAGATATCGGCTCTGTGTGGTGTTACATACATCTCTAATAGGGACAACTATCGTAAGTGATGTTGGTAAATAAACTGTTGTAGGTCTAGTGGATTTCTTTTAGTATTGTCAAAACATGGTAATTGCAATTCTCTTAGACTATATAGGGCTACAATATTTTTCAAGCTTACTTCAAGTTTTTGTAGCCTCGTGAATTTTCTCACTGTGTTGATTAGCCCCGGTAAATACCAGGTTGTATTTATTTGAGAATTGCATATTACTACCAACGCTGGGATTCTCCATCTTGATGTCGATTACCGAGTCGTTATCTATTTGTCGATGTCAAAAATATATAAAATGGTAGGAAATATATTTTTTTAGAACATCTCTATTGTTTTCGAGATGTTCATCCACGACCATACTTGATAGCTACTTGAATGAAATCTACATAATCGTAATAAATCCTTCAATCCTTTATGATATTCCGAAACGAAAAAAGCGTGTATAGTAGGCCTAAGCCTATGGTGAGACGGACGAGCGCCGTCAACGTCTAGACCTAGTACAACCGCCACAAATATTATTCAATAGATCTTCTATTTGAGTAAGTATAGGCCTAGTCTAAATTCTAAATGTACCTTTGATAGTTCAGTGAACCAATTTTAACTCTTGATAAATCGTTGATTTATCATGGATAAATGGTAGGCCCCATGTTATGACAGCTGGAACTAGGGATAGGCCCATGTTCGCAACATCAATTCAGTCCAATATTTAACGAGTCTAGGCCCTACCCTATATTTGGCAATTATACATAAGATCAGGCCTGCAGTTCAACTAGACCTTAGGCAACGTAGGCCTAGTGTATTATAAAGTATATTCCTTGACAAATGTTCCAAGCCTAAGCATAGGCCTACCAAGTACCGAGAGATAAAATCGTAGGTCCTAGTCAGCTTCATGCATACGGGAAAAGAAACACTGATCATGTAAGCCCTTGCCCCATTCAATAACGTCTATAATTTCTGCTGAAAACTTCACAAACGGATCTCGAGAAAGCTAGGCCTATAGTAGTAAGCCCTAAGCTCATGCATGATGTGACAGCCGCACAAGCTCCGTCCAAGTCTAGTTCAACAACCATAAAGTATGAACCAATTGGTTCACTACATGTGAAAGTATGGGCCTAGTCCTTCTAAAGTGATAGATGATAATTCAGTTAACTAATTTCAACTCCCACGTTGGGTGAATTGTCAAATTATGATGGCAAAATTATATGTTTTGAAATAAGGGCTAGTCTTCTGTTCACAACATTAACTCAGTGCAAAGATTTCACGAGTCTAGGCGTAAGACTCATCTCCATCTGTATTTGGCAGCTAGTTATGATTAAGAATAAGCAATTTCCACTAGGCCGTAGCAATAGTTCAATTCTAAGCATTCCAAAACAGTAAATCGTAGTCAGCCTTAAGGCCCGTTTTCATGGCTCGCGGAAGGCGTTTTTTTTCGTGGCCAATCAGAATGGGTGAAAACCGGCACAGGTAGCCGAGTGGTTAACACACTTGCTCCATGTGACTCGGGAGGTAGTGGGCATGTCGGACCCGGTTCGATCCCTGCTACCGTCCATCTTTACAGGGGTTTTTCGTGGTTTCCCTCTGTAGTCTAGGCTAAAAATGCCGGGATGGTTCCCACAATATAGTCCACGACCGCTTCCTTCCCTCTATCCTTCCCATTATCCATAAAAAAAACTTCATCTCATCATCCCATCATCTCATTAATCATCCATCCGACGCCAATAGATCTTAGTCATCATTACAGTGCGTCGTTAAAACCCAATATAAAAAAAATTTAAAAAATAAAAGAATGGGTGAAATTCCTACCGCTTGCACTTGTTTCTCTCTGGCACCATTTGACATAGAATTAATTCAACTTTGGAAAAAATGCCGCGGATGAATGCTATCACTCATACAAGTGGTAGGGTTATGTTGGAATATTACTTCTAAAATATTACTTCTCAAATATGCACCATGATTGTTTTTGCGTGCCACATAATACAATACTAAAAATCACTTGACCGCCTGACTTGAACAAGAATTATATAGGCGTATTTAAATAAATAAGTAAAATCGCGAAGTAGATGCGAAAAAACGCGACTATGTGAACAGCGCAGGCAGCAGGCGTTTTTAACTGCCTGCCGCAAGCCATGAAAACGGCCCTTTATGCATATTACTCAAATATTAGAGAGAAAAACACTGTGTCTTGCTCATTACAATTACTGTGTAGGCTATTGTAAGGCGCCTGAATCCATGAGAACTTCTACCATAAACGTCAAAATCTCGTATTCTTATTGACCGAGAACTCACGTGATATAGGACAGTCATTGATGGGAGATACAAAGTAGTTCGAAAATCTCAACTTTGCCTCTTGAGGCATATCCAGTCGACATCGCGAACAATCGAGATCGCTTTTTGTTATATAATCGCTACTTGTCGATGTCTGAGATACCGATCGTTCACTTTGTCGCATCGATATCGACTTAGTTGTCGATCAAGATAGAGAATCCCAATGCTATTAATAAGACCTTATCACTTAGACAGCCAAGTTTATTTTGAAACAATGGAATGTTTGTAAAATCTAAGGAGGTCTATTTTTGGAGACATGGACGAAGGTTTACAGAGAATATGCCGTTGCGAGCTAATGCAAGTTTTCCAGTTTGTTGATTGTGTGATCAGCTATTTTCTCAATCACAGACCTCAAAGTTCATGCTCTCTCTCTCTCTCTCTCTCTCTCTCTCTTTCTCTCTCCAAGTAGGCCCTATGTATCTGTCTAGCTATTTATCTGCATCTCTTATATGCACATACACCATGTCTCTTGTCTACTTTTGTTGAAAAAATGTGAACGTGGATAGTTCATAGTGTTTCTTGTTGTGATTTCACAGCTGTGATATGTGTTTGTGAGAGAGAGAATAATAAAGAAAAGTAACCCGACCAGCTTATTGCTAACTGGAGCAGTTTAAACGCCCATGACGATTCTTTATGAAGGTCAGTTTATTAGCCTGCCAGCTGATATTGACTTTATAGACGTATTCGTCAAAAAGTTCAACGAGACTCAAATCAACGTTTCTTTAGAATTCCTGACTCTCCATTTGTCAATATTCAACCATCAACCAGTAGGCCCCTAGAAAATAATATAAAACGAATAAATCTCATATTGGAGACTGTTTTTGAAGACATATATTTTTGACAGCTCTGCATGAGAAGATCTTCATTGTGTTCATGATCGCATCTCTCAGCTACATGCTAGCGACGATCAAAGTATTCAAACGATTACACCCCGACATGACCGAGCCTGAGTGCAAGTCGTACGCTATGAAAAAGTTTTTGTTCATAACGTCGTGCTTCAGCACTGTCGGATTGTTGGTCTTCTTTCTCAAGCATCGGCTGCTCTGTCACGATATGGGTGAGTCACGTGCATGTTTGTTTATGTTGGCATGGAAATCTGGTGTAGTCCATCGTAGATATGAAACTCACAATTCATTTTTGAAATGTGTTTATTGATCCAAATTAACGAACAGTGACGAGTTCCATTAGCTCGTGCTTTATCAGCCATGCTTGTTTTTTTATTCAATGTATTTCACCTACTAACTAAAACCCATTCTGATTCCATCAGCCATGGGGCCGGTTTGTATACTGAAGTTGAGTCGGGATGTTTTGTAAATTGGTCTACTTGTGTTCGCCACTTGATTTTATCTTAAGGTAATGTAATTAACTGATGCTGAACACAAACAGTAATCATTCATCATCAATGATGATTCATCAATCATTCTCTCAGAAAACTTTTCACGCCTTAATTGTCCAACAACCCAAACCCAATTCTTCCATTTTTTTTTTTCTTGTGGATTATTCATAGCAACAATAACTTTTAGCGAGGTAGTTTTTGTTTTTTTGTAGAAGGACGAGATTCAGCCAAATCCCGTGACTTAGGTGCTCTATATTAAGCCTGACACCGTGACTATTTAATATAGGTCTAATTGTATTTTATTTGGTGCACCTGAATCGATGGCTGTCCGCTTGTGATTTCAACACTGTTTTTATGTTGTGTAGTGATTGGTTTGATGATTTTTATTTGTAGTCGAGTCGTTACTGACTGTGAGTATCAGCTTTACGCAGATACGTGCAGGCCAGCTATTATTTTATATAGGCCCTAATGCTATGGATGGTATTTTATTTAATAAAAATATTATAAAAACTAAATTATTGTATGTTTTTTTAATTCTTCAGAACTGACCTTTCACCATTCTCAATATTTTTGAATGGGTAAACAGAAATTACGGTACCAGTGTGCTAGTGGTAGCTGAGTTATTAGGCCAACGATTTTACGCAATACGTGTTTCTTTGCGAATATTGGCAATAAATATAGATTTTGTTGAAAGTTTTCAAACTTTCCAAGTACTTAGGTGAGATTAAATTCTGTGATTTAGATTCATGAAATTAGAATTTCAGAATTTATGATTTAGACATTTATGTTACATAAGCATGGTATTTCCTCTGAATTATGAAATAAGTGAAGTTCAAAGCCTTTTAAAACCAAAAATTGAAAGAGTTTTCATGTTGAATGCTTTTTGTTGAGAATTTCTTTTTTTTTTTAATTTTATATTGCGTTTAATGACGCACTATAATGATAAGTGAGATCTATTGGCGTTGAATAAATGATTAATGAGATGATGGAATGAGGGTTTCTTAGGTATTTGGAAGGATTGTGTGAAGGAAGCGTTCGTGGTCTATATTGTAGGAACCATCCCAGTACTAGCCTAGACTATAGAAGGAAACCACGAAAAACCCTCATGGAAATGCAATGTATCCAAATTATTATTTTTCTTTTGGTTGTTTTTGATCATTCATCATAGTTAATAATATTGATACCGGTACTTAAAATGAAATTTTATTTTACATTAATATTTTCATTTGGGTTCCCTAGGAGTTGGAACCCATTCCTTTAGCATATAAGAATTAACACTACAATAGCCTACAATATGTCAGTTATATTAGGGTTGTCATTCGGTCAAGAATTTGTTAACGATACCGAATTTGCCATATCAATATCGATGGCTATCCAAAAATGAATGAGTTCTGTTCAATATTAAATCAGAATGATGATATTGAATATCGATCGGAATTCTCAACCTGCTATGATTATTTTCTGATGCGTAGTGAGGATTTTCCTTTGTTTTGACACACACACACACTCCAAGTGCTACCAAACGACTGACGATCTGACCTGGCTAGCACGTGCATAGATTGGACACTAAGATGATTCGTTAGGGGATCAACAGTCAACTGTTTATTCATTCAATATGGAAATAATCGAAATCACGATATTGAATATCGATCGGAAATATTGTCGAACGGCAACTCTAGTTTATATGGAAATGTCAGTTTCTGTATTATTAGCACCAATAAACTGTATTGAATGAATGCATGTACTCTTTAAGTACAGATTTGTTTTCTCTGTAGTATTTCCTTGTAGTTCCGTCACATTGCAAGCTGTTTGATTTGACAGAGTAGTAAGCATGCCAAGATATGTAAACATGGCTATAAATAACCTGTAATTGAGATTCACTTCTTCATTCAAGTCTGGCTTACCTCTTTCAATGTTTGGATTGTTCTATTAACAAACATTAGGAGACATGTTGATGTATTATTGGCAGTTACAGTATTGCAATTGCCACTTTTGCAGGGGCGCCTGTAGAGTGAATACTGGAATAAAGATACTACTAAGAGTGAACTTGGCTTGGCGTGTTTTCTTGGAAATGGTGACCTATTAGAGGAAAGAATCATAACCTAACCCTAAAACCTTGACAAAAGCTCCTCTGAGCTCTAACCAATTTCCCGAAAAAGTAGATTGTCTACGGCATTCCTACACGCCAAGCCTTCCTTCACTATTGCTAATATCGCTATTCCAGTATTCGTTCTTCAGCGTTCCGTCCGTTTTGCATCGGTCCTTTCCTCTCTACTTATTTCATTATTATTGTAGTTGTTATTCTTTATGAATCGATCAACTAATTCTCAGGTCATTACTTATTTTGGGAGGGATTTGCTAACCTATCATGATTTTGAGTATATTTGAGAATCAAGCATTACTCGGAGATCATCAAAATTTCATTGCATTCTAAAAAAAATTATCTTGAATACTTGATTGAAACATGATATTTTGTTGCAAATTGACTTGACACATTGAAATTGCAATTCTCATTGAATTGACGACTCGCAGTCTCCGCCCCCTTGACGTCACAAATCATACCGTCCAATCAACAAGGCTGTTAGAACTGTAGTGAAATTCAAATATCCAATGGGGCATCTTCAAATTACTACAAATGATATAGATCCAACTGGCGGACTGATGAAGCCACGCCTATTTCGAGTCGTCAATTGCATGTGTAACATGACGACGGAAGTGCATGCAACGTTGTGGCATTTTTTCTCGAGGACAAGGTCTAATGCGAATTGGTATGCCTTGTGTATCTATCAACTGTCATGTTTTGCAATTCAATGCATCCATTATAAATGTTATAACTGTTTTTGTTATAAATAAGTAGATTTATCTGCGGTTAATTGATTCCTAAAGTTGCCATCAGCCGAACTTATGAGAATGAAGTATCCACATTGCAGTAGGTCACTGACTGCCTGACGTTGCAAGCAGCTACCTTGAGCATCCACACTTTGATTTACATGGAAACTTGATGCAGTAAGCTGGCTGTTTCTCATTAGCTTCTTAAACGTGTTCTGCTTGTAGCCGAGTTGATGGCACGATTGCATGAAGTTAAGTTACTTATAACCACAGTGTTTTATATAGATCTGCACATCTTTCCATTGGAGCTCTTACATGAACATATTGCCTCTGACAATATTGTACTTTGGGTAGTCAGGGCTAGCGAGCCATGCAGCCAATAGGGCCAAAGTTTGATTCATATATATTTTTGTCTGCATCTAACAGACTCATGAATCTACTAGATATTGTAAGTAAATTATTATTGGGCCTACAGGGTAATACATTTTACTTTCACTCTCTAACTATTTTTTGAAAAATGATAATTTTTCCATTGAATACTCTGTTTTCTCTCCTATTGAATATTTTCAAGTTTTAATGTTGCTGGTCTTCCATACAAACTCCAGATGGTATGTAATATTGCTTATATGTAGGCCCACTAGATTCTATCCTACTTCATAAGTCTGGATTCAAATATGTTGTCAAAGAATTATATTGCTCTGGGGAGTCTGTGAAGTAAAGTGAGGTTATGTGTGATCTAGCATTCAGCTGGTTCTCGTTCTGTGAGTACCTGATTGCGTCGGCTAACATGGCGTTCCATGTGACCGTCATACTGGACTTCCCGACGGAGGACCTGATGGTCGCTCGGGGCCTTCACATCCCGGTGCATGCCGTCTCTCACCACTACCACAACACCAGAGCGAACAAACAAGAGTAGGAGAAGATGGCACAGCAGCAAATTCCACAAACACACTGGTTATGTTGGCACCCGTGCTCTCTATCACACACGCAGTTAGCAGAGGCACAACTAGAGACTGTTACTTGATTGACCGTTACGTTTTATCAAGGCTGGTTATCAGCAGAAAAAATAGCCTTGAAAAGTAAAACAATAACTTCAATGTAACATGATTATTTTCTTTTTAGGACTACCATTTATTAAATCGGTTGTCATGATAATTTTCATCCTGTAATGTAAAAACAGGAATGTGATGAAAAGAAATGGATTATTTTATCAGCATTATCAAAAAGCTCTGGGTAAGTTTCATCTCCTTCTCGTTTATTGTGTTTTCCAATCGATGCCCAGACTTTTAAAACGGGAACGGATTGACTTGAAACAGCTCTAGTATAAGAGGTATTATAGTCGTTCTCAAGAGAGCAGTAGTAGGCCACAAATATACCGATGTTATAAGATTGTGATTTTACAAAACAGTTGTGAGAAGAAGCAAATAGCAATCATATTATTAGACAGTAATGTTCAGGCATTGAACTTACTGTCAGTATTCGTTATCGTGCATGGATTTATTACCATGTCCAAATAGAATGTTTTGTAACAACTTGATGAAACCTGTGAGGTATCAAGATAGTAGTTGAAATAAGACTTGCGATGAGCACGTTCTCTCACAATTACTGGATATTAGACAATTCAGGGAAAAGAAGCGATTACCGAGATCTTTAAATATCTTGATGTAAAATAACACCATGAAAGCTCATGTACCATACTTCATTCAACCACACAACTGCTCATCTCTGTTTTATTCTCTATATTTAGACAGCTGACATTATTTCCTGTTGAACTGTACAATAATAAGTTGATAACCACTTTGCATGTGCTAGGCATACATTCTTCATACTTTCACTTTTAGAGCTATAAAAACACAAAAGTAAAACTAATGCAGGCCTACTGTTTATTTATTGAAGCTTCCAGAAATCTGCACATTTTTTTCTTCAATTGACGACTAGTGATTGACCTGCCCACAAACGTCACAAAACAAAACATCCAATCAAATGGGCTGTTTTTTATGTGGGTAAATTGAGATTGCCTATCAGAGTACTGTATCTCTGAATGCCCACATGAATCAAGGTGGCCTGCCGATAAGCCACACCTTTCACTAGTGGTCTCTGAAAATAATATTGTAGAAGCAATTACCACTATCGAATTATGTCACAAATTGTGTATATAAGGCTTCCCATCAACTATGGTTCATACAACTCAATGTTGAAACTCGAACACATTGTTGTCAAGAATAATAGTAGTACTTCACAGTCTGGTGTCAAGGTCTTCACTAGAATACTTGGACCGAGAACGTTTCTGGCATTGATAATGACAAAGATGAGCAGTGCTGAATCCAGGCATACCTGCAGCGGGGGTAAAGTCCCTCCGCAGCTCGTCATTTGACCTTCCGAGGTAAAAACATAAAGCACCAAGTATATACAGTAGTGTATTTTTTGAGAAACTTGTATTTCAGTTTTCCCTTGCCCCCCCCAGGAAATACCAAAGCTCCCCCGCAATAAAATCTATGAATTCAACACTGAGCGTGAGAATTCATTTATACAAATTACAAATGTGTACAATCTTGTGTGATAGATGATGAAATTGCAACACAAACTCTACTTTACCGAGCCTTCTAGATACAGATATGTTTTTAATTGTAGTATAGCAACATGTATGAATCTTTTATTGGTTTCTCCTTTCCTCTTAAGACTGCAATAGTGCAGCACACAATCATAATTTATTGCTATTTAGAGTCTATACTAATTGTTGCCATACTAATTGGTTTTTCCTAGTCAAAGATATTATCACATTGATGTTGTTAACCTGGTATATTAATTTTGTGCTAGTATTTGTTCATCTTGAAATTTAGTTGGTAACCTACTTAAAATTTTACTTCTGGTTTAATTGATTAAACTGTTGACTTTATATCATCAAACAATAGTTTGAAATATCGTAGTTCAGGTTAATAGTCTACTTTTTGAATGACTTGAAATTTGGAATTACTTTATAATTATTTATAGATATTGTTGCATAAATTGTGAAAGCTAAAATATGGCTTGTAGGCACATGACAGTCGATTATCTTTTTTCTCTCACTCTCTAATGTAGTATACAGTACGTGGCATTCTTTATTTATAAGTGACTGTCCAGTTATTCTTAGCTAAACACGTTTGCAATTGGCCCATTTGTTTGGATTATGTTGGCGCATGTTGGTTGGATATTACTGGTAACTTGACTTTGAAACTAGAGGGAAATATGTAAATCATCTAGCAACATTGGGAATAATTTACAAACAAATGAAACTATAAAGTAAAAATCATGATATTAGTATTTAGTATCAAGTAAAAAAATAGACATACATCAGTCAGAAACTTTGCAACTAATTAAACTAGAAATTTTCTTCAGCAGTTGGCACTGTGATAGAATGGAAGTGAACAGGCAAACGATCCATGAACAAAAAGGATTTGAAGTCGACCAATTTTTGTAAATTCCGCAATTACTGGACAAAATGCTTTGTCAATTTAGATACGTAAACTTAGTTATAATCACATTGCAACTATTCTTATCTAATGATGTGTCTTTAGTGCAAAATAATGCTGTTATTAATTATCTTCACTATGATTGGATTACTTTGTGATGAAGTAATTTGTTACAACCAATTTCAAGGACAGTCATTTATCTTCCTCATTTTGTACCTCATAATGCATCTGACGCTGTACATTGTTTCTAGTCGAATGTCTCATAATTATACCGATTGTAACTCTCGTAGTTCGTAGTGCTACATAAGTGGTCTTGCTACTGTGACTACTTGATACCGATTGATACCGTGCCCCCAAATAACCGTGATGTTTGTGGGATATGTGTTGCTACAGTAACAAACGCTTAGGTACTTGTCTTTCAACAAAGCCACTGTCGTGGTGATCCCTATCAAGGGATTGCAAGTTATTGCCAGCTAAGATGGGCAAAATCTAGCTGATCTTAGAAACCAGTCGTTTTTACTCGATAATTCACATCTACACTTTATTATGTCAATAAATAATTGTCAAGTTTGGTTCTTCCACTACTGAGATTTCAACATCTCGATTGGTGCATAGATTAGGACGTGTCATAAATAACATCTCCAGTAATTAATATTGTCTTTGTAGTATTGTCTTTTAACCGTTTCCAAGTAGTATATCTATTTTTCTCATTTGATTAGAAATGACTGATGAATCGAGTACAAAGCAATATTGTCAGGTTTGCTACCTTCGTCCATCTATAGCTGACATCCACTTGAACTCTGTCAGTAGACCCATGTTATTTGCTCCTTTGAAGAGTTAGAAACATTATTACTAAACCGCCTTGTACTTAGAAATGTTACGTTTAGAGTAATACTGCTCTCAACATATAGGCCTTACTGTAGGCCAAATAGTTTGCAACATTTAACTAGGCTCTTGAATGCACTTTGTGGCATATTCTAGGGCTAGTTTTTATCTAGTCAGAACTAGTAATACTATGGTATCCAGGTAACTGACACAGTATTAACACGTATGTATATTATTTCTTGTCAAAACTAACGATAGATTGGTGATCCCATGCCTTGGTAATACAAGAAAACTGCACGATTATCGTATGTGACTAAGGCGCTATCCTAGAATATAACATGGTATTCCTGGTTTTGAGTTCTACATAGAGGTTGTAATTTTGTGTGAGTCAATCACTCGTGTATTGCCCATTATCTTAACAGATTTGTCGGTCACTCCGGTATTGCTCGTCTCTTCCGTGCGACCATGCTGGGGGTATCGGCTGCCGGACGTTAAGTGCATGGTCTTTAATTCTTACTGCAGTTATTCTCTCATCATTAGTAATGTGTAGTTCTTTAAGTATGCATCTAAGAATTCTATTAAATTATTTATTACTACATAAAGAACTGACTACCAATGTTAATTTTGAATGATCAGGAATATTGTGCTACAGACTCATAAATGTTCTCTGCACATGTGTGCATCTGGCATGCAAACATTTAGCTGGGAAACCTTGAGCTGGGGTCACCTTTAGTTGATTACTATTAGTCTTACTCTATGATAGTGTATTATTTATTCTCAACTCTTGACCCTATTTATTTCAACAGTCTAAGATAGTATCATAACAAATGTGTCAATTCATATTTATAATATTTATTTATAAAAACATATCAGGAACCAGCATATGATGGTATTTTTTCAATGTCTTAATATTTTCAGCCTGTTTAGTTGTTTATTATGAATACTATTGTATTTTGTAATTGATTATGTTTATCTAACATTGTTGCACATTTTGCCCAGCGTCTAATTAATTTTGTACATTTTACAACGTTTTTAATGGTTTGTCGGGCCTATAATCTGTCAATTGATAACTTATGATGCAAATGAAGAAAGGTTTGCTATTAGAATTGGCTTGTAGGTATACAGTACTTGCATCTAGTTTAAACTAGACAAGTGAGCCATGAAATTTACTCAATAAAAAATTATGTAACTGAAAGAACGTATTTCTTATAAAAACAACAAAAGTTGTGTTCGTTGTATTGACGTGTTTCAATTAGAGTACCACAGAAAAATAACAGAAATTAAATGTATGTTTTTTTCGAGATATTTTAACAATTTTTTGTTTTCTCATTCTTACTTCACTAGTAACATTTTGATATGGTGGTGATGATTTGATTCTTTCTACTTAAATGCAAATTGGATCGAAACAAATTAGGAACTGATCATATGCAAAGTTTCAATATAATCAACACAGAAATGAGCTAAAACGACTTATTTTTTCTTGCTTGAGTGTCCATTTTACGTGATGCAGGTGTATGTGTACCTGAGAATACTTATGCATGTGCATACGCAACAGACTAAATACTTGTAACTATGGTAATTAACTAATTATTATAGAAAGTCTTCTGCTAATCATTGTTCAAGTTTAAGAAATTATAAGAAATTATTTCGGCTGGGATTCAAATCGTAGTTATGCTGCAATTCTAGACAAATGTATGGTGAGCAATATGCTGATACTATCAGGCTTAAATAGTCAAGTTTTTGATGTGACCCACTTTTGCAACTCGGTGGGCTACAAGTATGATTATTGGATGACCGTAGTGCATTGGTGCAGTGGTTCCCAATCTGTGGATCGCAATCCAAAATGGATTAGTGAAGAATGTAAAATCGGTTGATACTATATTGTAGTGATACTGCATCAGTGTAAAGGTCAAATGTTCATGGTTTGTATCCTGGTAGATGTAAAACAGTAGGTCAGCATATTACCTGTACAGTAACTCATAGGCTTTAAGCAGTAGACACGTGCGATGTCCAAGTCTATGTTAACGCCGAACGAAGTTACAATTATAAATGTTCAAGTCGATAACAAGTGTTCTAATTGGAGTCTAATGCTGGCCTTCCATGAACGCGATTCGCGTTTTGCTTCAGCAAGGTGGTGGAATTGAGGCGAGCTCAACAATCAGAAATCGCATAACTTCCGTCACTGATTGGTCGTTTTATCATCATGGTGGCTTAAAAAAACGCTTTGTCAACTTGCAATCCGGATAACGCAGTTATGGAAGCCCAGCATAAGTAACATTTATTATATGGAGTGGAAATGCCTGATATATTATTTTCATGGACTCATTTAATACTGAGAAAAAATTTACAGCTAAAACTCGATGCATCGTTCATGTATCCAGCGTATTTCTGCTTCTATCGTTTATTTTGTTCCACCCAACTCCCATATAACCGATGCTAAATTTTCCTTGATGTATCATTCTCCTGCATGGATGGTTTACAATGGATAGAGATTTCTCTGTAGTCTCAACTAAATTCATTGACCGTGCAATTCATCTTATTTAGCTACAGTGCTATACTATTGTTTTTACCAATCTAGCTATATTCAAAATTGTAACATTGTGCTGAATTTGTCTCAAGAATTATCCAACAAAAATCGTACTTAAAACTTTCAGTTGATCATTCTTTATGGTATAAAGGATGTTGAACTGAAAGTAACTAGGAAAACGCAGTATGTACATTGTAAGATTAGCGATTTAGGCCTATTTATGTGAAATGGAATGGAATGCTACAGTATATTGAATTGACGCACCTTGAATTCAGAATCATTAATGCACGGCCTTCCTGTTCTACTTGTTGATTATTTTTTTCAATTGGTTCCACCTTTTAGGTTTTTGATCGTCATTCGTCTTAATTGCTTCAATTAAGCAGGTCAGATTTATGTATAGCATTTGAATAATGTGTATGATTCTTACATTTTAATTCATTGAAAGAAAATATTATTGCCAAATATTCTCCTCTTGGTTATATGATTTTTTTACGAACTGGTTTTCCTCAAAAGTGATGCAAAGGATTGCGCCTCAAAGCTAGTATCAAGTATTGAGTTAGATGATATCACTTGTGTATGCCAAGTTCCAACTGAATTTGTGCTTTTGTTTGACCTGTGGAGTGCGAAAAAAAGTTTGTTCTTCTCGAGTATGGTAAAATCGAGTCTTCGCTTCGCTCTTAAAAAAAAAAACTTTTGGAAGATCTATCAACAATGTGAAGTAATGAAAAAAATACTTTCATGTTCATCTACTTGAAAAATTCAAGATCTTATACTTTCGAAAGAAACATTTGTGCTTTCTAATTTTACTTGTATTCCTGTTTAAACAGATGACTTGTTACATAATTTAATTTTTATCTGCATCAATTATCATTCTTTGAACACAACAAATACGCATTTAGGAATCGTTGAATTCATCCTCATCATAATCGTCATAATTCACTTAATTTTCTACCCTCTGCTTCTTCACTTGAATGGCATAATACTAGCACTGTACTTATTTTAGACCATAAATATTTTAATGTTGTAGATATTAGTAACGAACGGCTATCTCAGGAGGTGACATGTGTGTCTTAGACTGTAGCAAGCATCGCTGCTCACTTCGAAAGTATTCTGTGTGAATGTTCAATACCTTGTTAGGAAACTCAAGTCAACAATTACGCTCAATATGTCACATATTCATCTAATAAATGATGACGTTTGCTATGATGGAGTCAAAATATCTCGTCATATTCGGTCAAGTTCTTTGGCATAATTTTGATTTTGTAATATGTGAATGATTCATTTATAGAATCTTATATGTAAATGAATGGGTCAATTATTTGCATTGTTTTGGACAATATACAATACAAGTAAGAATTTAACATCATTAAAATATTTTAGTAGCATTAACAATATAGGAAACTATATACAGTTACTAGTGAGAGAGACATGCATTCAAGTACTGGTAGTTGTTGACTCTCTTTCTTGATTTCTAGTACGTAGATTATGGTGCCGGTACTGAGTGTTGCATATGTTTGAACTTTGAAGTTGTAATAATATTTGATCAATTTAGTATTACTTATATACCTCTGAAAACTATTTGTCTGATTGGAATGAAAATGTCTATATAAAATTATGTTGTTTATATAATAACTTGAATTACTATATCGCAGTTCTACGTCCATATATAAAGTCGACTGTAGCATTAAACCTTGAAAAATTGATTGTTGAACTTGGTTATAATATTTTTGGTATTAGATTATAAATCGAGAATCTACTCTAAAGTTTATAGTAGACCATTGTTGTAGACTTGGAACATAATATGCATTGCTGTAGAGTAATTTGAGCATAGCTTAGAAGTGATTTAATAATGTATGGCAATTGGCAATTTGATAATTACTCCTTACCTCTCTTTTTATTCTCATTTTAAATCAGCACTCCAATAATCGTGTCATGTAACATGTTCATCAACAGTGAAACATTGGTATAATTAATAAAAGTGAATGCACTATTAATAAAATATTACACTGTTCTTATAATTGTCATTAACAATTGATTTATCCTTCGTGATTTTCTCCTGAAACATCATCTTCTGATGTTTCTCAGACCAATACTGGACAAGAATGTCACTTCAGCGATTCAGTTGAAAAACAAACCAATAATTGAGGTGAAACACTATACAATAGTTTTAAATATCTATATGAATAATAATTTTCAGTTTGAACGGTAACAAGAAGATAGTTTCAGAAATGTATAGTACATTTTTTGCATCTTTGCATCATAGTGAGATGTTCATTTTCTTGTCGCATTTTTAGGTAATTTTTTTTAATTTTCATCGATGGTGAAATTTATACAGTAATTATTTTGATGTTAAGTTCAAAATTATTGTAATGTTTCCAGTTGGAAGGGAAAATTTTATTAAATTTATCTCAACTTAGTGAAAAAAATTCTGGTCATTGCTGAAGAAACAGAAGACAGATTTAATATAAAACGGGTATGCAATATTTATATTTCAATAAAAGTCTACGTCACGTTTTTTTATAAAATAATTATATAATAATATTGAAGACTAGATCTACTCGAAGATTCGCATATCTTGATATTAATATTTTGTTGACTTGCCTTTTTCCCTTCATCCCAAGATTCCTACATTATATTTCGTTTATCCTCCTTTTCTTCTGAGTGCAGAAACAACATTCCTTGCTTATGCTCGTTCCTCTTTTATGCGACTGAATATTTCCAAGTTATCAAGAACAACGAGTAACAGAGATCAACGATCGCTGTATGAAGGAGTGACAGAGAGGAGAGACGATGTTTTGCATCTCAGGTGAAATGGTTGGTTGTTGAAGGAATGTCAGTGTTTTATTAGAAAAGGTAATTGTGTAAATACCAATAGAAAGAGCTAGGGGGAGGGGAGGAAGAGTATGAACATTCTTTTAATCAGTACTGAGTGCTAGTATTAAGTCATCCCTGAGTTTCTTGTCGAATAAAAGAGATGAGAATATAATGAAATTAATATTCCTAGTCCAAACTGAACGTTATCTGACTATCCATTCGCCCTAACGGTTGTCGACCCGCTGAGAAAAAAGTCGGTAGGCCTATATCTGTTGTTTTCGATCGCTTAGTCTCTTATATTATTTTTAATCGCCGTTTGTCGTCGAGATGAGTGAGGTAAGATCAGTCAGCATGACAGCATTTAGAATCTACCGCTACCCTACGCTGTCTCGAGTCTCTGTAACGCCGTGCTATGTAGGCACATACTTCACCATGCCTGCTTAACGGTTAGTATTCTGTGTTACTTTCAAAATCTATGTATTTAATTTTCACATTTATATTTCACATTCATAACTTTGTCTTTATTAATTCGATGTGGGTTTGCAAAGTTGCGTGTCTACCTTTGTGAGTTTTTTCTATTTGAGCGAAATGCTTGATCGATTATTACAATTTTATTGCTTATTTTTGATCTGACAAGTGAATGTGTACACAGCCTTCTATAATATGATTCATTATCGCTGTGATTATGTTTTGATTATGCGAGAGTCGTCAAATTATTCCCAAATCTCCCGCCATCTTTTCTCACCGCAAACCTCTGAGTTTGTACAATCCCGCAACTTTCTCATTACTCATGAGTTGCTCTTACTCATGAATAATACAAACCTGATCTGATTCTGACGCATCGTACAGGTTAATAGCCTGCCATTAATGAATTGTGTCAAGTAAGAGGTTTTTAGAAGAATTTGTCACAAGTGCATAATGCAGTCAAATTTACCTAATCCTTCCCTGCTCAGCCTTTCACTACTCAGTACTTATTGATGAGTGTGCTTCCTATATAGTTTCCCATATAGTGTGCTTATTATACTTCCTAGTTCCTTGGATCTTAATTAAACCTAACCTATGGTAGGCCTACGTCGTTGTTGAAGAACCTTAAATAATGATAAAAATATATACACTCAGAAATAAAATAAAAAGATAACAAAATACTGGTAACAATTTACTGATTAGATGAGAGTAAGCGCGAATACTCAATTTTACCGCGTACTTTAAACACGAGAGTTTTTTTTTCGCGCTCTACGGGTCAAACGAGAGAACAAATTTTGATGAGCATCTTACTTGATACTGTATAGTTTTGATTGTTGAGGCGCTATCGGTTGAACGACTTTCGAAAAAACTTCTTCAGGCTGTGAAAATTTTCGTATGAGAATAACAGAGGAGAGAAATTTAAATTATATTTTATTCTAATGAATTCAGAGTCATACAGAATTTGAGCACAATAATGAAAAACATTCCAAAGTTTTACATAAATCAGATCAGCCGTTTTAAAGACAAATATGCGCTAAATGACCTCGCTGTCGATGCGCCTCAAAACCCTAATATTCATTCATTCATTCATTAAAGACAAATATTTCAATGTAATATTTGGACATCAACAGGTAAAACCAATTGGATCGCGAAAGTAAAACGATAAAGGCCCCACACAGCCTACTTGACTATATGAAAAACAATGGGTGGTGTCAGTTATAAAAAGCATACTCAAAAGTTATAGCTTGACATATGAGCTTGATTAGATGAGCGTAGTGAAGATTCCATTTGACATACCGAAAAAAATTGGGCTTGGTTTTTATGTTGTTTTTTTTGTAATTCTGTACGCGGCATACAGGTCAGGAAAAATACCTATCGACTAGAAACTTTTTCTACATATTTCTGTCATACCAGAATAGGCTCGGATTGTTATTCAAATACATCTTTTGGAAGGTTTTTCCGGAAAATAATCGGAAAGTTTGAAAAATCCTCATAAGAATAACCCAGAGGAAAAATACTTGAAGAACAAGAATTTTTCGAAAGTTCTCAAATTCTCACTGAATATGGACAATATTATTATACACCTTTTCAGAGATTTTTGCAACAATCGAATGAGAAATAACGAGGAAAACATAATAAAAGTGTACATTTTATTGAATATTTGGATCAACTGGTTTTGCAAAGTGTTTATGTGACAGGTTGCAGGTTACTATAAATATCAACAAGTTTAAGGTTTTTGATCGTTTAAAGTAATACAAGGCCCATAGATGTAAATTGAGCTGACAAGTTATTTTTCATTCTAGATTTCCATATCTAAGCTCATCTCACAACGCGCATCCCGCGTTTTCCTAGTTAGATGAGCGTAGCGAAGATACCATTTCGCATACCGAAAAAAATGGGCTTGGTTTTCATGTTTTTTTTTTTATTATTTTGTATGCGGCATACTGGTCAGGAAAAAATACCTATCGACTTGAAACTTTTTCTACATATTTCTGTCACACTAGAATATAGGCTGGGATTGTTACTCAGAAAAATCAGTTGGAAGGTTTTTCCGGAAAATGATCGGAAAGTTTGAAAACTCCTCATAAGAATTACCCGGAGGAAAAATACTTTAGAAATAAGAATTCTTCAAAAGCTCTAGAATTTTCACCGAATTTGGACAGTACTATTATACACCTTTTCAGAGATTTTTGCAATAATGGGATGAGAAATGACTAAGAAAACGCAATAAAAGTGTACATTTTATTGAATATTTGGATCAAATGGATTTGCAAAGTGTATATACGACAGGTTGAAGCACTATAAATATCAACAAGTTGAACGTAAGGTTTTTGAACGTTTGAATTAATCCAAGGTCCGTAGATGTAAATTGAGCTGCATGACAAGTTATTTTTCATTCTAGATTTCCATACTTCTAATTAAGCTCATCTCACAACGCGAATCCCGCGTTTTCCTAGTTTATATTTATATGAAGTGTAATGGAAAGCTATATATATATATATATATATATATATATATATATATATATATATACCTTGAGTTTACCTTCCTGCTTTATTTGTTCATTTTGACCATTCACATTTTTTGGGTTATACGTGCTGCTGTTTTCAATAATAGCTTTAATTGATGTAAAATAATTACATATATCTTTTTTTCTAATCAAAACGGCTGATCCGATTTATTTGAACTTTGGAATAATGTGTCTCATTGTTATGTTTAAATTCCGTGAGCATGGCCTATGAATTTATCTGGAGAAAGTATTTTTCGAAATCTTCGAAATCTTCGTATTCATCGAAATCTTGATATACAATCTTTGATATTGTTTCCAAATTAAGATTAGGGATGTTATATAGTAACATCGTTTTGAAGGGGCACTTCGTTGTTTCAAGACTTCAAGGCGGTCTTGTCACCAATTTAAATAACTATCTCTCGGCCATTTTAAATTAAAAACAATAAACTTTTACACCAGGACTGCACTGTCTTGTGGCGCTGTCGGTCATTCTTATGTGTTTTTTTAAAACTTGAAGCAGTTAATCTCAGAACTGCAGTGACGTCGTTAGGGTTTGTGTATTGGGGGGGCTTATTCAGCCCTTACTGAAATAACACGGCCGAAACAGACATTTCACAGACTTCTCACGGACAAAATAGGGACACTTTAGTGACGTGATTTACCGACTAATTTCGGTAGGGCTTGGTGAAATGACCGCCCAGCTGGACATCAGCCGCGCGCGAAAAAGGGGTTGGAGAAGTGTGAACCCCCCAGCAGAGCCCCGCAGGGAATTTTTTTGAAATACGGTCATCTTTCCAGTGATTTGTGCGATTCACAAGCCTAGTTTTGGAGTAATGATTGCATCCAATTAACCCGACTCGTATTCGGCAACGTACTGAACTGAGCTCTAAATATTATGAAACGTTGAATAATCTTTGTTTTGTTGGTGAACAATAACTAGTATATAGGTTCGAATGAAAATTTGGAAATGTCAGCAAGCAATAATGTTGAATATTAATTTTATCGGCAAGGGCAACGTTAGTGTATAGTCTCGTGTACTCCAACTACGTATACCTCTTTGGTGTACTCTATTATTGCTAAATATTGTTGCATGCATGCATTGTGCAGAGCAAATGCATTCTGTTAATTGATAATTCGCTATGATGAGTATCGTATTGCAATAATCGTGTTAGAGATCGTAATTCGAAGGAACGTGTCACTTGCTATTACCGTGATTCAGATTTATTTTCGTAGAAACCAATCCTGTATTTGTTTGTAATTTCTTGAAGGAAGTATAAAGAAGTAGAGTGTACACTGATATAATTCATATCAATAAGTAGGAACATTTTATTTGTGTTTATTCGTGTGTCCACATATATACATTTTTTAAAGAAGGATACATAATTATTATTATTGATGGGGTGCAAATATTGATTGGTAGGGTGCGCGCCCTGCTGGGCTTCCATACCTGCGTTATTCGGATTGCAAATTCACTAAGCGGTTTTTTAAGCCACCATGATGATAAAACAACCAATCAGTGACGGAAGTTACACGATTTCTGATTGTTGAGCTCAGTCTTAGGCTAATAAGGCGAGGGAAACAAAGACAAGGGAAAGAAAGGCGAAAAAATGGGTAGGTAAATTAGGCGAGGTTAAAAAAGGCGAAAGAAGGGCGGAAGTCAAGAAAAGGCCGATCATCAGATTAGGGGTAGGAAGAAAAGGCGAAGGAAAAAAAGGCGAAAACACAGTATAACAGCTCTAGTAATAAAATGGATAGTACAAAGATAAATAAAGATAAACTAGATAAATTGCATTAGGATCTACATCACATAAATTTGTAAATTTTAAAAAAAGTTTATAATTGCCACATTACACACGGACATTTAGCTAGATATCATATAATATTCCAAATACATTTGAATAAAACATCTACATCTCATTAAATTAAAATTTATTATTAGATGAGCATAGCAATGATTAAATTACAGTACTCTTGCTTCGAAAAAATCGTATTCATTTTTTTGTACGCGCTGCACAGGCCAAAAAAGTGCTTTATCAACAAAATTATTTGGTGTAAATGTTCTCTACTTTGTGAAATAAAACTTTATATTTTTAGACGAGCTTTAGCGAGGGTTAAATTTGACATACCGGTACTGAAAAAATTGGGGTTCGTTTTATTTTTCATTTATTATTATTATTTTTTTTTTTTGTCAGCTCTCCACAGGTCAAACGGCAATAATACCCACCAATCTGAAACTTTTCCCCATCATGGTCCTTTATTCAACTTAGATGTGTATAGTTTTGAGGCATTATTGAGCAGTAACTTTTTTCATGCATTCCCGAAATTTCAAAAATGCTTATAAGAATAGCAGCATAGCGGAAAGAGAAAAGAACATCTTCATTTCATTAAATTAAAATTGATTATTAGATGAGCAAAGCAATGATTAAATTATATGATTATTACTAAAGCTGTTATACTGTGTTTTCGCCTTTTCTTCTTACCCCTAATCTGATGATCGGTCTTGTCTTGACTTCCGCCCTCTTTCGCCTTTTTTACCCTCGCCTACCCATTTTTTTCGCCTTTCTTTCCCTCGACTTATTTTCCGATTACCGTTGACCTCGCCTCAATTCCACCGCCTTGCAAAAGCGAAACGCAAATTGCGTTCATGGCCAGCATTAGGCCATGGAGTTGACCCCCCTAACGACGTCCCTGCTCAAATAAGTGGCCCAACCGATGGCGCCTCTAAACTACACATCGATTTGAGTTAGGTGAGTAACACATTTATGTAAATGTCAAGTTTCAATAAAATTTGTCCTTTGGTTTGACCAGTGGAGCGCAAATAATAATAATGAAAAAAGTACGGTGAAATTGAAACATCGTTTTGCTCATTCAACAATACAATAACTACTCTGACTCATATTTTATAAATATAATATTCCGTTGTATACCGGTAATCCTATTCCTCTGTTCTATCTCTATTTCTGTATCTCTATTCCACCTATTCACTCAATCTTCCATATATGCACACAACCACACAGCTTTTTCCCAGTTGACCGTTAATCATTGTTGGAGATAATCATCCAATTGACAATCAGTCATCAAGCAACATCAAGTCATGAATAATCAATTGCTATAATATGTGTCATCGAATGTCGTCATTGGCTATCTTGTACATCTCAATAATAACCACTTATGTTAGTTTAATGATAGAGATGTTCAGATTATCAACTCATAGCACTATAATTTCTAATCTTGTACTTTTTAGCCCATTTCTCCTGAAATTAGGTTCAGTTATAATATAAGTACAACTTTTTACTACTGCAGCAAACTCACTTAATCTAATCTTTCTTATCTTTCAATAGTTTTTTTATAGATCATTTAAACCTTAAAACAATAATCTGTATTTTGAACTGGCGCTATGATTGACCATCACAGTAACATAGCGCTCTAGGTGTTATAATTTCGTACTAACATCGTCGATCAAACTCCAGATTCTCCTAGCGATGGCTTGTGTCATCGTATGCGCGAATCAGGCTGCGCAAACGTAGTGTGCGTTGTCAGGATTCTTTGTGCCATTCTTGGCATACCAAACTCAGTGCTACTCTTCGTTATTCAAGTTGAAAATCCGTGCTAATTTCGCTGAAATCAAGGAGAGAGGGTTGTTATTTTTCTACTGGGTAAGTTTTACATATTTCAATCATGATTTATTACGCTTGTTTGTGTGTCTGGGTTAATATTGACGTTCCAGACACAGCAATGTGTTGGTAATTCCACCAATACTTAGAATACTTGGAATGTTTGCCACTAGGGACTTCCGGCGTACCTGGATAGCAATAGTACGCGCCTTGCTGCTTCTGACCGTGTTACTGTTATCAATATGCAATTATTATCACCTTTGTGTATGCATTTGGTGAATGTTGATAATAGTACTTTATTTACCATGAGTAATATTGTGTCCGCTAATGAACAGTATGACGGGGTGAAGCCAACAGTTGGGTTTAGTCGGGGGGGCGAGTACAACTCCCGCAGCAACTGTCAAAAGTTGATTTGAATAATTTATTCATTCTATGGGCAATATATTTAGTGATGTTTGATTTCATTGATATGTATTGAAAGTGACGTTACGTGAATGAGAGACAACGGAAGGTAGTGAAGAGTTTTCGTGTGTCGATAAAAATGTGAAATTGTCGGAACGGGAAGGCAACATGCGACCAACAAGTAGTTTTTTTCTAATTTCTCCGATTATTCAATCTTTGATCAAAAACGCAGCTGGGATTTAAGCACTGTTCAACGTGTTGAGTACAAAAGTGAGTGCTTTACTTGAAACGATTTTATGTACAAATTATTAATTTGGAATTTTGATGGTGATATTTTGCGATTTTTTCATTTTCTAGAAGTTTGATTGTCGTTACCACTCACTGTTGTAGCACGCATTACGGTAATAATAGAATAATTGCACACGCGCTTCAATATTATTATACTATTTCCGTGATAGTGAAAGTGCAACATACAAGTTAACCTCGTAGTGAAGGAGACAATATTTAATTATTATCGTATTTTAGAACTAGATAAATCAGTCATAGAAGCGAGCTTGTCATGAAAGAAAATAACTTCGAAGAAGTTGTTGATGAATTAGTTTTCACTATCACAATATTTCGTACTGTCATTTGATTTACAGGTGTTCCCTTCGTGACCTATAGTAAAACAATAATATTTAACGATTGTATTGTTTATGATGCTATGACTCCTTTTGTTTGATATTGATTGTAGAATTTAAATCACTGTACCTATATTAGGCTCTGCTTATGCCGCGATTTGTTTAAACACTTCCGTTGCCCCAATGTACGCAATTATCGAACTAATTAAATTACATTTATAATTACTTGAATTGGTGTTATACCTATTATTATTTTATTATTACTACGGGCGATATCGTACGAAACAAAGCTCGAAGAAAGCGAAATATGTGGTGAACTTTGTAAAATTTAATTTGTCTCAAGGGATATATAATTTGATGAAGAAAGACTTTAATTTGAGTAATTTTTGTCATGTAGGCCTACAAGAATAGTGATAGTCACTATTAATCTTTATATAGACTTGAGAACATGATAGATTTATTGACTCTCAAAATGAGCAATATATTTTTCAGTGATAAAATGAAAGTGGATATCGCTCCACTTTTATAAATATTCTTTATAATAAATTAAAATGAATTACATTTTTTCCCAATATTTGGGCTTACAACTTTTTGCCATCGATGATTTTGATAGTTTATCCATTGCATTTCGTCATCGAAGTACATATCTGAAACGTATAACAAAACTTAGTACAGAATCATTATTTTGAAACCGAACGTCTCTTTGATCTAATGTAGGCCTATATTACTACGCAATGAAACAATCAGTTATTAAAAGCTTGGCATCCCAATAACAATAATAATCAACACCTCAACGGATCTCGCCTAATTCGAACAGCTTGGTACACCCTGATACTACACTTTCACCACCCGCCTTATTAATATAATACAATTAGTATTGTTGTTGGTATTCGGTAACTGCATTAAATTGACTACCGGTAGCCATATTATTATCTGATCATATTTTAATCACCATACTTGGGTATATGCTATTGTTCGTAG
>OZ023330.1:21556023-21558523 GCA_964007535.1 Brachyptera risi
CGGTGAGTGGCTCTTTTTTGACACATTGTGAGAAAATGGTATTATCGAAATTATTATTCGTTCGATTCCTCTCAATATACGGACAGGCGAATCCGCTAATGAAAACATGTATAGATGACTGTGCCTTATTTTATTAGGTTTTCCAATTCATAAATCTGTACCGGTATATAATCTTTGCATCGTCACTGACGAATCTATAAAATCGAATGCATTGCTGATCAGAAGATCTCTCATGGTATACTGTAAGTTGGTCTTCTGGGGCAGATTTCACAAAAGGTCATAGCTTTGATCGGCATCAACTTTGAGCCCGATCAAAGTTGATACAAAGATATTACCGATCAACTTTGATACTGTCTCAAAGATAATAGATTCAACTAAAAGTTGAATTAAAAAATCAAAAATAATGGATGAAATATGGCATTAGGCCTATCTCTGGAAATTGTCGTAACTTTTGAGCCGGATCAAAGTTATGACCTTTTGTGAATTCGGCCCCTGTATTTTAGTAAGTGCAGCTGAAGATGAGGTCTCCACGGAAAGGTGAGAATAATGAATTGACCATGTAGTCCTCCTGAACACCATCCAGTTTCTTACAAATCGGTTTATGTTATCTTAAACGTGGTGACGCATTTCGCTAGCATAATGTTCGAAACGTCGGCCTACTTCGAGTTCAGAGAAATTGTTATTTCATCAGTCAAATTTACAACTAATAATAATATATAAATGTGAGATAGTGTCCCTCATATTTATGAAGTTTTAACTTGGAAAGAGGTACATGAAATGCCAATTCTTTATTTAACAACTTCGTGGACATTTTTAAATGCAATTTTTCAAACGTAATTGTGTTCTATCTAGAAAATTCATAATTACTTTGTTGTTTATGTAATATAATAATATATATCATGTTGAATATTTTAATCTATATCGTCATTTCCGATGTTTTAAATAGTAGGTATATCATTGAATTGTGTTGTATGTGCCCCCTTAAGTGTTGTAACGTGTGACCCACCCTATGAGTGTTGAGAACAATAGTCAAGTGCAAGAAGACGGGCGTCTAACAGAATCATGAGTCAGTCTACCACAGACTCTACACACCTGTAATGTTGCCAAGTCTCTTCGTCTCCTATAGTCGGGCCGCGGCGGGCGCTCTTTAGAGACCAGCTAGCACAGACTATCTTTAGCATACAACGAGGAGGCTATTTCAGTACGTGTTGGGCTAGTTCAAAGAACACGGGTGGGGGGTAGGACGTGTTCTTTGGTGCGGGACTCGAACCCCGATCTAGACGTGTGATGGTCGTGCATCAGGGGTGGAGAACAGCTTTTCGCGGGATTCGAACCCCGACCTGGAAACGTGTACATGTCGTGTAGCAATGTGTGTAGGGAGGGGGTTAGCTTTTCTCGGGACGCGAACCCCGACCAGTAGACGTAATGTTGTCATAGAGCTTGTAATAGTCGTGAAGTACGTTTGGGAAGGGGAAAAGAGGAGGGGGGGGGGTCGTGCGGGACTGGAAACCCGATCTATAGGGTGAGGTAGATTTCCTCATATCGTTCTTCATCGACTCATTCGTACCCTATACCGATACGAGATATCAGTTAGTCAGTGGGATCGAACCAAAGCATCTCCTCTTATAAACACCAGATATTTTTAATTTCCTCCTTGATGTTATACTTCTTTATTTACCGGTATAGTATTGAACATAAAAGTTGAATTATATATACCGTCAGTATTTTGTTCAGTTTTTGGCCATTCTGCTCTTGTACTGGTGCTACCAACAGTAGGGGACAGGGTTCGGTTCCCTGCTAAGCTGCGGTTTTGTAACTTCTCAAGAATGATCTGTTGATTAGGTCATATAGTCACATTATAGCAGTTTGAATTGAACATGTTTACTATCCAGATGTTCCAAGAATGATCATATTCACTAGACTTCTATGAAATCAAACTTCCCTAGAATTTCTCGTTACTCTCGTGCATATATAATTGGCTGTGTTTCAATGTGTTGGTGTGTGGATTTAGATAAGTTGTAAGGAAGTTTGCATCTCTGTGTGTGTGTTCTCTCTCTCTCTCTCTCTCTCTCTCTCGTTCTCTCTCTCTCTCTCTCTCTCTTATATGCCTATGTGTGTGTATGTGGATCAATGTGTGGTCAAACGCAGTCTCCATGGTGACTGGATGAACGTCTCCATCTCGCGGCTATACGTCTCGGCTCGAGATTCTGCCAGCTCATAACGCACTTATCTGATCGTCAACGGGTATCGAACCCAGGCTCACATTGAGACCCTTGAAAATATATGAGACACCGTCCACTCGTCGAGCTTACAAATACAGTTTTTCATATGTTTTATATTGGGGCTTTATACGATGCACGACAAAAAATATTTAGTTATATTTGTATGTTTGGAGGGACGTAGCCATAGTATTATATTGTCGTGGACAATCGCAATGAGTTCAAAGTGAAACTACGAAAAAATCGAAACACTTACTCCAGAGACTATATACCGGTAGTAG
>OZ023330.1:21563523-21583523 GCA_964007535.1 Brachyptera risi
CAAGTTATGTGGACCATATTTGAAAAATTATTCAGGCAAGTCGATATTTGCAGATTGCACTGATACGATTAATTTCCATGTTGCTTCAAAAATAGTTTCAGTGACAGTTCCAGTACTGTAACTGTGTTTGACATTCGGTGTGCCGAGAATGCCGTAAAAACAGAATCGTTTCATACTCAGAAAAAACGGGTCAGAGAGTAATTTGACGGACAAATAAATAAATTCTAAATTCTAAATTATTGTGATAATTTCTAGTTTTCTCTAAAATTAGGTAGAAAAATAGCATCATTGTTCCTTTAGATATTATTATTAGTTTTAAATTTCCTTCACTTCACTAGTTCAACTCACGAGTATACTCTTTGTGTCCAGTATTTAGTGTCATCTACAGTTGCATATCCACGAAAGAATTAAAGATGGAGGGGCGAACCACTCAAGCGTTAGTTCTGTGGGATAGGAGAGACAGGCGATCGAAACCTTCTTATCTCTCTCTACATGGATACAAGTATTATATAAAGATATTGTCGCCTGTTAACGAGTGTTGTGAGGTTCGACCCCCGGCTTGTGTTGTCACGCTATACAGACGTGCGGCGCCTCACGCATCGCACGCACGCCAGCTATACTTACTAGTAGCTTGACCCCGACTAGTGGAAGTACACACGTCTGGTTCGTTATTCACCCAGACATCACACCGAGTGACACACTAAACTGTGACGTCATTTTACTCCAGTCGTACCACCGAGGAGAACGATGTGATTGTCGTCGTGTATGATGTGCGTATAGGAAACAAATAAAAATTGGTGTTACGTGACGTCGGATGCGATTGAACGGAACAAAGCTCTAGAACGAACTACCGACCAATATTATTATTGATTGAATTAGCTTTATTTTTTCAACTTTTGTTTTACTTTTCTTCTTTTCCAGTTGAATATTTTCAATATTATACAAGTTGGAGCAATACAAAATATATAAACATTTGAAACACACAAAACATGCATGATGTGCATGCTGTATATGTAAATATATATATATATATATATATATATATATATATATATATATATATATATATATATATATATGTATAGGATGTATTAGTCAAGTCATAAAAATTTCGTCTCGACCGGGATCCGAATTTCCGTTTAGGTGCTCTACCGTCAAGCTACCGGTCTATTCTCAGAGTGACGACACTTGCAGATATTATATATAGAGACAAATCGATATCAATAATTGAATATTACCGTACCATTTAATTTTTTTCACTGTTGGCTACTCTGATACGGCGTTTGACTCATTGTGATGGAATTCATGGCCAAAACTCCCAATCGTTATGCTGAAGGAAAGGTGTTGGAATTCTTACTTCGCCTTTGTTATATCTAACTTTCCAACCTGACGATGCCCCCAAAATATGCTCTTCTATTCAATATCAACAAATATAAGGCAAAGTTTGCTTTTGATTAGTCTTTCGGTTTGATTAAACAAAACATGATTCTTTTTACAGTCTGTGTCATTGAATGTTCGCTTACATCCATCTAACCTCGCTGCATGATCTGTCACGTGATTGTAATGAGACACTCGCATGTGATGCGTCGTGCAGGAGCAAGCTATAGGAGGGTGCATACGTAATAAGCGACGAGAGAGACAGAGAATAAGATTAAGAACTCTTTTCATTGTAAAGCCTCTCGTAGGCCTGCTTGAACGGGTAACAAAGGTCCGCACAGTGAGGGTATTCAAGGTGCAAGGAGCACGGCTACTCTTAGTTGATAGCAGTAAACAAAAGAACGTGAGATGGAGAGAGGTAAAACTGTTGTCACAAGCCAAACGGTAGGGGTGGCGCTATTACCCGAAGTCCAGTCACGTGTGGACTCCCGAAAGTACCCGATCTCTCCACTCCAACCATAGAAAGAAGAGTAGTTTTAACTTTTGTTTGCTGTTGCTTGCGTAGTGATGTACATTTTCATGATTTTTTTTCAAAAGTTAAAATTTTCATTTTTTTCGAAAATTATTTTTCCATGGTATATAAGGCGTCATAGAAGAAGCTGGAGTTTGAATTCACTCTTAGTGATACTAGAACAATTTGTTGAGCCACCACATTGAAGGTGCATTTGGTTGCGAAATTGTCAAGACCCTAAATGAGTATGTCCTATACATAAAATAATAACTGACTTTTGAAGTTTGTGAACATGCATTGATAGATCCTCACTAAATGTGTTGACTTCTCGGCAATCACCCGTAGGTGGGGCCAGTACTCAATTGTACTGTCCTCTTTTGAAAAGTCCTCCGAAAATGACCTAATTTAAAAGTAAATGAGTGAAGATGTTGGAAATTTCCGTTGAAAATTTGCATTGAAAATGTTCAATGTTCAAATTGAAAGAAATCCAACGATTTTATTTTGAAAATCACTGAGAAAAAAATCATGGGAATGAATTAGATGAATTCATTCAATTGACGACTAGTGATTGACCCGCCCACAAACGTCACAAAACAAAACATCCAATTAAATGGGGTTTGTTATGTGGGAAATTTGACATTTACCTATCAGAGTATCTCTAAATGCCCACATGAAGTATAGATCAAGGTGGCCTGGCGTTTAGCCACGCCTATCACTAGTGGTCAATTCCATTAGCTTCACATAATATTTTCAATGAATTGGACATTTTCTGAAAATTTTCATTGAAAATTTCAATGAATTTGCATTGAAAATCTTCAATGAATTGAACATTTTCACATCACTGCGTTTGTGTGCGTGCGTCGCCGTGCAACAATGACATCTTTATATTGAGAAGCGCAACTCCAGTCCATATCTAGATGGCAGTGAACCATGAAGTTGGGTGATCTTGACCACGGCTACCATGGTGTTCATCAGAAAACAAGCAATTGATGACTATAGAGACGGGTGTGGCGTATCAATCAGCCAGTCAGATCTATATCATTTGAATTCATTTAGATAAATCGTGATTGAGTATTTCAAATTTACCACTGTTTCAAGTGCCCATCCTTGATCGGGTGCTATATTTTGTGACCTCAAATAAAAGGGGAAACGAAAATGGTTGATTAGCCAACCATCGGTATCACCACACTTTTAATGACATCTTTGTTACCTTACCTCATGGGTCATCATACGGCCCTTGTAGGGCCCTGGCCTCTTCTACTATATTTCTCTTCACACATCCCGATCCAGTGCACGCCTCCTCCATCCTCGCACACTAAGCCTTCGTAGATCCTCCTCTACGTCGTCCTGACACCTCTTGCGTGGTCTTCCGGGGAGTCGCCTTCCTTCCAATTTTGGTCGCTACACCCTCGGCCGGCCCAACGGAATCTTGCCTTACTTCTCTCGACATGGAGGGATCTTCTTACTTGGCGTAGAGCTCATCGTTTCTGCGAATCCTCCAATTCCCATTATCCTGGATATAGGCCCGTAGATCCGGCCGAGGATCTTGCACTTCCCAAGCAGTCAGAGCGTTCTCATCCGGTCCAGCTTTTCCACCAGGCTCGCAAGAGCCCTTTCCAAGTTCTTATCCAAAAATCGGGGCCATTTTCTCTCTTGAATCGTTCCCTTTTGATTATATCTACCAGAATGAATAGTTGTTTGGCAGGTTACCATTGCAACTAGAAACGTTGGGGACCAACCAATGAATACTGTCAAAGTTTTGATAGAGAACACCTTTTCCGGTACATTGTTGTATGCACTTATCACTGCAATGTGTAATCATGGTGCAACATCACTGGCAAGAAATCTATTCATTAAAATACTCTATCGCCATGTTTTAGCTTTCATTTCGTAGCTATACTTCGTATATGCTGTTATTATCAAAATAACCGAATCAGAAGATTTTGAATCTTCTTTACTATTAAAAACATTGGAGGGAGAATCTCTATGTTCGTAGCGTGCGTGCGTACCTGCGTGCGTACGTTCGCTCTACGAATTTATGCCTGGTAGGGCGGGGGTTCGGGCACTGTGAACAGGTGGTAGTGTCGGAGAGGGGAAAACGAGGAGGTAGGGAACCCGCCGAGTGGGGGCTGCGGTTCGGCCACGCGAGGTTTTTGGCTCGGGTTTTTCTGTGATGCGTAATTGTGCCTAGGGGGGAGGGGGGGGGGGGGATGAAGGCACATCATTTACTTCATAATCATGGTAATGTCGTATACGACGAGCGCAACCTGCTAGTAACAAATAATGATATGAATAACGTACTAAAATATCGCCTGTGTTTTCCGTCTTGAAGTTGCAGTTCTCTTCTGATCCGAAGCTGTTGATGTGATTCGTATTGTATAACTACGACCCGTTGTCTTAGCGCACGACGACCGTGGTTCGCGTGATTACTCTTTCAGCATAAATAATCCGTCGGATGTGTTTAACAATTAATTGGGTGAAAAGAATGAGATACTATTATATAAATAACATAGTATATGGTTGCAGGCTGTTGAGTTTCCGCTCGAGATTCGTCGTCTGTATAGTGCCTGCATGGTTTCTGCAGCCTCCAGCAGACTTGTTAATCGGATACCTTGTTTAGTGAGATTTTATAGTTATCTGTATAACAACAACAGTTCCAGAATTTTAATTAATACAGGTAGAATCACTTGAAATAAAGCAGTTAAGTTCAATTTAATGTGTCTTTTAATATGAATTGTTGAATTGGTAGATGTTTTGAATATTCATAAATATTGACGTTCTGAATAGATTTAGGCCTATAGTTCTAGACATACTCGACATTTTTGGATAAAAATAAATATATATATATATATATATATATATATATATATATATATATATATATAAATATATATATATATTTATATTCATCATATAATATAATATATCTCGAAATATAGTCCCGCTAGCCTATAAGCCTAAATTATTCGTTCCGATTCTGTCTAGCACATCGAAACGAATTGACTGATGAATAAGTTATTCGTAATTATAGTCATCTCTTTCTTTGAGGTAACTATGGAATGGATATATAGGCATTGTACAATATAGTTTCAACATAGAATGGTTTCAAGTCGTAAAAAATGGATAGACTTGATATGTTTTACCACCGAGAGTTGGTATCATAATGTTTTCCAATATGTCGAGGGTCTGACGTAGAAGTTACAGAAACCGTGCAACAATAGAACAATCACTAACAATACTTGCAATTGCAACCAAGAGTAACCTTAACATACAATAATAAGACTATTTTTACCTGTAGGCAAATCCATAAGTTAGTGTCAACTTCATTATGATGTATACTTCCATGCAGCGCTTTAACAGTGGGTGTAGAAATGTAACTAATGGAAACTCCTCATTGCCCCAATTCTATTGACCGTTGCAACAGAATCAAAACCAATAAATAAACTGAAAAAAGAGAATTGCTGATCAAGGCAAAGAACGCTTTACTAACTCGGACGCTTTTACTCGCTTGGATGCGTATACGAGTAGACCACAAGTACTTGGAGCCATCATTTAGTAACCCCATTGGCTTGAGTAAGCATTGACTAGCAGACGATTACATCCGAGATTATGTTCAAATGTCCAAATAATTGGATTTGAAGTTCTACTTTCTCATCGGTTCTCTTACTCTCATGCATCACATAGATAAAAAGATATAGAAACAGCAACATCGAAATCAAAGCAATAAACGTTGAAATTGTTTATCTGCAGTTATAGTTACCGAGACGTATCGACCAGTGGCAATAGCATTCTGAAGTTCTCTAACCCGTCATTCAGGAGACCGGGGTTCGTTTCCCGCCATGGTCAACCATCCTGACAAGAGGTTGTTCTTGGTTTCCCTCTTTCATTAACGTGAATGCTATAGGATGGTTCCTTGAAAAATTATTTCACGATCGTTTCCTTCTCATTATCCAAACACATTATGAGATATCCTCTCTTCTTATCTTATATTTTCACCTTACGCATCATTTTGCACATGCACATCAAGGCCCTACTATACTCCATAAGAGGGAATAGGGATCATGGATAATGACAGGGATAATGTTTGCAAATTGAAGGCTGCCATTTTGGTGGCAACTGCTATAGAATTACCCGTGAAAGCTCCAGGTACGCTTCTATATAATAGTGAACCGAAGAAATAGAAAATACAAAAACAGACCATAGAACGTCCAGTGCATTGCCAGTTGCCACCAAAATGGCAGCTTTCAACTTGCAAGCAGTATACAGCAGCACTGTTGCGTCTTCTAGATAGAGTCTAGATCCACCCACCAATATATTTCAATTTATTTGATGTTAATATGGTGGTCATCATTGCAGTGCGTCGTCAAACTCATAAAAAAATCTGCATTTGAACAAATATGCTTATGAATGTATTGAGTTTGACGGCTCTTAGTCTTATGCATGACTCATTTGTACAATGCTAACGGCAACGTATCCGTATCAACCTCAGTTTGAATAGAGAAACAATAATACCTTCTTCAAGTTTTCGATGTTGATACAAATTGAATAAAAAATGCTTGAAGTGACGTCGTCATCAAGAAAGCTTCACGATCTGACTCACAGATTGCATGTACATTGTTATGACTTTTTCTTCCAAGAGACATAATATGATCTAGGTCGCGGTCATTTTATTTTCTTATAAACCAATAAATGTATATAGTATAGTATTTTATTATTTCTTTTGTTGTGCCAACTGTAATAATTCACGCAAAATGCGTTATTCTTTTCTCTTGAAAAAAATGTTTCTCGTGGAAAATCGAATGGAGGCACTCCTCAAGTGACGTCGCTCATTGTTGATAAGAGACAGACAACAACAGCGATGTACACCAATAGGTATCAATAATGAAAAAAATCAATAATATGAAACGTTTTTGTTGGTTTCTCAATGCTTTGTATTGCAATCTAACGATTGTCAATAGTAATGCAATTTGTAACTTGGAACAAATCTTGAAATATATACGTGTTGACCAAAGCCCATGCAGTGAATCAATGGAAATCGTCACGTTAAACGGTTATTGTCAGGCTATGACGGCATAATTTTCCTGACAGTGGTGCATTCAAGTTTAATTAGGGTATAGATGCACGAGCTTTCCTTTGAACATGAAATATTCAACCAGTATTAATTACGTTTTGCTATTTGCACTTATTTCTCATTTGCACTTAATTGTCATTTATTAGTTCAATATACTTGTATACATTTCTGTACAAAGGGGGATCTAGAGATAGTTTTTAGTTTGTCAATGTTTATTGGTGCAGTTTAAATGAAACTGGATTTATTTATTGATTGTATGATATTCACCAGTGGCTGTCACTGAAGTTCATATATGTAAAGGGAGTTAGCAATTCTATTTACGAGTGAATTTTCGTAATTATATATCCTAGTGTTTACACCGTGGTGGGTGCTATACGGGGGATGTTTCATTAGCTCCGAGTTGAAAGCGACCAAGCAGAAGAAGATACACCGACACGGCAGCTTCGATCATTGCAGTGCGCGACCACTTTGATGTTGAATCGAGAGACACGGCACAGCAAAGCTTGCACGGACACTTTGATGTCTGCATGCGCCTTTGCGACACGATTGTGGTGGTGACTAAATCACAGTGGCGTACCTATGTCTGTGTACGAGACGTGACTTGAGAGACGATGTGGGAGTTTGGTATCTCGGTCAGATTAGGAATTGGAATAATTTGGTGGATCGGATTTGGTTTGTCGCGCATGCTGGTCGTCTATAACCAATTCAGTGGTGCAAACTTACTGCGAAGTTGCTGCCTCCAGAAAAATGAGTAGGCTTCTGTCGAGGTGACGTAATTAATTGTTTAAACTTGAAAGAGACTGACAACAATGTCCACCAACTGATATTATCCAATCACATTCTGTGTTATTTCATCAGTTCGCTTTATTGCTGTGGTAACGATTGCAAGTCACTTGCTAATTGGAAGAAGACTGACTATATATACATCGGAAATCTTTGTTATAAAAATTTGGAATGAAACCAAGTCTGTAAAAGTATTATTTGTGAAATATTTGTTTTTACTTTAATTTAAATGGTTCAACAATACTTATCAAAGAATCTTCGAAGGAAGTTCGTACTATATGCAATTGCGAAGATTGGCCATTCAATATTGCACTTTCTTATATTAAAATTCAACTGTAACTCTGAAGACCCATGGTTCCGTAAAGTTTCATTGCCAGGGAGAAACATTACCAACGTAAGTGCAACAATGATGAGCATCCAATTATTGACACCACCTACATAAGATTGCATTTATCAGACTCAGTCATCACATTAGACCTATATAATTAGATGAGCGTAGCTTCCATTTCACTCACCGAAAAAAATCGGGCTCCTTTTTTTGTATTTTTGTACGCGGCATACAGGTCAGGAAGAAACCAATCGTCTCGAAACTTTTTCTGCAGATTGATGTCACACCAGAATAGGTTGGGGTTGTTTTTCAGAAAAAATCGGTTGAACGGGGTTTCCTGAAAAAATCGAAAAGTTTGGACAATCCCCACAAGAAGAACCTGTAGGAAAAGTACTTGAGAAACAACAATTTTTTCAAAAGCTCTAAAATGTTCACTGAATATGAAAAAAATCACATTTTCAGTGATTTTTATAACAATGGGATGAGAAATAACGAAGAAAACGCAAAAAGTATACATTTTATTGAATATTAGGATCAACAGGTTTTGCAAAGTGGATGAAACAGGTTTCACTATAAATATCAACAAGTAGCAGGTAGGGTTAACTAATCCAAGGTCGGTAGATGTGGATTGAGCTGACAGAATATTTTTCAAATTCTAGATTTCCGTACTTCTAGGCTCATCTCACAAAAGGCATATCCTGCGTTTTCCCAATAGTAATATAGCATACATAATATGTTCGTCCACCACTGCCTGTATCGTGTAAGGTCCGGACCACTGCCTTCCTATATTATAATCATTGAGGTATATGATCCACTCACCACCTTCTATTCTAATATACGACGGGACGCTATAGCGACGTGCGCGATTTGAAAATAGAACGCGCACAACACTCTGAGCTAGTAAATAACGGACCGTGCCAAATCAACGACAACATTGCCTCCAGGCTAGCGTATTGCTTTCAAGTTTCCATCATTAAATATAGATCCATGGAAATCCCATTCACTGAAATAACGCTACAAGATTCGTCATTAGAACATGGATCTAAATTATACCGTTCGTGAAATCTACAAGTGTGTGAAGACTAGCGTTCGTTTCTTCCCTTCTCGTCTTTCGACCACCTTGAGTTCTTTATTTAAATCTGTTCACGAATGTTTGCGGTTGTACAGCCAACTGCCAAGCTATTGACACGAAAAATAGATATCATTCGCTTATTGTTGCATAATACTTAGTAACATGTAAAGCAAGATATATTATACCTGTTGCAACTCACAACAATGCTTAAATGTCACAAGAAGATTTATCCGCATAGCTATTTCACTTATCATAAAATTGACCATAAAATCAAGTCATACCAATGAATATTTATAGTTTTTCTATTATCAGAATAATAAATCGATTGAGAGCCTTTGACTTTCAAGCTTTGCCGAAAAAAGCACTTTTTATGTCACATGTAAAGGAAGCTTATGTATACACGAATATGCTGTCTCCAACCTAAATAATTGACTGTCCGGTAACCTATAATCATCTTACAGAATAATCACGAAAGTGTATGCAAGATTTACATAATACCGTAGATGACTCTTCCTTGGTATCCCAACTAGCCAACACGGGTAAATTGCAGTATATCTGTACGAACTAACTGATCGCTCGTCCCACTGATTTAACCACCTTGAACTTTATATATATATATATATATATAAATATATATATATATATATATATATATATATATATATATATATATATATATATATATATATATATATATATATATATATATATATATATATATATAGAAACTATTAAGTACGAACGCGAAAGACTGAGATAGTCGATGAGATTCGTCACTGTTTTCTAGGAAGTTATACTCGATCATTTAGGTCGCACTTTAGATATACTTACATTGCGTCACATGTGGAGAAAACTAATTGCCATTTGAGTTTGACAGCAACTTCAAACGCTCTTCTGTATGGTGTACAGTTTAATTTGCAGGTAGATCAATTCCATAAGTCCAAATTTGAACCCATTTGACATAAATTAAATATATAGTAGAGAACTTCCTATAATTAGTATAATATCATACTCACATTGCGTCACATGTGGAGAAAACTAATTGCCATTTGACAGCAACTTTTAACTCTTTGCTTTATGGTGTACAGTTCAATTTGCAGGGAGATCAATTCGATAAATCTAAATTTTAACCTATTTGACAAAAATTAGATATATAGTAGAGAACTTCCTATTAGTAATTGTCGTAATGTTATAGTCAATATACGGTGTGAAGACACCACCAAAATATCACACACAAATATCACCTCTATAATTGTATATATAGCTGTGGTGTTTGAGAGCTAATGATTTTCGAAGACGAGCAGATGAGAAAACACAGCTACGTTTTCAAAAGTGCTAAATGTTTGGAGCTTCGACTGGGTTCAGAACAATTTCCAAGCTTTGTAGGCTACAATTATTTCGTTCGTATAGCTGTTCTTTCGTCGTCATGCAAGTATGATTTATCCAACTGTATATGATATATATATATATATATATATATATATATATATATATATATATATATATATATATATATATATTTAAATTTAAAATATCAGCCTATACATAGTCTTCCAGATCTGTGCGTGCGTTCGTAACGCGATGATGGGGAAGGTGGAGTGCTGGCTGAGGTCGGCTGGGCTGGTGCGATGATAGAAGAGCGGAAAGGGGGGGGGGGGGGGTAGGAAGGAGGAAGTAGGAAAAGGTGGGAGAGGAGAGCAAGGAAGGGGAAGTGGTTCTAGGGGGGAGTTATCAACCTGGCTATTTTTTGGAATGATAACACGTCATTGCGTTCACACGGCAGACTGGCGATGTGTAAAAATGATTACACGTAGAAGTGCAGAGTAGTGATGAATTGGCGTGGTCATGTTTGAAACGTGAGGGGTCAGACTAGTGTACATATATATATATATATATATATATATATATATATATATATATATATATATATATATATATATATATATATATATCCAGTTTAGGACTGTTAATCTAAAATACAAAATGTTTTTAGTGATTTCATTCTTCTCTTTTTGTTATCCTCAACCCCATATTGTCTTCTGAGTGTTAGTCGTTTCAAACTGTGGGTTATTTTTCATGATCGCCTTAGTTTTCACAATGATTTCCCTTCTTTCAATTAGCGTGTAAATAGGTGACAGGGTGTGTAATTTTTTCGTGGTTCTGCGTAGGCCTACAACTTACTTATTAGTGTTGTGGTCGTCTGACACTTTCAGGTGTGGATCAACGAAGTGAGATCATAATAATATATGATTTTATCTTGTTATCAACGTAATTTTAATTGCATAGTACTCAACGACCCCACCATGGACGAAAAATATACTATCAAGACATGTCACGCAATGTTTAAATGAAACTGACCCCACCTTCACACTATACATCATGCTTCATCACTCTCTTCTAACCCCGTCACCTGAAACACCCGTAGTACCTATACATATAGAGACCGCGAGACAACGCTACAGGCATTCTACATTGCCCTGCTACCGAGTACTGAGCAATCACCATGCAGTGCCGTTTCTTGCAAGCGTAGGTACTAATTGTAGACGTAGGCGAAAGGAATGAAAATTTCTTCGGGGATTTCTTCTTCTTTATAGTCATAAAAGTGAAAACTGTTAATATATTTCGTTATATTTCATATATAGTCCATTCATTATACTGTAGTATATTATATTTCGTTTATAACCCCACCAACAGATAGGTTATGTGAGAAAATCGATATGGAAAACCCTCCTTTCGGAGAAAATAGAAAATCATTTCTATTGTGTTGTGAAACAGCTTTATAATTTTTTTTCACACGTTGGATTATTTCGAAATTAGATTTGAATGTGTGCAGCGTTTTAGAACAAGATCGAAAACCAAACGCCGAAATACCACAATTAAATTTAAAAATGAACTTGAAAATTTCAAAATGAGATTTTTTTTAGTTACCGTTTTACAATAATTCATCATTATATATATATTTTTTTAAAACAAACTCGTACCTTATTGGATTTTAAACATAGTTTCAGCGTACTCAGGTGTAGGCTAATATCGTTTTCCAGCTTTCCTTTTCACTCTTGAAAAGAAAAAATGAAACGAAACCTAAATGAATATACCCTCCCTTGAGTCTCGTTGCCTGCACGTGCGAGTCGTGACGGTATTAGAGTGTATTCACATAGTGTCTACAGTGTCTTGGGTCCAGTTCACCCCTCACGACGGAGTCGTCGTCATGGTGACAGCTCCAAGAGCCGGACACAGGCAATAAAGTGACCAACAGCAAGCTGGCTGAGCAACACACGACACAGACGGCATGACTGAATATGTCCGGCCATTCGTCGTGCGTAGATCGATTCGAAGACGCTACCTCTTTCTTAGCTGCGAGGACGACGTAGATGCTAACTTTCCCCGAACAACGGGAGAAATATATCGTCAATTTCCATGAGGCGAAAAGTTCCCTCCAGGGTGATTTCGGGGTCACAGATAATTCATATTTGATCTTAAAACTTCATCTACAAAATTAACAAGTATTTCATCATGGTGCATTCAATATTTGTCGAAAATGCTATTTTATTCAAATTTTATAGTATCAAGGGTAAGATAAGTTGTATGTTAACAGAAATACTCAATATTCTTCCCATCGATTAATTACCTCACTACGTATCGTTACATACAAATATCATTTAAACTATATTTTGATTTCTCATTATGGATTATTCTCATTACACTCGACAGTATTGTACGATACTTCTCTGAATGGTATGCAGCAGTTTCAATACTATCTGATCAGACGAAAAGTCGCGCGATTGTGTGTTCTTATACATCAACACCGAAAATGTTAACGCTTTGGTGGGCGTAGGTTTCCCCTGAGTGTTTGTGGTTTTAGTTTGAACTGCATTTCATGTAATTAAAAAAATATGGCGAGACGTGTGTTATAGGCATCATGTTACGACATGTTACCAACTAGAAAGGTTGGGGTAAACACTGATACCGGTAGCCTACTGAAGTTTTGATTTGTGAATAAAATATGGAGAACTTTGTTGTCTACTTATACAATCTCTGACATCACTTGAAAGAAGCCTATACAGATCTGTCATGTGTTGTGGAAGTAACCTCAAGTAATCTAAAAAGTAACGCGTTATGCTTCTGTGTTGAGGAAACACTAATTGTTCATGTGATTTTCTGCAAAGCTGTATGGCTATAAAGTTGTGAGTTATTACTGTGAACGTTATACTGCAGGTGATACAAAACATATCAATAGTTAACGTTCCTACTGCGTTCTTATTGTCTTTGCGTAATTTGTATTTTAATATGAATTTATAAACGACAAACTCATCATGCAGTATAAGCCCTACAGAGATATAGATTTGTCTTGGTATTTCAATTCACATTCGTAATTTGGAAGTATTAGTATTTGGTACTGAAGAGTCTTCAATAAAAAAATACTCGTCTTCAACAACTAACCAAATTTTCCATTTTCCACAAAGTAATTTTTACAAGTAACTTGAATAATTTTTTAACGTAACGTAGATACTTTGTATGAAGTAACTTGTTGAGTAAGTAGGTAACTTTGAAATTGAATAAATGCTTTTTGAAAGTTACAACATCAAGGTACGTTTACACTTCAGCGTTCAGCAACATGCAACTGGCGTTGAACGCTCTAATGTGTTTAGCCTACTGTATATGTAGAGCTTTGTGAAATATGATGGTATAGGCCTATACTATATAATTATAGTAGGCCTACTTCAAAATGGCGAGAGTCGATTTGATTTATTATTATGATTATAATCTACAAAATTGATGTATTGTTATCGGCTGCTAATGTGTCATTTAAATCTTATTTATACATTGAATCAAGTTAGAAAAGTGCTCAACTTTACGAGGTCCAATTATTCAGCCACCTCGTATAATTTGGGGGTTAGTCCATCTACCTTTTTAAATACGTGAACAACATGATCTTCTGTATTCTATAACTAAGTTTACATTCTTGTGCTCTCTGATTTTATTTCAATAGCAACTATATTAAAGATATTAATACCTTTTACAAAAGATCTATCGTCACGTTCTTTACTAACAGTTGTTCCAACATTGATATTATTTTCATTTTTTAATATATGTTTATTCATTGCCAACATACGTACTTATAACCAATTCTATAAGCTCTCCATATTTTATTATCAGCCCTTTGTGTTATATCTATAATTGTTTTAATTTAATTTTCTTAGGTCCGGTTTTACGAACTGATAGTTAATATTATTTCAAGCGATGGTTATCGAGGATTAACTTCATTACCTTTGGTTACGTATGTTATTTTCGTACCTTGACTGATAGTTAGCCAATTAATACTTAACTAAGAGTTCGTAAAACCGGTGCTTATTCTCTGTTACTTCTCCATTGGTTTATTTATTGATGTACTCCATCCAAGTGGTAACCATTTTGGCGGCCGTGTTTGCAAATAAACTATTCGGAATAATATTTATGTAATAATATCAAGTAGGCCAAAGCTAGATATTCAGGAACTAACCAATTGGTAATCTTATAAAACTGTAATCCTATACCGATCGAGACTTCTGTTATGCTGCTATTTTCAAGTCCAATTATTAAATTGTCAACATACAATTTAATATTCGTCGTTGAACAATAAATGAATTGAAAAAAGATTTTTCATAATCATATGCTCACACTTTCCATTTTCATTTTATTCGAACTTATTGTGATACTTATCATCATTTTTATTTTCACTTGCTTTTATCTATGACTATCAATAACGTAACGGGATAAGCAACATGGCGGTTTCCTTTCGCACCATGCGTACATCAAAGGGATGCCGCCTCACAAATGTTATGATGATTTGCTGGTATTGTTGTGTGTTGATCTATACAAGTAATAGATGTAATGCAATCTGTGAATCCAGCTCTTTCCAACTGCATTAAACAATATTGGGATAAATTTCATTTGAATTAGCCAATCTAAATTTAAAATACGTCTGTAAAAGCATTTAGTCCCCTAGTCAAGAGCCCTACTGCTATATTTACCATTTGATAACTGGATAATTACTCATCATCTTAGAGAAAGATTAAAATCAATGCAATTGTACAACTATGTACTATATATTGAAATATGAGCCTAATACGTACAATTTGATTTGAAATTGCGAATCTCACAAATGTACACGAAAGCGCGCTGATTCCATCATGGTGAAAACGGCCTAATGTTAAAAGGATAGGACTTATGCCGTGTTGCTTATCCCGTTACGTTATTGATAGTCATAGCTTTTATCAAAAATATTCTGCTCTATATAATAATATTGGTTAGCAAAAAAATACTCTCGTATAGGCCTAAACCTCTTTTTGGAGAACGAATCGAAAAAGAGATCTTGCGGTGATGTGAACCATCGATCTCGCGATCATGAGTTCGGCATCGTACTAAGCCACGAAGACACCGATAATTTTTATGTCATTTCCAGTAACCTGTACAGAAATGCAGATAAATAAGAAGGTAAATTTAATTATTTTCAAGTGATCAGATGAATTTTGCTACCGTTACCATTAAGACACGCTCAAACTGTGATTAGCTGTGTTTATCTTCCAACAATAAACTTTTAACTGGCGCTCGCCTTTCAACGCTCGCGTCGTTCCAACTATAGGAAAATTGTCTATCATTCACCGCGACAACGCAACGCTGTGTTGTGATCACGCGAGGAACTCGCTCGCTGATTGGTTAAGGCGTGCTGCAAGTTGCTCAACGCTGAAGTGTAAACGTACCTTGACGTTTAAAGAGAAGTTTCCATGCACCACTGGATCTACGCTGTGGTTAATTGCAGTGTCGATAAATACGATTCATTCGACATAGATATTCACTTTTTTACCTTACAAACTTCGCTGTTCGTAGTTGCCGCATTGTTGAAATATATTCTTCGTAAAGTCATGACATATATCTACATCATTTTTGGGGGTTGTATCATCGCCCTTATGGTGCCTTCCTATTTATACCGTATATCAATCTCAGCCTGAATTGGGGAATATTGACTTTGTGTCGGGTTTTCGGGGGCGACTGAAGAACGCATACTGGAATAAAGTCGACTCGGTTCTGTGACATGGGTTTGAGTGTCCATACCTTACCCGAAGCCCATGTCACACGTCCGGTGACGCTCCGGTATACGCTCTTCAGCGCTCCTGGTTTTCGGTTTGTCGCGACTCATGAACATAACTATGTTGAATCATTTATATCTTCAATTAATAAAATGATCCTCGGATGACTAACCATGCACGTTTACTCTGCACTGATGGACAACGACATAGTCGAGTTCGATCTTCAGGGAGCGTAGATCGTAGAGCGTAGATATACATTTTCGAAATGACGTATAGGCCCTATATGAACATTTCAAAATACCGTATCAAACCATATTTCACAAAGGGAATCAATTTCTCCGGAGAGTACACGATTTAGTTGTATATTGTGGTGTCTGCGTTGAACGCAGAGATAAAGTCCGGTCTAAACTTTATTCGAGTAAAACAGGGTTAACATTCGTGATCAACAAAAAGCTGGCGATTGAAAAACCTTTGGAAGTGACTTTTATTTTTTACAATTTTGATAGAAATCATGAAATCACTTTACGTTTGTAAATCCGCCACGCGTAGCCTCAAACAAAACGTGCCGGTGCTTCATACGTCAATATACCCTGAGGTTAACAGGTCGAAACATCCGTGCACTAGTCTTAGGCCATGGGAGGAACATCCGATCGGAACCGTCCTCTCTCCCAGTTGTTTTTCCGGCTCGAAACTTACCATCGCAACTGGTAGAAGTTAGGGGAGATATCCGATCGTAGGGGACAGGTAATAGATAGAGGAACCTGTGGTGCTATTGGTTAGATACACGTGTTCAATTAGGTTCAGTGTTCGGGCAGAAGACTTTGACACTTGACATATGCCGCTTTGGGAAGAACGCCCTGGGCCTCGCCCCTATTGTCTTTAGATAGGCTGCCGAGGACTTGACCTAGAATACGCTTAGTGCTAGAGGATTGAAAGACTGATTTTCGAACTACGCGATCGCTGTAGTTGTCTTCGCCCCTCTTCAGCTTTTGGAGCTTTAGCTCAGTATTGGAGGGTGGTCATTGTGATTGTGGCCAAGGGCCTCCATTTGATATACGGCCACAGGTTCAGTGTTTGAGGGCAGAGCGAACTTTACAACAGTAGTCACCTAGGGCCTCGCCCAAGTTTAACCATAGTTTTAATCTCATATACTCTCAGTGCATAAAAAATGTGATTTAGAGACTGAGGATCTCGTAGGCTCAGTGTTAGAGGGTAGAGAGTGGCCGCCCAGGGCCTCGCTTAGACCTATCCCTCCTCTATGCACCTGTGCAACGCACAGGTTGGCTAGCGTGGGAAACTGTTGTCTAAACGCCTCCAGCTGAAAGCAGTAAAAAGCTGGTCTTGTGTTAGTGTAAGCGGTCCATGCTGGCTGTACAGTCAATCAGGCTGGCACAGCTTCCAGGTATCAGCCGGGCGGTGTTGCCGTACCTGTCAGTGGCGGCGCTCACCCTCACGCTACACCTGACTTCTTCGTGGATACGAGCCTTGGAATAGTATGCCCAATTCACAACTCATTTGGCTAATATTCGGGTTAGTGTGGCAGATTTTTCCTTTTTCATTTCATATTATAAAAGTAGTTGAAATGGTCCGTCGAATTTATATTTAGTTTTAATCACTATGGTGTTTTTGATAAGATGAAGAAAAACATCTATAAGTTACTTCATTTTTACAGTTTTTTCCAGGTTGTAGGCCTATCAGTCTTGCTTTTATTATTGACAACTAAATTTCTCATACTGACACCATTGTTATTAACACAAAGAAAGTGACACTACATTGATCAACAGGTGTATTTTTTCTTTTTCGATTTTTAAAATTTATTCTATAAATCAGAATTGTGCTTATAGGTCTTCCTCATTTAACGAGGCTTGGTCAAAAGGAAAGGAGTTATCGAATTGTTAGTCAGGGACTGCTCTACGAGTCGTAGTTTATGCTGTTTTTGATCAGAACGACGGCAGGGTTGCTTGATTTACTCCTGGTTTCTATTCACACCTGGCACTCGAGATAGCATATTTCTGCGATAAAATACTCACGCATCCCTCATAATTCATAATTTTTCCCCTTCAATTTTTTATTCATATTTTCACATAGATTTGGGTACAATTTTGTAGACTCGCAAAGTCACAGAAGCTTACTTGTCTGCGGGTCTACCAACATTTCATACATAAATATAATACAGATGAAAAAAATAAGTATCAAGTCTGAATAATCTGAAGGAAATCTATATTTGACCTAAAAACTAACCAAAATAGATCGAAAAACAATCTGAAAAAAGTCTTCTTTTACAAATAATGAAATATAAGCCCAATAGTATAAAAATGAAAATAAACAAACTGTATTCAACATGAATAATTTTCAAATACAATCTGATAGACTAGAGTGTATATATATATATATATATATATATATATATATATATATATATATATATATATATATATATATATATATATACATACACATATAGGCCTACATATATATTATATACATATAGTAAACGAGTGCAGTGCATGTTTTTATCACATTTTCAGTAGGACTCGACAGCAATAGGAATAACGAATATAAAATGAAGTAATAATGCTGCCCACAATGCCTTGCATCCATGGGTTACCATGATTGTTCCATGAATTATTATTTCAGCGTGTAACCCTTGCAATTACAATAATCTTTTTATTTTCAATGTACACAGAAAAAACTGTCTCCCAAGCTATTTAATAAAGTGAATAATAATAATAATAATAATAATAATAATACCATTTCTCAACAATTCACTTTTATACTCAAGTGTTGTCGTTATTTCTATGGCGCCACTGCCTATAACCGTACGAGAATATTGGTGTTGTTACAGATTGATTATTGGTTACCATGACTACGAGGAGCTATAGTAGTCCGAAGCTACCTGTGTTATTATTACCAAGTTGTCTATTAATTCCACGGCATGGACGATACCCTTGTCACGGCATGTTCAGCCCGCGGGCCGACATTTCATTCATAGTGGCCGTGTCTGTGATGCGTGCCGTGCTTGACGGGCCTCGGGATTATTCACCGTCTGTTGTTGGTTGCCACAGTAACCATTCAGAACATGCATGGGTGTTTCGTCAAACCAAACGAGACGATAGTTGGTTGAAACGATAGTATGTGTTGTATTGTTTCATATATATATACACCCTATACGTCGATATAATGCCAATGTCGCGGGTATCGATTTAATAGTACTACAATGAAAAAATCAAATGTTCAAGTTGTAGGGTCTACCTTGTAACATTATTCAAATAATATTCAATTTTGTATAATTAATATTCGATTTTGTTTTCATTAAAAGAAAGCAGTGTGTGAAAAGCTAATAGAACCTATACAAACTGACAAATTGACAAAGCTCGCAGGCGGAACTGGCCAACAATCTTTACTATTCGTGTATATTCATACAACCACTGTGAAGAAAACATTACTATAGTCACTGTCACACCCAAACTGTAGCGTTGTCCTAGTACAGACATAAGAATAAACGTAATGCTCTTCAGTTGACTGTGCAAGCGTCATCACTTCGTGCAGCTAGTCGCCAGGGTATGAGCCGTTAATTCCGTCGTTAAACGTCTTCCCACCCCTTACACCACACCTACACCACAACCCTTACGACCCACGATTTGACGCTCAAGTAGTGGTCTAAGCCGAGCAGCACGCTAGCTGTGATGCCGATCGACTGTCCCGCATGTCGACATAGCATTAACGGTTGTCCGTGTCGAGCCGGGACGTGAAGTGTCCTAGTCAGCAACAAGTAGTGAAGCCATGAAGGG
>OZ023330.1:21586598-21589098 GCA_964007535.1 Brachyptera risi
ATATATATATATATATATATATATATTATATATATATATATATATATATATATATATATATATATATATATATATATATATATATATATATATATATATATATATATATATATATATATATATATATATATATATATATATATATATATATATATATATATATATATATATATATATATATATATATATATATATATATATATATATATATATATATATATATATATATATATATATATATATATATATATATATATATATATATATATATATATATATATATATATATATATATATTATTAATATATATATATATATTATATAAATATATATATATATATATATATATATATATATATATATTATATATATATATATATATATAATATATATATATATATATATATATATATATATACTATATATATATATATATATATATATATATATATATATATATATATATATATATATATATATATATATATATATATATATATATATATATATATATATATATATATATATATATATATATATATATATATATATATATATTATATATATATATATATATATATATATATATATATATATATATATATATATATATATATATATATATATATATATATATATATATATATATATATATATATATATATATATATATATATATATAATATATATATATATATATATATATATATATATATATATATATATATATATATATATATATATATATATATATATATATATATATATATATATATATATATATATATATATATATATATATATATATATATAATACTAATAGTAATGTGTAGTGGATCTACTATAATTCTTATCTTTAGTAGCAAAGTGAACATTTTAACATGAAACGAGTATCAACCAAAATCATTAATTTAGAGTGCATTTTAATGATTTTGTAATTTCTTGAATAAGGATGTCGAAATATATAGAATTTAAACTCAAAATTGTGGTACAAATTGAATTGTTCATAAGGTTATTGATCTATTTTGATTATAATTTTAATATAATTTCCAAAAAAATCATGCATTAATGGCAACTTTATATTGTTATAAAATATCGATACCATAGTTCTTGTAATTCTTTCCCACTGACCGTTTCTTTGCGCGATATATATATTTTTTATGTGTATACGTGTGTTTGCATTCATGGACTACGTGTCAATTAACGTTTATTGATGTTGGCATCTCGTTAAAAGCTTGCAATAAACGTTTACAAGCGTGCTGTATTTTTTATTTATATACTAGAGCGTACCGAGCAGCATGATATTCTTCACTCGAGCTGTAATGCAGCAGATTACCTGTTGATAAAAACCTCTGAGTGCATGTCGACAAGCATGAGTGGAGGTGCCGTGATGGCTTCAGTGGCTGAGTGACGGGACTCTCGGACAAGCGCGATGCTACGCGTTATGCACAGCACTCAGGTGTCACAAGGTTCGATTCCCGCCGCGACCCACCATCCTCACCGCAGATTTTTTTTGTTTTTTCTCTCTTCGTCGTTGAATATTGTGAATGTACGAAAGCCACGATTGTTTCCTATACCCACTGTCAGAAAACACTTGATAAAATAACCTTTCAAGTTTCAACTAATCTTCCCACCATCACGCACAGACGCCAGATCCTCGTCATTATCACAGAGTATACGTCATTTAACCTAGAAGATCTAAAAATGAAATAAGTGTCATATTTACGACATAGTTACAATTGGAAGAATCCATTTCCACTATTTGCATTTGCTTTTCTTGATAGATAAGCGAGTGAAACATTTTCGGGATGATAAATTTGACCGATTTATATTATCAGTCATTTATGAGTCTTGGTGGGTGTATAGATAAATGAAATGAAATGTCCAATTTCTCTTGAAGCTGCGCATTTATGTCGTTTTCCTCGTGTATCCAACACCTCGACGCAGTGTTACGTTATGCAGATGACTATCTCGTATGTGTATTGTCTTCAGCGTATAGTGTATAGTGTAATGTGTGTCGCACACGGTATATATAATGGGGTGCATATTGCACGGGGGTGGGAGGGGGGGGGGGGTGAGCCAACAAAGCCCGTAGCTGTAACTCCACGGTGTAATGATCGCGCCAGAGTATAGCAGGAATGTTGGGAGGGGGGAGGGGGGAGGAGGCGGTTAATGTCGGACACAGGGTGGGTGCAAGAACGCGGGGGGTGTCTTTACAATATCTCTGGACACGGAGTAAATGTTATAGTCTTCCTTCAAATGACTGTAAGTAACAATAGTTACCATAGCAGTTACATTCGAAGTGCGGAATAAACAAAGTCACCATTTTTTTCTGCTGTACTTACTTGTCCTCGAGGGGTTAACAACTCCTGAAATCTGGTGTACACTAGTCGAGAAATCTTTCTGAATCCCTTGAAATCTTCCTGAAATCCCTTGAAATCTCCCTGAAATCTGAAATCATGTGTACACCAAATTCTCTATAATGGTCATGTATTTATTA